>BLKM01012985.1:139204-315471 GCA_013340265.1 Coptotermes formosanus | reverse complement strand
ACACACACACACACACACACATATCCGGCAAAGAGACCTGACAGTTTTAAAGTTGCATTATTTTAGCAACTATGTGGGGTGGGGTGGTTGGACCAAGGTCAGTGGATAGCATATTTCATGCCATTTCAGCAGCTGTGCAGCCTGGTATGTCAGTTGCTGAAGGTTATTTCAACACTGATGATTGTGTGGTTACTACACAACGATTATTTTGTACTCGCTTTCACGGTACTCTCTGTTTCGAGTCCTAATACTATGAAAGTATGAGTATAGAACTTTCAGGGAAGTCTTTCAGGCTTAAAAAGAACACTCGAGGCAAAATTCCTATGGTACAAACACAGAAAATGCTGAAAAGCTAAGGGTTGATGCTGTGAGAAGTCCAAGGCATTTGGTTAGTAGGCATTCCACTTCTGTAGGATTATCTGATGGCAGCCTGTGGAGGATTTTGCACATACATCTTAATTTTTGTTTGTACCATGTGATGATTTTTTAAGAATTAAATGGTAGCAACATGACAAATCACAGGATTTCTTACTAACAGCTTCTCACAGTGTTGAATGATTATGCTATTATCAACACCACCCTAATGAGAGGTGAAGCACATTGCTACTTGTCAGGTTATGTGTGGTTGTTTGCAACACTAAAACTATCGAGCAGCTAAAGCTGATAATAAAGGAAGAAACCAACGGACCTGGGGAAGTAACACATCGGATGATGAACACTCTTCGAGGAACACTGGACAGTGTGTGAGAAGTACTGGGAGACATATGAGTGATGTGTGTTTAAAAGGCAAAGTGGCATGTAGTGTGTTTTTCAGTAGTAATAACTATTCCATAACATGAAACTCATTGTATTGTATCATTTTGAAAACCATAAGGTTCTTGTGGGTTTGAATCCTACCAGGAGCATGGATGTTTGTCTCTTGTGAGTGTGTGTGTTGTCAGGTAGAGGTCACTGCGATGGGCTGATCCCTTGTCCAGAGGAGTCCTACTGACTGTGGTGTGTGTCTGAGTGTGATCAAGTGAAAATAAACAACCTCGACACCTACTGTGAGTAGGTAGAAGAGGGCAGGACTACGAAACAAAATGAAATTAACAGAATTGTTAAGAGATTGTTGTGCCACATGGTATGGTTGGAGACACATGCAATTCTGTTGAGTGATTTTTTTTGCATTGCTGTATACATGTTCATGGTTATGCAGTTAGTAGTTGTGAGTGTTGACTTCAAGTATTAATGTATTGTGTTAATTTTTATTCACTGTGCAGCTAATTTGTGATGTTTACCATAGTGAAACCCAGTATAATTTTTTGATAATGCTTTCAGTTGCCTGATGTATCAAGTTTTATTACTTCAGTGTTCTGTACATGTTTCTTTAAAATTTAGAAACAGTTACATACACTGTATTTACCTGAATCTAAGATGATTTTTTGTGAATTTTGTTACTTAAAAAGTAGGGCTTGTCAGAAAATCTCAAACTGTTATTTAAAAACGTTTTGACTTTTTACGGTGTTTATTTTGAGATTTAGTAAATTAAAAATAAAAGAAACATTTTTCATTTTTTTTCAGTCTTACTTCTTTGAAATGAGGATCATCTTAAATTCACGGTTATCTTTATCGCAGGTGAATAGTGTATACATATATACAAATGCCTACTATTATTACTACCACACATCTGCATGCATTCTTGTTACTTTTGTCACTTTACCTGTCACCAGCACACAAGTAGCAGTAGTTACATTGCATGTTTGAAGTGTAAGTTTTGACTCCTGTACGTGTATTTAGTATGGTGCATGCTAGAACTGTCCTGTATTAGATATATAATCCTGGAATGCTGCAGCATAAATTGTGCATTACTTACTTCTTGTGGAAGCCTGGATTTAATCTCATTGTAGTCCATGTGGAATTTTTGATGGACAAGGACAGACAGGGTATTGTGCTGCTGTTACTCTGCAGATAATTTGCCTCAGTTGCTGTCAGCCACATTTTTTTTATGTTCGGATGTATGAAGTGGGAGCAACATAATGTAGGTTTCTGAAAGTACAAGTGGTAATAAATTTTTAGAAGAGGGTAACTTTTGTCAGGTAAATTTTCTGGGTAATATGAAACAGTATGGAGGGCATTCAAAATTTTCACTTACTCTTTACATTAATAGTGGTAACTATATATGAATATGAATTTTGGTGTGAAGGTAGACTATATACATGCTTGAAAATTATGTATGAAATTGTATTTGTGAGTAATAATTACAAAGAGAACAAAATTACGTACTACGTACATGGGATTGGTGCAAAACTATGGGACTGTATCACACAGAATCTGTATTTAAGTACAGCATGTCTGTCTATTCCCAGGGATCACATTCTTGAAAAATTATAAAAATGGTAAAACAGATGCACAAAATTCTTTACACTCGTCAAAAGCTGTGTGGAGTGCTGGAGTCCAGGAAATGGGATGAGAACCATTGACCCTGGTCCCGGAAAGAACTTCGTGGAGAGGAGCTTGAATGGACGCAGCGTGGGGGAGGAATCGTCTGTAGAAGTGCAGCATTCCCAAGAATCGTCAGAGTTGGCTGACAGTCTTGGGAGGGGGACAGGCTTGAATATCGGCGATGCATTCGGGGAGAGGCAGGGAACCGTGGGATGAGATCTTGTAGCCTAGAAAGGATATTTTCGGGACATGGAAAACACATTTGGAGGGGTTCAACAGGATTCTGTAGGTTTTGAGTTGGGTAAATAGGGAAGAGAGGTGTTTGTCGTGCTCTTCGGAAGAATGGCTGAAGACAAGGATGGCGTCTAAATAGGCGGAGCAGAAGTCCAGGTCTTTCAGGATTTCATCCATGAAGTGTTGGAAGGTTTGGGCTGCGTTCCTTAAGCCAAAGGACATGAAGGGAAATTCAAAAAGGCAAAATGGAGTAGTAATGGCAGATTTTTGAATATCCTCTGGATGAACAGGGGTTTGGTGATAAGCTCTCACCAGGTCAATTTTGGAAAAGATGGTGCACCCAGAAAGGTGATGGGCATATTCCTGGATGTGGCGGATGGGATAACGGTCGGGGATAGTGCGTGCGTTGAGGGCTCGGTAATCTCCACACGACCGCCAACCGCCGTCCTTTTTGGGCACGAGGTGAAGAGCAGATGACCATGGTCCCTCAGCGCGTCGTGCTGTTCCGTCTCTCAGCATGGCGTCGAATTCTGCCTTGGCGACCGCAAGGCAGTCGGGGGCAAGGCGGCGGGGGGCGGCAGGCTACAGGTGGGCCGGGTGCCGTCCTGATGTGGTGTGTAGTGTTGTGCCGAACCTCAGGTGGACCCCTGTTGGTCTAGTCAGCTCCGGGTATTCCACCGGGAGGCTGTCTATAGTGGCGTCGGTTGCGATGGTCTTCACGCTTGGCACTGATAATGGTGCGGTGTTGCCTGGCCTGGATAGTGATGTCACCACGTCGAGGAGGCGGTTGTTTCTGCAGTCGACGAGGGGACCATAGTAGCACAGCAGGTCCACCCCGATGATGGGTAACTGGACGTCAGCTACCACGAACCGCCACCTGAATTCGGGGCGCAGTCCCAAGTTCAGGCTCTGTGAGAGCCATCCATATGTGGGGTGGTGGTCCCATTGGTCGCATATAGGGTGTAGTCTGTGCGCTCCCTGCGCCCCGGGAGGAGCTTACGTGGGAAGACGCACAGATCAGACCCGGTGTCCACCAGATAGCGCTCCTTGCGCACCCGGTCCGTTACGAAGAGGCGGCCTGCAGTGGTGGTGCAGACGTTTGCCGCCCTCAACGACTGCTGGCGAAGTTTCCCTGCTGGCAGGAACATGGTGGACTGCACTTTCGTGCCTCGTCCCCGAAACGTCTGTGGTACCAACAGACGTGCCGTGTGGGCGAGTTGCCAGGGGTGGTGCTGCGACAGTTTTCGCTCGAGCGGGAGGACGAGCGGGGGCGTCTGCGTGCGTCGGTCGCACGTAACGAGGCCACCTGGCGGGAGAGCTCCTCAATACGTTCCAGCAATCCGCTGGCGTTGTCGGGAGTGGACGGTGAGACACAAGCTGTGGTGGGCTGCGGCGCGACCTCGCAAATCCTGTCAGCTAGGTGCGAAGCGGAGTCCAGGCTGCCTTCCGTCTGGCCCGCAAGTATGGCCTGGATGTGTGGTGGGAGACGGCTGGCCCAGATCGTGCTCAAAAAGTACTCTGGGACGTCTGGCGCGAGTCCCTTTAAGTGCCGGAGGAACTGCGATGGCTTTCTGTCTCCCATCTCCTCGTGAGACAGGAGTTGCCTCACGCGCTGTTCGCGTGAAGTGGACAGCCGATGGACTAGCTCTGCTTTTAGCCGGTCGTACGCCTCGTGCTCCGGCGGGCCTGTTATTATGTCTTCCACCTTGGCGTGCTGTTGGTGGAGCTGGGACACCACGTAGTTAAATTGCGTCCTCTGGCGCGTGATGCCTGCTAGATCAAACTGCGCCTCAGGTTGCGCGAACCAGAGGGCTGGGCGGTCGGGCCAGATGGGTGGCAGTCGTACAGCCACTCGGTATAGTGTAGCTCCCAATGGGTCGTCTGCTGGTTCGGTCATTTTGCCTGTGCTATGTCACGTCTGTCGTCAGATCACATCGCGGTCACCAATAATGTGGTTTACTGTATGCTGCTACTGTGAAATCACAACAAGAATAAACACATTAACGCCAGTCTTTATTTTGGTCGATATATACAGGTGATTGCTACATACAGTTTGTCCTTTTCGGACGTATTTACAAGTTCTTCTCCTCTGATATTGTGGCGGCGAAGGGCCGCGTTAGTGAGCTCCGGCAGACATCGCTCTCGCTACGAAACGGACTCCACTGGAACAGCGCAGTGAGCGCCGAGCTATGTACAGTGTCAGCCAGTTGCGCGGAGCAGGCTGCGCGATGGAGAGCCTGGGACAGCTCTGTGTTGCCGAGCAGTGTGTGCTGGTAGATGCTGCGGATCTTTCCGCAGGATGCGACGTGTAGATGTTGCTGTCAGGCCGAGTGGCGGATGATGCTCGGGAGCCGAGCGTGAAAGATCGTAGCACGTTGAATCTGGATACTGAACGCTGGATCCGGAATACTGGAATGCACGATTTTGGCTGGAAATGTCGCCTTTTATTCCTGGCCATCGATGGGCTGCCCGTCTGCGATTGGCTGGCAGGAAGAGCTTGTTGCAACGGTGGGGAGACTGACCACCGCGGTACTGCGCGGAAAGGGCCGTTTTGCATTTGTGGGGATGTTCCCACAGGGAAGATAAGGTAGAGAAGCCAGAGACACAAAAACATAGTAATGTGTAACTTAATTATTAATAAATTATTGTGGTAAACAATGAATAATAAGTAAATAAAACGTTTGTGGTGGTGTTTGCTGGAATGATGTCAGTGTTCCTGGCTGAATATTGTCAGCATGTTCAAACAATATAGAAGGCGTAATGAAGGAAGCGGTGCTCTTCAGTTGCTTTGCCTCTTTCAGCATGCCTTTATACACTTCCTTGTATGGTTGTAATGTACCAGAGCTGGAAGGCAAGCTGAAGTGAGCCGCTTCTAAAGCTGTTGGCCCCGTCTCAGGACGAAGACTCATATAATTCAAACAGTCGGGAAAGATGCACAGTGCAAAGGGTTGCTAGCCTTGGCAGACATAAAAAGTTTCGTAAGATCAGTAATTTGTTTTTTTAAATTTTATTCTGTCTAAACTAAAGTTATACATAAAGAAATTACCACAACAAATGACACACAGGAGCTTGGCTGTGTTCTGTTGTTTAACAAATGTGTTCCTATGCAAAATGTTAAGGCTTGTTTTCTCATCTCTTCACATATTTCTACTGCATTTAAGCCTGGAGTTGCTGCTATGGTTGCTTGACTTTAAACATATCATTTGTAGGTCAAACAACATTACTTGAAATAAAAGAAAAATACCATCTTTTTTTGTCAGATTATCAGTCTGCCAATAACATGAAAGGAAAAACAAATTTCCCTGGCCAAAACCTTTGCTTGTAATTTTGAAAAACAATACTCCATGGAATCTGAACAGTTTCTTCCCGTAAGATGGCAAGAATATGACTGTCTTACAGGCTTAGTCGTTAAACAGCAACCTCGGTTCATAACACTGTTCGGTTACTGCATTTAAAACTTGCACACCCACAAAAATCAGCTGTGTCATCTTCTGCAGCATCCTACCATCTGACCCTTGTCTAATAAAGATAACACAAAGCAACCTGATATGTGCGAGCACACCCAAACAAATAAACGCCTTGAAGCAGCATAGGCATATGCTAATATAAACTTCCAAACATAGTGACCTCTGCAGCAGAAATATGTGAAGGTGGGCCATTACATAGCGTTATGGCAGCCTCTATCTTTTACTTTAAATTTCTGTGAATGGTCGTCTTCAAAGAAAGGACTTTCTTCATAGCACTGATAGTTAACTGAGGCTTCTGCACCAGTCAGAATCTCTTCATCTCCTAGTTTACCGAGTGCTATCCGCTGTTGAAGGTCCCCTCAGTTAACTCAGCAGTATGAGCGTTAAGAACTTCCTGGGTATCAGTCTGTTCCAAATCTGTGAATCCTTCTGGAACTGGCTAACATGATGTTTCTTACTTCATCTTGCTGGCTGGTGAATTCCCAGAGGTCATTAAATGCTTCAGGTCAAAGCTTCTTCCAGCGTCCAAGTCACATTAGCAAAGGCCTTTTTCTGACTTACATTCAAGACATCATGGATGGTACTGCAAGTGTAATAGCATTTTGATGGCACAGTGATTCTGTGGTTGACCAGCTGCAGGAGTGATGTGGTGTTTGTAGGCAGATACACAGCTCGGGTGTTTGAGTGGGTCAGACCAAGATCATGGACAAGGCGGACCTTGAATGCTGGATTCTTGGACTTCAGGTACCATTCAGTCTTTTGAAAAAAGCAGGTGTTGATCCAGTCCTGTAGTACCTGCTTCGTCACCCAAGTCTTCCTATTAAGGGCTCCAAACGCTGACAAATGGCTCTTGTTCTTCCCCTTTAGGGCCTGAGGACATAAGAAGTCGTAGAGCAGCATAGATTTTATCATAATGCCCTTCAAAGTATTACACAAAAGTGGAAACATAGAAAGGTGAAGTCATTCTTTGATTTTTAAAACTTGGAGAAGTCTTTTCCTTTTCAGATATGAACATACATGTTTGTATTTTCTTCCAAAACAGGTGTGTCTGATTGGGGTTAAAGATTTGGTGTAGTAAATAGGCTTCTTCAAAATGCTGTGGGTACTTAGAGTCAGTCACATGGCTAGCAGATGATTCTCCTGTTCCTTTTGTGTTGTGCGGGCTCATCTGCTTCTTAAAATTTGCAAGCCACCTTTAACTGGCATGAAAGCCGCCCTTCTCACCCCCAACCTATGCCTGGTGGCCTCCCTTATCACATCACCACTGACTTACACCCCTTCTGTGCTTCATCTGTCGGCCTTACACACAAGCCCTTTTCAATCTTATTGAGGAAAGGGTTGTGACAACTTACACAAGAGGATTTTGCACTTATGTGAGCCATGACCTTAATTCTGTCCACAGTTTTTAAAATATATATGTAAAACCACAAATTTGTTTACACTGTAATGGTGCCTAGCTGCTGTAGTGCTCATTCCCCTGTCAAACTTATCTGACAAGAATGCCCCTTTTTTTCTTTATCCTCCATAGGCCCTCCATGAGCATGTACATTGTCCTTTCCAGATATAACTAGAACACAAGGTTAACAGTTCTAAAAATTGTGAAAACTGCAGACAAAGTACATTTCATGGTCAACAATGTCTAGGTAGGTAGGTAGGCAGACATGGCTTTTTACATATTACTACGCGAGCATGGCTATAAATAAGCAAGGGAACAACACTGCAATGTACAAGGGCTGCCACAACAATTCTGCCCTGAATAAGTGAAACCGTGACACAAGAACCCACGAACGAGGTGGGTCTACTGTAACAAGTTGTCCAAAAGTTAACAGGAATGATGATAATCATAATGAAAATATTATCAGAATGTCAGTAGCACCAATAATCCTGTCAGCAACTGGTGCGGTTCCATGAGACCCTGCACAAGAGTTTCAAAGTGCTAAACATAAAAGAAGGCATTTGACACAGCATCCAAAAGACAGCGATGGTTGGAAGATACCACACTGTCTGCAGATTTCTCAATCTAGAAGGATAATTTTGGCAAAACCTGTAATTACTTGGTGTAACGTGTAATTTCATTAACTGGTGCAAACTCTGTGGTGGTAGTGGTGGTAGTGGTGGTAGTGGTGGTGGTGGTAGGAGCAGCAGCAGTGGCAGTGCCCTGAATGTAACATATTTATAATCTTAACAAGTAAAGAAATAGTGGCCTGTGATAATTTCCTCACAAGCTTCAACCTTTAGCATATCATCTAAATTGTATTGTCTGACAACTTGAGGGCTAAAAATTCAAGGTGTTTTTAAAATACTGCTTGCTTCAAAATAGCTTGCGAATAGTTCTGACTGTGGTCTGTGAAAATATGAAGTGTATTTGTTTTTGTTGCATGTGAGAAGCTGAGAGGCAAGAGAAAGGAAAAACCAATTCTGGAAGGGAAGAGCAAGATGAGGAAACTGAAATTACTCGTCTCTTTGGAATGAAACAAATTCACGTCCACAGATGTCTAAAATGTGATCGTGAAGTTAGCAAAGAGTCCATAGTTCTGCTGTGTAATCTAATATATCCAGACATTACTACAGGTATGAGTTCCAATTTATTGGACAGTAACCTTGCAGTCTTGTGCAGCTCAAGATTTATACTTCCTGGTGAATTTTGATGTTACTGCCACATTGGAAATGGAAAAAGTTGCTCATAATATGCTCACTTTGCTGTGAGATATTTGTCACTTTCATGATGTCAAGAAACTGACAACATCCAGTAGCATGTATCATGTTCAGTCATTATGGGAGGCATATTATACAGACAAACATTACACATTGGTGGCATTCGTATTATTTTATAAATGTTCATAATTAAATTTAGTTGAATGTGTGCTGAATGAAATTAATGGTGTTTAGTAACATGTCTTACTTATATTCTAGGAAGAGCAGAGTTCAGTTTCTGTGATGTGCTACTACAAAGTTTGTGTTCAGAACCAATAACTCCAGCATGGTGTGATTGCTGTGAGAAATATCAGCCAACTGTGCAGTCTCGCCAGTTAAAACTTCTGCCACACATTCTTGCCATGAACTGTGGTCTTGACAATCAAAAGGTTGGAATATTTATTTTTAAAATATGTAACGTGATATTTTCACAGCTACTGTCTAGCATTATTAACTCTCTTTACTGCCATTTATTTGCAATGTCATTCCAATACATATTCAAGCTGTGTGTACTGTCAGACCTTTCAGTGTCATTCCAAGCACATGTATAGGCTATGCATCCTGTCACTGGTGTGTTGCCTGAGCAAGCTGGCTTAAGCATTAAAACCATGACCTGTACTGGGGAAGCACCTAGTCTGAACCTGGGCAGGGACACTGAGTATTCTGATTTTCTTCTGTGCCATCAGGCAAATGCCAGCACAGTACAGGAGATCCCCATTCTCTGAGTCTCAAATCAATTTCCCAGCATAATGAAGCCAAATATTTAAAGAAAAAATATGTAAAAATTCTCCAGACTTCCAAGGATCGCGCCAATGGACCACATATTTTCCAACAGCAAGCAGTTTCAATGCATTTCCCCACATATACGCGGCAAAATTTGTGAGGTACTGGACACAGAAATCCTACAAAATCCGAGCTATCACATCCACAGAACATGAATATTTCAACAGAATACTGTATTAATCTTGCTTGAACCTGCCATTTTTTTCCCGTCACCTGCCCATGATCCAGGCTCTTGTACATGATTTTGGAACTGCCAGTCGGACATGACTATAAAGGCAAATGGCCATATGGCCATTATAACACTGGTGGATAAGAATGATGATGATGATGATATGACAATGGTGATGATGCTGGGAATGGTGGTGGTGGTGGTGGTGGTGGTGGTGGTGGTGGTGGCAGTGGCGGTGGCAGCAGTGGCAGTGGTTGTGTTGATGGTGGTCATGGTGTTAGAGGTGGTGGTGGTGGTGGTGGTGGTGGAATTGTGCGCATTGTGTATAAAATAAATACTGTGTAATGTGCAAAGTTAGGCATTGCATTTGCTGTAGTCTGTGGTAGTCTGTTGTTTATGTAAGTTATTTGTAAGTTGCCATTGTTGCGGGCATGTCATTGGTTACTGATAAATTCATAATAACTGTCGAAACATCACCTGTAAACTGGGAATTCTTAATGAGTATTTTATTGTCTTGTAATTTTAAAATTAAAAACTCACTGCATTTAATATTTTTGTCACAGCCATACATCACTGTCCCACATACTGATGTTAGAAAGAACAGTGGTGTCTTTCTTTCACTGATGGCTGGAAATTGGGGGAAACACATATGAACAGTGTTTTCAGTCATTTCAATATGTTAGCTTTGCATAAAATTTTCATTTCATGAATCTGTGGAAAGAACATGATGTTTTTTGTGGTTTCTTTACTGACATTGTTGGTAGTATGGGGTATACAGTGGAAGGATGTGGAAGGAACTTGTGGCACAATTTAAAGTACTATTCTATCATTTTCAGCCAGCCTAGAATAGAATGGTGCAATATAATTTAACGTTTAGGTGTCAGATTTTAATTTAGGAATGTGAGTTATGAATGTAAGCCTCTATTTGAAACTTATATAAACACATCTGCGCAAGTCACAGCATGTAGCTTACTAACCTGTTTTATGTGATGACCATGCAGTATGTTCCACCTGTGCCAGTTACATTGTATGAAAACTGTGTATGAAATGTTTTTTTACAGAATAAACATTTCTGGCAAACACAAATGGACCAGATTGTTCAGAAAGTACTAGACCAGGCTGGTTTCCAAGGTACTGGTGGTTCAACTGGTAAACCTTGTCGGTATGGCTCCAACTGTTCTAGATCAGGTTGCCGTTTTAAACATGTTGGCAGACCAGGAGGTAATTGTTATTTCAGTCTTTATAGTTTTATAAATTCATATTTTAGACGATCCCAGTAGCCACGCAGTGTAAGGCATAGGTCTGTGGTCGAGCGCTTGCTGGGATCATGGGTTTGAATCCCACCATGGCATGGATGTTTGTCTCTTGTGAGTGTTTGTGTTGTCAGCCAGAAGTCTCTGCGTCGGGCTGATCACTCGTCCAGAGGAGTTCTACCGAATTTGGTGTGTCTGAGTGTGATCAAGTGAAAATAAACACAACCTCAGCACCTACTGTGATTTGGTAGAAGAAGTAAGGACTATGAAAATGAAACAAAATTCATATTTTTAAGTCTTAATTTGTCCTTATAAGTGTATCTTTCTGAATGTGACTTTATCAGAATAAATATAATCACTACAAACACATAGTACTGAATACTGTATTCTGAATTTCAGTTTAATAGACACATTCCTTCATTCTCAGATCATCTGCTTGATTTTGGTAGTGCCACTGATAGCACACAGCAGACAATGCACAGTGTATTTATGACATTATGACATGACAGATCTTTGTGACGAACTTGTAGAACTACAGAGTATGCCTATGGCACATCGTTTGTAAGTAAAGAAGGAATTTGCTCTTACATCTGTCTTTTTATTATTTATATTGTAGTGGTATAAGGAACATTTTTATTACTTTTTTCCAGGAAACAGTTTTATAAATACAGGTCTTCTATATAATACACATTCTTGGCTTCCTATGCATATTCGAATAGAGCTGTTACGAAAGGGAGGAGTTAACATTAAGAAAATACTGCCAGCAGATATGGAGTCCCCAGATGAAGTGAGTATTAGTTTGAATTTTATACTGGTTTTCTTGTGCCTGTAACACTTTTGTGTGGGGTTATTTGAATTATGGTATTTATTATGCTGTGTCGCAGGGTTTGAAGAAGTGTAGGAAAGGATTCTAACGTTGCCTTTGTATAACGCAAATCTGTAAATTTTTCAAACATGTATTACAAAATTCACACTAGTTTATCTGTAGCTGCAGGGTTTTCATTGTATGATGTATAGTTCTCATAGCAGTGACTGTGATGATTGTCATGTATCTTCATGATTTTATTATTTGTTTTTAACATGTTGAGAATACCCATGAACTGTTTAAGTGACATGAAATTCAATTTCTTGTGGGTGGTTTTTAGAATGATCTGTTCTGCAGTAGTCCATCATATATGGCTTCTGCACCATACAGACATATATTATAACTGCAGATGTTAGTTACATTTCCTGAAGACTGTTTTTCTATTGTACATGCACTGCATTTGGTGTTGGAGAGTATTCTTTTTGTCTGTTTGTTTTGATTTTAACACTTGTCAGGGCCTGTTGAAAAGGAGACAGAAGAAGAATAAAGGAGAACCAAATCCTGTCTCTTGTTGCAGTTGAATAGATGAAATTTTGTAACAAAATCAGTATTTTGGCTTTCTTTCATATTTCAAATTCAGTAAGAACCGAAATTGTCCACAACATCAGTAATGACAGCATCAGAATATATCACAGCATGCACTGTTACAGGGTCTTTGGTTCTTTTTCTCCCATAAATTGCACTATGAAATGAACTAGACTTTGGAAGCACCCTACTTTCTTTGGACATCATCCCTTGTCTATTATACAGTTGAAACACCATGTTTGAGAAGATATCTCTGCTTCTGTCCTCAGGTCCAAACCTATCTGGTGGACCTCTCAGGAAGAGCTTCTGTCAGTCACTGGGCTTTGGAAACATGGTGTTTTAATTGTATAATATGTGATGGACAAGGTCAAAAGAAAGAAAAGTGATTTTGAAATCCAAGACCATTGTCAAAGCCCCAGAGAATTGAACCAAGTCTTTATTTGTTATTAGGAGAAATGGGAGCATATATATATATATATATATATATATATAAAATATTTTTACTATAGATTTTTAAAATTTGTGGTAGTAGTATTCTTCCAGTTTCTAAGTAAAGCAAGCTTTTTGATAGATGTATCAATGCAGAGTGTAAAAGTGAATGATGCAAATGTGTGTCGTACAGGGTGGCTGCTGTTTGTTAGCTGTGCAGTATTGTCACAATGACCGGAGAATTGTTCAGTGATTAATTATTATATCACTTTTATATGTAGATATGTGTTTTGGCAACATGTTATATTCACCAGCTGAATGCTGTGGTGCTGGAGCAGTCTTCAGCCAGAGATGTGTATTTTCAGGTCACCATGTCTGAGGATGTGATACAAGCCATCAGTTATGACTTGGCTGCCAGTGTGTGCTACATTGATTATCCTCACCAGCATGAAAGGAGGAACTTGGTGGCGCTTATCAACGTAGGTCCTCACTACCATGACAGGTCCATAGGCTCACCTGTGAGCCAGTGGTACATCTTCAATGACTTCAGGTGAGTTACATTCAGAGGTGTAGTTGTTCTGGTTTGTTTCATTTCTTGAGGTATTTTTTCTTCTTCCTTCTCTTCTTCCTTCTCTTCTTCTTCTTTTTCCCTTTCTGAGGTGTTTCCGCTTAATCTATGGTTTCTCACAACTAAGCCTCTCTGTCTGGCTGAGTTCCCTGAGTTTCATTTCACATTCTTCCTTTTATGTGACGTTCTTCCCAACCTGTTTTTTCCTGCGTTAATTTTGGTCCTCTTGTTGGGCATTATCCTTTTAGTTTCACCATCAGGAACTTCTTTGAGATGTGTCCATACTGTCTCACTCTGTTATTTTTTAGTTTGTTATTCAAGGTTTTATCTGTCAATTTCTCTAATTCCATTTATTTTTTATTCTGTCTTCTCTGGTTTATTCTGCTGTCCTTAAGAAGTTAGGAGCCGGGATATCAAAGTCACTATAATGAGTAGGCTGTGGGCTGTACCATCCAGGTTTTGAATCCCGGTAGAGACAAGAGGTTTTTCTCTGCTCTGAAACATCCAGACCAGCTCTGAGGACCACCCAGCCTCCTACTCAGTGGGTACCAGGGTTCTTTCCTGGGGGTTAAGCAGGTGTACATGAAGTTGACTGCTCACCTGCCTCTAATGCCAAGGTTAAGTGTGAGTTTTGCTGTTCTTCTTGCCTTCTTACATGCCTTTGTGGCGTGGGCAGGGACAACTTTACTTTTAACTTTTTAAGAACATCATTTCTGCCCCTTTAGCCAACTGATGTCTGCTTCTGTCTATGAGAACTGCATAGTAAAATCATAATATTAGCTTGATGCCATATTCTGAATTTTTGTGTAGATATTTTACCATAAAAATCATTGACATATGATATGACATTTGCTGTACATTAATTTGGAGTACTTGAATCAAGATCTCCCATAATGTTGCTTTTGTGACAAATGCCTCCAGATTGACTTGATGGGTGTCTCTTCAGGTATTGCCTGCCAAAATGAAAAAGTTTATTTTTGCAGTGCAAGCACTCTGAAGGTTCTGTATGGTGGGGTAGCTACAAAAATAAAGGCTAGTAGGTGGATATGCAGCTTGGTGTGGACTCTGGACCACTGTTGGAGCCCAGTGTTCCCTGCATTCCTGATATGTAAGTTCCAGTAGGGGTTTAGGCTTTGATCCATTTGCAAATAAATCTGCACATGGAAATAAGCAAGTGTTACATTTTTGACCCTTTGAGCAAGAGTTCAGCTTCTTATTTCTTGTCACTGGTTCCTCTAGATCTCACATAGTTTCCAAATCTTCATTGAGTAATACCTTTATGTACTGCAAATATGTCACATTCCTTCCCTGAAGCACTGTGATGCTGAAATCTAATACTTACTCTAAGGGCTATACATTATATGGCAGTAGAATCCAAAGATTCATCGCACTCAATCAGTCCCATCCACCTCCCATTGCCATGGTCTTCTAAATGACTGCTTTCCAAAAGGTTTCTCCCCCAAAATTCCATGTGCATTTCTTTTCTTCTCCATCTGAAATACATGTATGGCCCATTACAACCTCCTTGATTTCACAACCTCAACAATATTCTAGGTGATATGCATAAGTTAAAAGTTCCTTGTTGTGTAAATACCCTAATTTGTCTGCCCATTAGGTCCATATATTTTCCTGTGCTCCTTGTTTTGAAATGATTGTAATTAACATTCTTTCCTTAAGGTAAAATGGCTTGGATTTACATCTCTTTGGGCTTGTAAATGAACATGATACAGGACTGTAGTAGAAGGTCATTTTGAAGATAATGACAAGACATTTATAAGTGCTTACACTTCTGCCTTGTTGCAGCATCTCACCTGTTCCTGCCCATGAAGTGAATTGGTTCAGTTTGGATTGGAAGATACCCTGTGTCCTATACTGGGTAAACAGAGACATGCCCAAGAATGTGGTCCCCCCAGTTAAGAATCCTCTCACAATAGACGTGTTTCTAGAAGACAAATGTTTGGCACTCAATAATGGGGCCAGAAAAATGATCACATTCACACCCTTGGCAGCAGATGAAATGCCTGGGCAAGGTACAGAATAGTTCTTTAACTCTTTAAAGCCTAGTGGTTGCTGTGCATACCACCAGGTTTAACACTAAAGAATCTACATTTTGCCCACACACTCTGTATTTATGTATTCTGCATGAGTCTTGCAATGGAAACTGCTTATTTCCCTAATCAGTATTTACTGATTTGTCGTCATAATGAAGCACACTGTATTGTCTATTAACTGTGAACTGAATCTTTAATGTAGATTAATTTTAGTCCTCAAATAGTCAGTTCAGGTGATGATAATTTCAAAAAATTCTTTTGCTTAACAAACTAATTAAATAATTTCATGATGATTGGTCTTCTTTACACTGTTCACAGTTATTAAGATGGTTAAGAAATTTATGTTATGGAACCCAAAGGTTTATCACCATGATGAGGGAAGCCAGCCACAGAATACTGCCCTGAGCCAGTTCAGTGCACTTCATATACTTGCAGTCTATTTTATTACAATTATTTGGAACAATCTTTAAAGACACAGACTCAAACAAACCTTGTGCATGCACTGAATAAGCTGCTTTAGATCTGGTTTAGGACTGACAGTGGGATTCAGAGTGAGCGTCTGGTGTATGACTCCACAGTCATGATGTTCCGTTGTGTATGTTGTTCAGAATAGAACATCTGTCATGAAGATAGAGGCAGCAGGTTCCTCTGAAACATTGGTAACTACCAGCAAACTATAGTGCATGTTGTCCTTACCCAGAAGAACACAGTCTCTGGAAACCTCAAACCTTTTCTAATTAATTTAACACACTGAAACCAAAATATATGCTTCTGGTATATGATGCTGTGTTATTGGGTAGTCTGATCCCAACATTTTTAGGCATCATTGTGTCCTCATCTTCAAGGGCTGAAATGTCTCAGTGTCTTCTTGGAATTCACACTGCTGTGCATGTTAGTTGTGACCCATAAGCTATTGCTATCAGTAAGTATTTTAATTCCAGTCTTGACTGTGGTTATTATAGTCACAGATGTAAAATATACTCTTGAATCTACAGCTGTATGTAGTGTGCTGTAGATGGCTACAGCTACAGTTTTGAAGATGAGTTTACTTAAATGGGAAGCCTTTAAGTAAAATATAATATTCAGACTAAACATGTAAGGCATCATATAATACCTGTGGACAGTATGGCCAAGTGTAAAGCATAGCATAGTAATGCAGTTGAGAAGTGTTTGAACTAGAATTTGCACAAGCATCGCTGCCATTCTGCTCATATGCTGTATTTTAATGCCGTAATTATATATGTGTGTGTGTGTGTGTGTGTGTGTGTTCTGTATTGAGACATTAAGTTGACTGGTAGCTGTATTACTTGCCTTTGATTTGTGCATTCGGACAGTTGAATTAATACACGTTAGCAGAACTTCAGTGATTTACAGAACAATGTTATCGGCTAAATGTGTTCTGCTGTGACTGACTTCAGTACTCCCTACTTCTTAGCTGTAACAGGAACATGAACATGCCAGAGTCAAAATCACTGTGCTATACAATTAAGAAAATATTTGACAAGGTAATAAAGTAACTTAGAAAGTACAAGGGTGACATAAATGATGTAAGAAAACGTGTTGTGGTTAGTGGCTGCTATTATGTCCATATTTATCTTCTGACATATTTCAACTTTTGTAATGGAAAAAGAGTCAGTGTATGAGATATTTAATGTAGTAGCATCTGTCAAGTATTGGTCATGGGAAGTAAATTTGCTGTTAGTGTGAAGGGAACAACAAGACAGGCAATGTACATGTAAACATCACATCCAGGCACATTTACATAACCATTGTTGCCTTGGAAACACATTAAGTATTACATATCCTGAGTGTGTCTGTAGCCTTAGTGCAATGTGCGTGCATCATATTCTGTTGTTATCTGTAGCCTCTCTGGCTGTACCATATTTTTCCATGTCATTTCATAAAGAGCATAGTTTTTTGGAAAAAAGCTGTTGAATATAAAATATGTGTTTTGATTTTCTCTGCAACTTTTGTCTGAAATATTTCTCATTCTGAGAAGAATTCAGCAAGATATTATCATAAATGTACATAGTTGTTCGTGTGAAGTACCCATTATTCTTGTCCGATTTTAATGAAGCTTGAATTTTCATGACAGAACTTTGAAAAATACTCAAATACCAAAGTTCATGACAATCCGTCCAGTGGCAGACAAGTTGTTCCATGTAGATGGACAGACATATGGACAGATGGCCAGACAGGCAGACAGGCAGACAGGCAGGCAGGCAGGCAGGTGGACAGACATGAGGAAGCTAATATCGCTTTTCACAATTTTGCAAACGTACCTATCAACTGAGCATTTCTGTATTACACAAGTTCAAAACAAGCCCAGAAATGTGGGACCTCTAAATTCTGTGTATGTTTTACTCCAGGAACTAGGATAGCTTAGGTGGTTTAATGACTTAGGCTATGGGCTGGATGACAAAGGAATCAGAGTTTGCTTCCTGTCAGAAACAAGAAATTTTTCTCTCCTCCAATGCATCCATACTGACTGTCGGGCCCACCCAGCCTTATGTTCAAAGGATTCATTGGGCTTCTTGCCCATGTTTAAAGTGGCCGGGAGCATGAAGCTAACCACTCACCTTCAGGTAGTACCAGGGTAAGTAGTATGCATCAAGCTGTATGTTCACTGTCCAGTATAAGTCCATGATGGGGTGGTTAAGTCAGCAATTACGCAATCTTGTTACACTTTAAACTGCACCATAGGCAGCCAACCTATTTATCACTGATGTGTATAAAAATACAGTATTTGTATAAAGCACTATGAGACTGTGTGCAACTGGACTTTATTAAGAGACCTGTAGACTTAATTTTTGTTTATGGCAACCTGAACACAATACTGATCAGGAAAGACTGTCCTTTTAACTTCAAAATATGAGACAATTAGATAATTTATCGGTTTCACTCATATCAAATTACTGTGTTACAGGTGACATAGTAGCAATGGATGCTGAGTTTGTGACATTGAACCAAGAAGAGGCTGAACTTCGTAGTGATGGTAAATTGTCAACTATCAAGCCATCACATATGTCTGTAGCTCGTATCACTTGCATACGTGGGTAAGTATGTAAATATGACATTTTGAACCTCAGGTATCAGCAAAAATACTACAACACCTTTTATACCCTAGGGGTTCTTTTAAAATACATTCTTGCACATGTGCAAGTAAATTTTATAGACAAAAATTTAGTAAAAATCCATTTGTAACAAAGAAGTAAGTAAGACCTGTTGAAGCTAACTTCCTAAACAAGGAATTGACTTGTTAATATCTGTTGGAGGACATAATCATAAATTATTTAAATCTGCAACCCATCTTTGACCTTTTGGTCCCCCAGTTGGTCACTTTCCAAGATGCAAAGCAAAAGCAGAGTTGACCCTGTGCATGCCATGAAGGCATATGGGGAGTGGAGGTATTTTTCCACTCATTCTTAACCTTGGTACAAGGTGGGAATGAATGGTCAGCTCCATGCCCCAGCTGCTTTACTTCTGGGGCAGGTGCCCCCAGTACCCATTGAATAGGAGGCTAAGTGGACCCCAGAGCTCATCTAGATACTTTGGAGAAGAGAGAAGTCTCTTGCTTCTGTTGGAAGTTGAACCACATTTCATTGGACTCTCAGCCAGTTGCCAAGTCACTGTACCAAGTATGTTATCAGAGCTCCATTTCCAAATGATATCTCAGTGAAAATCGTGTGGGCACTAGCTATAAACCCATCGTGTGATGGCCTGTTGTAATATTCATGTGCTGCTCCACACCTTCTTTCATTGGTCACTTCTTTATGCTTAGAGCAAACCAAGCATTAATTTTGTATGAGTGCTGCCATCCAGATGTGTTGTGTTGCATGCTCAATGTTCAGTTGTTTCTTCAGCCTGAACTCGTACCTCATTTGTAGTTGGATGGATGAATTAATCTTAGTATTTGGTTTTACTACTACATGTGGCTGTTCAATGAAAAACATTAAACTGACCCCACCTGTTGTGACATAATAATTAATTAAGAAAGTATCTGTGAACTGATATTATGCCCGGTAGAGTTGATTATTCAATTATTTAAGTGTAAGTATCCATGGTTGTATCTGCAGTTTGGCAAGCAACAATTGATGTGTTTCTAAATTGAGCAGATACATGCTGATAGTTTACTGAGTGAGAGCAGGTGGTGGTTTTAAGTTTGGAGTGGTAGATGTATAGCTGTTGGAATGAAACAATAAGATTTATTGGTGCAGACTCCCTTGTTGATGTTAACAGATCTTCTTTGTCTGACCTCAAGACTTGGAGTTCCCTGTCAGGCTTGGAAAAGTTAGTAATTAAACTGATACATAATCCACATCCCAGCTCAGATATGGCTTACAAGATGTCTGTTAATTAGAAGAGTGCGGTTGTAGCAACTGTTCTGTCTCTCCATCTGGATCAGGGATTAGACTGTGATAGAGGCCTGTCCCCTTGCTGTCTGACCTTAGGGTGGCATTGAGTTATCGAGTCTTTCAAAATAATACGAGATGACTTTACAAATTTATGAAATTAAATTAAGATGATATTACTTGTAAGACCTACTCTAGCACGCTGAAATTAATATGATTCTACTTGCTTAATATAGTACATATAGAACGTATAATATTATAGTTCATGTATAAAACAATGCATATAACGTTAGATAACTCCTGTATATAACACCATTCTTAACTTATAGAATAATAGGATGTCAGTAGGATGAATTTATTTATGAAGTTGTAATAAACTCAGTTTCAAGATAACAGAAGTTATGAGTTGGTATCATATTTCCATCTAGATGTTGAACATTTTGCCACATTCTGTTAACACCTGCAGCTCATGAAAGAAGAGTGGCTCTGAATCATATTCTGTTCCATCTACTTGTAACTTCCGTTGCAGGTATGGTCCACTGGAAGGAACACCATTCATTGATGACTACATCTCAACGCAGGAGCAAGTGGTGGACTACTTAACAAAGTTCTCTGGCATCAAACCAGGAGACTTGGATGCCAACTTCAGCTCTAAGCACCTCACGACACTGAAAGCCACATACCAGAAACTTCGCTTTCTTGTTGATAATGGGGTTAAGTTTGTTGGGCATGGCCTTAAAAATGACTTCAGGTACAATAACTACTTTTGATTTATTTGGTAGGATCAGGAAGTTTCTAGGATTCAGTTGTACCAAGATAACCATGCTTGCTGTTAAAGGTAGGGAGGCAGAGCTTGGAGGGATGGACTATGTGATATTTGTGGATTCAGGTAGAACAAGTTGAGAATTGTTATTGTGGTGCAATAGGCCATTGAACGGAAGTATGTTGCCTGTGCATGTCACAACAGCGCTGTTTCAACAAAAGGTGAACATCAGATTCTTTTATGAACGGGAGAGGTCAGCAGTGGGAACTGTCGTAAGCCTCAGTATGGTTGATGTGGATGTCAGTCATGTATAACTGATACAGCTGAGCTAAAAACAGTCAAGAATTGGTAGAAGATGAGTGTAGCGGCATGCCAGAAACATTAAGAAATGATGAAAATGTGGCCGAAGTTTGCACTGCTGTGATGTCAGACCAGTGTATGGTGACTGAAGACATAGCAAATGAAATTCACATCTCAAACAGATCAGTTCAGAGCATTCTGAAACACAATTGTTGTGCAAAATTTGTGCCATGCATTCTGACAAAGGACCAGATAGGGATCAGGAAGGTGATTTCTGCTGAACTCTTTGAATGATCAACACAAGAAGAAGGCTTCCTATCAAAGATCATTATTGATGACTAATCTTGGGTCTTTGCCTGTGATCCTGAGATGAAACATCAGTCCTCTGAATGGCACACCAGCGTATCACAAAGTCTCAGCAGGTGGTCATGCTGATCACTTCTTTAATAACTTTGGTTTGTTGCACGTCAGTTGTGTCCCTGTATGACAAATAGTGAATTCCACTTTTTATGTCGAAGTTCTGAAGCATATGAGGAATGCTGTTTGGCAGACAGGGCTGGAAAATGGGGCAGTAATTGGATTCTGCACTGTGACTGTGTGCATTGTCACATCTCCCTCACAGTGCAGCAGTTTTTGCTGACTAACCAAATTCCAACCATCCCCGCCAGCCGCTCTATTCTTCAGGTTTCACTGTATATAAATTTTGGCTCTTCCTGACACCCAGTAATGGGCACAAAGGTCATTGTTTTCACGTGCAGAAATATATCACAGAATGTGACGGCAGGTTCCACAGGGATGAAATAACAGCCTTCCAGAGGTGCCTCCAGCAATGGCAGGATTGCTGGAGCAAGTTGTGTGTGTGTGTGCGTGTGTGTGCGTGCGTGCGTGCGTGCGTGCCTGCGCGTGTGCCTGCACCAATGAATCACAGCTCTGAATTTCAGTCTTAGAGGTGGATGGTAAGGTGACTACACTATTTAGTGTACTATCTCATTGACAGAAACATAACTTGATGTGTTAAGTTAAAAGTTTTCTTTGAATGTATGGAAGAAAACCAGAATAAAAGGGACGAGGACAAAGTTTGATGTACGTGAGTGAATTAGAATACTCGGGGCCCCAGAAGCCTGTCTCACAAAATAAAATGTATCCCAGTGGTCACTAAGCGACTCAAATCAATTAGTGAAGTTATAATAAAATAGCGAATTCAAGATCATATGATGACAATGTAATTTCTGTAAGTACAGCCACTTTTCTGTGGATTATTTTATGATGCAGTCAGTACTGGTATCTAAGATTAAAGAAAGGAGTTGATGGTGGAATGATTAGTGAATGATGAATGGGAATAATTTGGAGGGAAGCAGTCATGGTCTAATCAGAATACTGAGGAATATTGAAAACATTTCCTGTCAGCGATGTAAGCACAATTTAACCAGATACTTCCTAAATGCAAGTCCAGGTGGTACTGCTGCAACCTACCGGGTGGCATTTTTATTGCTTGTAGTTTTGTGTCGTGTGAATTCTGGACTTGGTTGCCTTAATTAACATGTGATGTGTTCTGATTTGCAGAGTTATCAATTTGGTGGTTCCTTCAGACCAAGTAATTGACACAGTACTTCTTTTCCATCTGCCGCACCATCGCATGGTTTCCCTTCGCTTTCTAGCTTGGCATTTTCTTGGTAAGTATTCCATAACATTATGTGTTTGTATGGTCTGTGATTACAGTGTTCGAATAGTCAAATATGTTTGTAATATTACAGACACTTTTTAATACACATCTATATAAGACATGAACATATTGATTTCTTTTAGATTGTCTCAAAAACTTGCATGTTGAGGTTTCTGTTATTCTGGGATGTGATATTGTAACTCTGGGTAATTGGTTCCTGACGTTTTGAGATAATGTGTTGGTCCCATCATCAAAGATGAGGCTGTCCAAGAAGAAGAAGAAGAGACCACTATGTTGTCCTGAAACATCAGGAACTGATTACCAAGTGACATAGTGTCATATCCCAGAAGAATGGAAACCTCACTTGCACCACTGCTGATACCCTAAAAACTCGCAAGGTACTTGTTACACATACGTATGTAATGATAAAAAGCATAAGTAAGTGGTATGAAGTGGCATTTCTTATATGTTTATTTATATGTTCGTGGTTTATTTAGTGATACTATCAGTAACTGAGATTTATAGTGTTTATAGTGTTAAGCGACTGGATGATTAATGAATTGGAAAGTACATTGAAGGAAGCCATCATGTCCAGATTTGAGGTACTAGTGTGGTAGAATCTCTTGTACTGTTCACGTAATGTTGCTGTGATGATTAAATGAAGGAGGATAATAGTGGTAGGGGCTGAGTGTTGTGGCCGAGGGTAAAACACTCCTGCTTTGCTTTTGGGAGATTCTGGGTTTAAATCTTGGCTTAGAAACAAGTAACACTGATTAAGATTTTTGGTGGCTTTTTCGTAGGCGATCCAGCAAGATGCTGGAATAGTACCGTAAACTGGACGCAGCCCAATTCCCTACTCACTGATCATGCAAAAAGTCAGTGTTGTATAACTGGATCAACTGAAAATGTCATGAACCAGGCTAAAAATTGGTGGGGAGACACATGGGAGAGATAATAAGCACATATACAATTTTAGTCATAAAATGCAAAGAATATGTAGTGCGTAGGAAGACCTATAGATGGGAAGTTAATGTTAAAGTGGGTCTTAGGAAGGTATTGTATGTTTGTGTGGACTGAATTCACCTGGTTATTTTACAGTTCAGTGGCTGGATCTTATAAAGATTGTAATGAATCTTTGATTTCCCAATAGCAGGGAATTTCTTGGCCAGCTGATCAACCATAAACTTTTCAGTGTAGTTCCTTGACCATGCAGTAAGTTTGTTGGTTGGTTAATTGTTACTGCATGGTCTTTGTAATATCATATTTACCCAAATTTGAGATGACCTCACATATTTGAGCACAAAATTTATGGAATAACCTTGTCTGGCACATGAGTAAATATGGTATGTTAGTCTGAATTGTGTGTGTGACAGATTCTTTTCTTTTAGGATTAAAGATTCAGTCAGTCACTCATGATTCCATTGAAGATGCTCGGACTGCCCTCCAGTTATATCTTCGTTATCGTGAAATTGAATTAAAAGGCAATGTGACTGCCACATTGAAAGAACTGTATGAAGTTGGTGAGAGGTTACAATGGCAGGTACCTCTGGGTAATGATACTTAAGATATTCTGACATATGGGTTATCAAATCCAAAGATAGTTTTAATTCTTATGGAGGATATACTTTGTAAGCAATCTTTTTGTCGATCAAACTTTCAAAGAAATAGAAATGAAAATGCAAACCATTCAAGGGACATGGTGGATCTGGAAAGATGAAATATTAATGTTCCTTTTCAAAATGGTTAGTGTCTTATGAAATCATGAATATACTATTTATTTTTGTATTTTAAATGTTAGTACTTTGCCATAATTAGTACAGATTGTCTGTATGAATAGTTGTGCTTCATAATTTTTTTAATACTCAGTGAGGGGGTATATGCATTTTTGTGATGTATTCCTTTAAGGAACTTAATGTCATTAAATATTTAATTCCCTCGCTTCTTCTATCAAAATGATAACGCTAAATGCTCACTCCATACCTCCATTACCAGTGTAGTTGAATTTTATGTACTTTTAGGACCTTTTAGCAAATGTTTAAATTATGGGTCTCAAACTCTGGCCTGCCAGGTTGTATTATGTGGCCCATGACCACATTTTGTAAATTCTGTATATACAATAAAAATTTCACAATAATTCAGGCAGTCAGGTATACCACTTGCTGTTATTTTTCCACGTGTGGCCCGCTAACCATCCAACAGTAATGGGTGTGGCCCTTTGCTATGAAAAGTTGGAGACCCATGGTTTAAATGAACTTAATGTGTAGTGATTGTTTAGATTTCATGTAGATTAGTGCAATCAATGAATACATGTCATTAATTTTATGCAACGAAAGTTTAGGGTATTTTTGTTATTTGTTGTTCAGTTGTTCATTGTTTTTAACAGATATACAACTTACTCATGCCACATTTAAATCATTTGGTATGTAAGTATGATGTACATAAGTTTATTTCCTGCACAGCAATATTCAAACATGTTACCATGTTGATGCTTGTTCAGACTCTTAATGATGTGCTCGACATTATAACTACTCATAAAAAGCTTACATAAATTGTTTTAAGGAGCAGGATAGGTACACACATATTTTTAAAAATATGAGTTCGCCACTTCAGTTCCTTTCTATCTTACCACTTTCACCCCCCATGTTTCAACAAATTCTGAGAATTAAAAATTACATTTCGGTTAAGTTACCAAAATTAAACACTTAATATTATTTCCCTCTGTACAATAAAATTATAATTAGCACAGCACATGCTAGTTGCTGGTAGTACTTAATTCTGCCAGTAGGTGAATCTGCCAATATTGTCTAATTTCTTGCCCCTAAACCTCTAAAATGATGGGAAGAAAAGCTGAGGAGAGGGTGAACATTAAAGTGAAATGAAGGACGGGAATGACAGGGACAGTAGGCCCACATAAAGGTGGGGGGAGGGGAGTCAGTGGGCAACTTGAGCAAGGGAGGAGCTGTTAGTTAAAGTCATAAATTTTTCAGCCTAAAATTAGTTTTAGAAAGAGGATGTATTTCAAAATTATTCATATCATGGAAAATAATTTGGAAGTAACATGGAACATGCAAAAATAACTGACATGGTGGTCACTGGAAATTTATATTTATTGTTACTATGGCACTCCAGTTAGACTTGTCAGCCAGAAGGCAACTTTGCATGACTAAACTTTTAAGGTTGTATCTGGCAAACTGGGTGCAGTTAGAATTTGTACTAGTGAAATTATGCATAGCCCTGCATCGTAGCATTATTGAGATTCTTATAACAATAATTTGTGGTTGTTGTTAGCATGTGGGTTGAAGCATTTGAATGAGGGTAGATATCAATAACATTTTTCCCACAAATCATTGCTTCAGTTCGTAACCTCTTCAAACCCTTCATGGCTGAAATGCTTCTCATGCCAAGCTTGTACACCTTTTAATGGCAAATACCTTCCTTCTTAGAGTACAAATTGGTTTTAATATAATAGGTATATGTTCTTCTTCTTCTTCTTCTTCTTCTTCTTCTTCTTCTTCTTCTTCTTCTTCTTCTTCTTCTTCTCCTCCTCCTCCTCCTCCTCCTCCTCCTTCTCCTCCTCCTCCTCCTCCTTCTCCTCCTCCTCCTCCTCCTTCTTCTTCTTCTTCTTCTTCTTCTTCTTCTTCTTCTTTGTTATCGTTGTCATCACCACCTCCACCACCATGATTGCTGATTGAAGGTAAAGCATCAAAGATAGTATGAATTACATTTAAGCCTCTTTATTATTGGGGGTAGAACTATTTTGCCACTTGATCTTATCTTTGAAAATTCTGCAGCAAGGAATAAGTGAAAAAATTAACATTTCATATAAAAAGCCTTTTTCTAAATGAATCAGACAGGTGCAGGTGTGAAATACTGCAGCAATGCCCAAAGTCTGAGACTAGAGTTATTACTGGCTAACACCCTCCCTTTAAATAATAGTGAGAAGGTCGCCATAGCTAGGCAAAGCTTCAGAACCGTCCGGCCATCTCCACACACTAAATGTAACTCGTAAATGTGTAGGAAACTGCCCTGTGGAAGCAATACTGCCAGAAAATTAAGTTGGTATGTTGCATGTCAAATGCACTAGTAAACTTGGAATGCTGTTGAAAGACAACTTCCAAATTTAAATTGCAATTGTAAAGGTACTGTACTTACATTCTCACTGTATTTATAGTGTAAAGTAATTGATGTAATTTTATATGACACTGCTTCTTATGTGTGGTATTCAATTAATTTTTGTACTATTCTGAAATATATATGACAATTTTAATTTTGTTTGGTGGTTTGGTTGTAATGGTAGTTTATATCACAGGTGGTGTAGAATTGGTTGTTATATTAGCTTTCTTTTTTACATTCCTATTGTACTGTAATATGTTTCTACGTGTAAGACTTTCTGGTATTTCTAAGTAAGTTGACCACAAGAATGAAGTAGGTACCATTCCACTTGAAACATAATCTTCCACGTAATTCACAATCTGTAACTTAATTTTAATCAGGGTATAAATAACTTTGAAACATGTAACCTATTGTGAGAAGATATTCTATTTTTTTTATATTACTTTTTACACATCAACGACAGTGTCCAAACTGATTGATCATGTTTGTTCTTCTTTATGATGTCAACTTGAACGTGACGATCATATTTTTTGGCTCAATATATCATTATGTATGTTGTGGCACACACAAAAATTTATGGTTCAATAAGAAAAGTGAGTTAAATATTTGTATGTCATATTGACAGATCAAATTCTGCTATTGAATGCCTGCCATTCTGAGCATTGACATCCATGATTTGTTGCATTTATCAAGTACAAGCAATACTTAATGCATTTGATGCAGTATGTTTTGAGTGTTGTACTATGTTGAAAAAGTATAAAGTTGTTCCATTCTTTTGAAGGACCTACTGTGTCCTTATTCAGGGTGAAAACAGTAGGTCTTCGAAGTGGTTGGGATCTTTTTAGCATGGTACAACACTGTTAAGACTGCAGTAATTACAAACCGCCATGAATCCTTGTAGTGTAACTTCTTAGGTTAATATTGTTATTTAGTGTGACTCATTTTATGACTAGGTGTGGGGTTTATTCTTATATTAATCCTGAAACAAAGGTATATAATATATCAGATAGAAGAACTGAGATGAACAGTTTAGAAATTTTTGCTGTAACTTAAGAGGTGACTGTTAACAGAATCTGGAAATGTTTAGAATTAGCTAGTTTCTGAAGTTTGTCCATCATCTTTTATTCAGCAAAGAACAATGTTTCAGAAATTGGTTCCATTTCTACCTTCAGTTGGAAATGTGAGGAGGCATCTACTCAGATGGCTGCAGTAGAAACCACTGCTTTCAGTTACCACTGGACAGCATATGTCAGTTAACTACTGTTGTATATGTACCTAGAAACAGGTTTTCCATGGGAGATAATAGGAAATATGCAATAAAAATTATGGAAGATGCAAGACTTTAGATGTCTGCAGCACTTTTGTTGAGGATTCAAGTCTTCTGGGATGTTACGCTGTGTCACTGCGCTGTTTTCCCACAGTCTGAAGGAATGTAGTGCCTTTGTCTTCAGCACTTGAAGATGAAAGCATGACATTACTTCGAAACGTCAGGAGACATTAACCCACCAACACAACGTCACATCCCAGAAGATCTGAATTCTCAAAACTATGGAATTACCAGTGAAGGCATAAAAATAATACAACCATAGTTCCCTTTTTACAAGACTTGGTACATGGTGTATAGATGTAGTTGACTGTCATAGGTTGTTCAGTGATGACAGTAGCTTTTTCTGTCGTTATATGTTGTGAAGCTTTTGTGGCAACAAAGTTGAATAAAATATTCTCAGGTTGACAGTCACGTCAGACTGTTCAAATCCTCCAGTGTTTCAGATACTGACAATGTCTCCATTGTCAACACCCTGATGATAGAGACAGAATTGGTCTTTTTGTCAAATCCAAGTGAGTTGATGCCTCCACACCTTTTTACCTGAAATTGGGAACATCATGTTCTTTTCAGAATACAGGTAACTCTTGTTTTACGCGATTTCGTTTTGCGCGATTTCGCTTTAACGTGGCTTGAAAATTTACACCATTTTTTGAATTTATATGATAAATTGCTCTTTAATGCGATTTGGCATAGAAGATCCATGGCCGCTCTTACCGAATTTGCTTGATAATTTTCAGCTCAACATTCTCTGGCATAGACGATCTGTGGTGACGGTTATCTTCTGTAGGAGGTGAGCAGGAAATGATGTCACTGTCACGTCATCTGTGATATGTATGGATTATGTTGGTGTTATATCCATGCGGCTTACTTAGTTTTCAACAGCTTTTCTTACCATTATGAATGAAAAACGTAAATCTGCATCACCTAGTGCAATCCGAGTGAAAAATCGGTGAAGGACAATCGATATTGAAGAGAAATTGCGCATAATCATATGATGTGAAAAACGTGAACGAATTGCTGATATGTGCCTAATGTTAGACTCACTCATAGTAGCGTACATACAATTTGTGATAATGCTATTAGAATTAAAGAAAGTGATAATTCAGGAACTGTAGTGGTTGTTTGTGTAGCAAGACTATCATAGTCCTATCTGAATGAACCATACCAAAAACTATGTATGTGAGTCTTACATTTTTGTTGCATTAGAAAGAATTAAAAGTATTGTGTAGAGATGTATGTATAGTGTATATAAATGTGTATATACAATACGTACATACTCTACAAGTGTGTATGCCCCCTACTGGTATAGTCATACACTATATAGGATGAAGTTCTCAGTCCCCTAACCCCCCCCCCCTCCCCCCGAAATACACTGTTTTAAATGGGAATTTTGTCTTCGATTTGCGCGATGTTTTTCAGGAATATACCCTGGCGTAAAACGAGAGTTACCTGTACAAGATAAAGGCAGAGACCAAAACCAAGTAATCATAAGTGTAATGTATTATTATCATAACTGTTAAGAACTGAATCTGAGTGTGTGGGTGCATTTGTGTGTTCATGTGTGCACAAAAACTAATACTTCTATTACAAACTTGCAGACTTTATTTTAGTTCTAGTATTCTTAAACATGTCACTCGTATCGATAGAGGGTTGTGGTTGAAGAAATAGCATTACTTGTGCAAAGTTCTGTGTAATAATTTCAGATTTCACATACCTTTCTTTGTAATGCTGAAAACCACAAAAGTGAAGCCTTGCACCACAGTTGGAGCCAGTGCTGATGTAATTATGCATTAGGTAGACATTTGACGTCGTAAATGTCCAGTAATTCAAAATGTGACTGAGAGATTTTTTTTATGTTTCGTACCACACAGCATTTTAAGGAAGTACATTGATACACTAATGTAATAAAAAATTGATGAGAAATGAAAGAGTGCTGTCACTTCTTGCTGTGGTTGGAAAATTGTCTTGTCTTTCTTACATGTGTATGATATATGTACAAGTGATTTCAGGTTTATGCTGTGGCTCAATGCTGATGTGGATCCTGGTCGTGGGTAATGACACTGTAGATATGGGCTCTATTGCCATTCTTCTAGAGAGTCTTCCTTTTTCCATCTTGTTGGGGAAGTGACTGCACCATGGCCCTCGCTAGTACTTGTAGTGGGCTGCCTTAAGGCCACCACATAACCACAAGTGCCAGGGATCTGCCATTTTTGGGGCCCCCAGATGACAGGGTCACCATTGAAAAACAGATTTTGAAACAAGTGTAGTCACTTCAAATTTGACATAAAATAATTGCCACTGAATTTCATTCCAAAAATTTATTTCGGTAAAGGTCAGTTGTATTGGGTATCCATTCATGGGATTTTTGGTATGCCATTGTCATACACTCAATTATGCATTTCTGAAACAAACAACATGTGTTGTGCAGTTTAAGGTTTGCAGTAGCAATATTTGTAACACAAAAAGCAAGAGCAGTAAAATGTTAAGGTGAGTTATGTAGCAAATTGCAGCAGTATGCTTAGAGCGTCAACATATTACTTTTATTGTGGCATTAATGTTGTTTTTTACCAGGCATACAAACATTGTTCAGTGTAGATCTGATCACGCCTCGGTTTGTGACTTTCCACATTTGTGTCCAGTCACATCTTACATGTAGGGGCCTCAAACCTTGGTTTTGCAGGAGGCACCACAATGTCTTAAATCAGACCTGCTTAAAGGACACATTTTGTGTCAAGTGATACCCAGTATTAAGTGGGATGGAAAAGTTGGGCTAATGAGGGCCAGTCTCTTTAACAGCAGATAAAGTGTTGCTGTGTCTGGGAAAACTATGGAAAATATTGATCAGCTGGGAAAGGAGGAGGAAAAATATGAAGAGGAGAAATAAGACAATTGAAAAGGAGTAACGTTAAGGTCTGTGAACTGTTCTCTCTCAGACTTTGGAAACAATAAATCTCTTAGGTGTTTGGAAGGACAACTTGTAAAAACACAGACATATATCCATGCCATATGTGAGGCAAATTCATGACCCCATTGTTCAAGGGATCCAAGACCATGTGCATCTTATGCCACAGTAAACATGATTTATAGAAATATTAAATATAATGAATCATAACTAGGCAGATGTGATTTTTGACAAAACGTAAAACCTTGTGAATACTGAAGGTTATTCATACACTTACAAATTCAAGTTTAAACATGAAATAATCATATTTGTTATGTCAAACCCCACACTTATAAATGTATGTGATTAGTTTTCTTATTTATACAAAATTTATTTGTAAAAACTTGTATGTTTTAGTGACCAAAGACGAATCACTTGAGGAAGAAAGAACTCGTGTATGCAAATAAAGTACTGCTTGCTTATTAGTGCTTGTCGTAAGTTGCAGTTAAGTATAGAATACTGGGGTCTTTGTACTGAATGAATATATTGTGATTGAATGTTATTTATTTACAACACTATTTTAAATGTTATAGTGTGACTTCTCATTGAAATTAAAATGTATAGAAGAAAATATTTTTCTATTTGAAAGACTATTGAATCATTGACTTAAATTTTATGTACTGGATTCAGTGTTTAAAATTTTGCTATGGTAGGATTTCTTTACTCTGGTACCCACGGGATGAGACAGGTGCCTGATTATCAGACAGTACGTATACCAACGTCTTTGCAGGTGGTTTTTTTGTTACGGCGTCATTACTTGGGCTGGACAATAAATCAAAGGAGGATTCCTTCTGGATATCTCCTTCACCTTCTGGTCTTTAAAATTTCGCATCCTGCCCTCAGAGAATGTGCAATTGTCAGTCCTTTTCATTTCATCCTTGAAAAGACTTGCCTTTTTAAATTATCATAGGTCTTGTCATGGGTTGTCCTTCGGAACACATCACAGAAAACCACTTACACAACCCCATCTAATTGTGCTAATTTAGGCTGGTTCAATGTCTGTCAGTTGAAAAGGCCCTTCATACTTTCACTTGCTGCCATAAGCAATCATAATTGTCCCTTCTGTTTCTCCATATCGTAGATACAATCCAGTGTTGTATGAAGCCTTAACCGCACCTTGGCTTTCACCGTTTTCAAGCTTCCTGATTATTTTAAGTTGCTGAGGAATTGTTAAAGGTACGTGTTGCCTCTTGCCAGCAGTACCATGTTTACTCATCTGGAGATCTTTTGAAGCCATAATAATAGCTAGGTGGGCTCAATGGAGTCCGTATAACACAAAGTCATGGAATCAGTATGCTTACTGGAAGTTAAACTAATGGTGAAACTTCCAGTCTTGGGACTAGCTGTCAGGAGTGCTGGATTATCATTAGCTGGATTAAAGGAATTCTACTGTATATTTAATTGGTGTACTTTCATTTTGAATAATGTATGTCATTTGAAATAGTTCAGTACTTGCAACCATTTAATACATTCCTTGTACTATACTGTGAGAAGAATGAGTGCTATTTTGTAAGGAAGAAAATGAAATACAGTTCAGACAATTCTATGTAATTTATCCGTCATTATCATAATTATATACATCTCCCTTCCTGCCTGCTAGTTGTGTTTTCTGTTCCTTTTACATGACTCCGTTTGGTCCTTGATTTTACAATATTTCTTAAGACTAGGTGATAAGAGTGTTGATAGATAAGGATGGTGGTGATTTGCCACTTGAAATATGTTCAGACATAGTTCGTGTGAAAGTAACTTCGTTGTTGGAACATAAAACTCCATGTACTGTATTTTGAGTATGTTTTTGTAGAATTATTTGGGTATAGCACTGAACGTTTCATATCATGATTCATTCATAATTACATAATTAAGTGCAGAGGAAACTAAGGATATATTAATGTCTCATTATTACAGTGCAAGGGAAACCGTGCTATCAAATGTATATTTGTCAGAAAGTAATGCTGTCCATTTACGTCATCCCATTGGTATATTAGATATGTGAAAGTTTCACACATTTTCACTACAGTGTTGCTGAAGGCATAGTTATTTATCAGTGTAATTTCCATCTTTGCCAACAGCCTTCTTCCACCTTTGAACAAGGACATGTATTCCAGCCTGGTAAAAATTTTTCTTCTTTCGCTGCAACCACTGGCATACTACTGGCAGTGCCCCATCATCCACATAATGGTATTGTTGCAGACTGTTTTTCAAAGGACCAAACAGATGAAAATATGATGTGATGTCAGGGCTTTACAGTGAGTGTGGCAACACCATCCATTTTATGATGGCCTCAGTAGCGCGCACATTTTTGTGTGGCCTGGCATTGTCATAGGAGGAGCAGCACTTCTGACATTTCCCTTATAGGACAGACTTGACAAAGGTGAGCATTCAGATTTCTTACTGTTTCATTATAGTGGTCAGAGTTCACTGTTGTGCCTGTGGCCAAGAATTTCAGAAGAATAATAATACCTTACTCAACCCAGAAGACTGTAGCCATGACTTTTCCTGCTGATAGCAAGCACACTTTAGAATTTATTCTTCCTTTGCTAAGTCATGCACCACGTCATTGCTTCAACTGCTGCTTGGATTCCGATCCAAATGGTAGTCCCAGGTTTCATATGATGCATGACAGGAAGCCCTCACCTCCTGTATCATATCGGTGCAAGGGAGCAGTGGTGATTTGCTTTCCTTGCCTCTTTGTGTACATCTGTCAGTATTTATGGCAACCCATGATTAGAATAGCCAAGCTCTTCAGTAATTTCCATTAGGCTGCCTTTGCCAGTGGGTAGAGGTGGAGCCTCTTTCAACTGTTGTGTGGCTGTCCTCATGTATCAGTTCATTAACCCAGCAAATGATGTCAGGCATCACTAATTATCATCATCATCGTCGTCATCACCTTTATGCAGGCTTTTTACACTTATGTACCTGAAACAAACCATGTTTATAGGGTATACAGTGTCACAGCTATTCGACACATACTGTTAATGGTGCATATAACGCTGTCTTCAATATTAAACTCTTGTGTGCTTCTACATTAGCACTTTCCAAAGTATGTGTGCTGTGCCCAATATAGCTGTTTTTTGTAGTTCCTTGATATCGTGCTTTCCTGATATGCTGCTCAAGTATTTTGTAAAGGATTTTGAAATGGTTCCAGTTGCTCCTATTATTACTTGCATCACCTTTGTTTTTACATTCCACATGCACTGTATTTCTATTATAAGGTCTTTATATTTTAGAAAGTTCTGAGCTTCTTTCTTTATCACATTTCTGTCTCCTGGGATAGCTACATCAATTAGCATACATGTTCCTTTTTCATTATCCCAGGTGATGATGTCTGGTTTATTGTTGGAGATGGTTCTGTCAGTTTGCACTTATTGCACTTATTGATTCCATAATATGGTTACTTTGCCCCCTTGACTTGTTTCTACTGATTTTGATACATGTTCATACCAGAGTTTGCTGTCCAATTTTACCCCTAGTTCCTTACATATATTGAAGTGTAGTTGAGCACACACTCTATCATGTCGTTTGATGTATTGTTCTTTTGCTAGTATTGAGCACGCTGACATAATGTGGTCTACTGTCTCCTCAAATTGGTGACACAATCTGCATTTGCTATCTTTTTCTGTTTGCAATATTTTTATTGCATGGTATTTTGTTTGTAGTGCTTGGTCTTGTGCTGCCACTATTTGACTTTCTGTTTCTGCTTTCAGGTCTCCCTTTGACAGCCAGAGGAACATGTCGTCCTCGCTAATGAGATGTTTATCTATGCTTCTAATGTAGTGGCCATGCATTACTTTGTTTTCCCATTTTTCCTTTAAGGACTCTGCCAATCTTGCCTTTGTGTTTTGTATTACATCTTGTTTCATGTCATTATTATTATTATTATTATTATTATTATTATTAGTAGTAGTAGTAGTAGTAGTAGTAGTAGTAGTAGTAGTACATTATACCCTTTATGCAGGTCATTCACATTTATATACCTGAAGCAAACCGTGGTTCTAGGGTATACGGTGTTGCAGCTATTCTGTGCTTACTATTCATGACGCATATAACACTGTCTTCAATATTAAACTCTTTTGTGCTTTTACGTTAGTACTTTCCAAAGTATGTATGCTGTGCCCAATATAGCCGTTTTCTGTAGTTCCTTGACTTCATGCTTTCCTGGTATGCTGCTCAAGTATTTTCTGCAGGATGTTAAAATGGTTGTTGTTGTTGTTGTTCATTATCACCTTTATGTAAGATATTTACAATTATGTACCTGAAGCAAACCGTCTTTCTAGGGTATATAGTTTTGCAGCTATTCTGTATTTACTGTGTGTGCTACATTAATGTTATTTCCATGTCAAGCGTTTTGTACTTTTACATTAATTCTTTCTGTAGTATGTGTGCACTGCCCAAAATGGCTGTATTTTGCAGTTCCTTGATTTTGTGCCTTCCAGGTATGTTGCTCAGGTATTTTTCTGAATGCTTTGGAAATGGTTCCAGTTGCCCCTTTTGTTATTGGTATCATTTTTGTCTTTATATTCCACATGCGCTATATTTCTAGGTATATATTTCAAATCCTCATAGAAGAAATCAGTCACGACCGACACTTTGCTTTGCTTTATTAAAAATTACCGAGCGACCGGGTTTTGGTTCATATAGCGGAAACCTGGTTGCTCAGTAATTTTTAATAAAGCCAAGAAAAGTGTTGGTTGTGAATGATTTATTTTCTGAGGAATTGAAATAAATACCTTGTATACACATGCCAACTAGGATGTTCAACATAAAAATTGCACTATAAGGTCTTTAAATTTTAGGGTCTTCTCATTTCTGTCTCCTGAAAGTGCAACATCTCTTAACATACATGTTTCTTTTTCATTATCATGGACTCTGGTGTCCAATTCATTTTTAGGGATGGTTCTCTCAGTTTGCACTTGTTGACTCCATAACATGGTTACCTTACCTTCAGGACTGGTTTCTACTAATTTTGGTACATGCTCACACAGTGTTCATTGTCTAATTTTACCCCTATTTCCTAGCATATGTTAAAGGGTAGTTGAGTGCACATTCTATCATGTATCTTTATGTACTCTTCTTTTGCCCATATTGGGCATGCTGATATGTGTTCGACTGTCTCATCAAATTGTTGACGTAGTCTGCATTTGCTGTCAGTTTCTGTTTGTAATATTTTTGTTGCGTGATATTTTGTTTGTAATGCCTGATCTTGTGCTGCTATTATTTCGCTTTCAGTTTCTCCTTTCACATCTCCCTTTGACAGCCATAGGAACATGTCTCTTTCACTAATAAGCCATCAGTCTATGCTTCTAACATACTGGCCATGAATTACTTTGCTTTCCCATTTTTTATTTAGGGACGGTCCAGATCTTGCTTTTGTGTGTTGAATGCCTTCGTTTTTTCTGTCACTGTTCTCATTTGATTGGTTTAATTCTTCTGCAATCATTCTGCCTGTTTTAATTGTTGAATTCATGTTTGATAAGAGTGCTTTCATGGCTTTTAACTGTTTACAAATTGGTCTTCTTTATATTTGGCATTCAGATATTCTGCAGTATTGATTACCTGTGCTTTGTATGTTGCTTCAATTTGTAAGAGACTTCTTCCTCCTTGTTTTATTTTTACATGTAGCCTATCTATATCTGCTTTTGGGTGATGCATTTTATACATTGTTAGTATCTTTCTAGTTATCTTGTCAATTTTTCTTATTTCTCCTAATCTCCACTTAATGATACCAAGACTGTATCTGAATACTGGAGTGTCTAATGTTCCAATTGCTGTAATTTTAGTCTTCACATTCAACTAGGATTTCAATGTCATTCTTGATCTCCTGGTGTATTCCTTCTTCAAACTTTCTTTCATTTGCTGGTGTTGTATACCTCAACTCTTCCTGTGGTAGAGGTAGTAGAAAGACAGAGTCCTTAACATATCCGCATGGTGTTAGGTCGAGTGATCTTGCTGGCCAGTGAAGCAGCACCTGGTCTTCTGCCATCATGCGTTCGATCCAGCACTGGGGCAAATGCTGCTTGAGGTAGCTGCGGTTGAGGTGGTGGTAATGGGGCCAGCGACACATGCAAATAAACTTGGAGAGTTTCTATAGGTGAGTGACATGTTGAAGTCCTTTCTGCCATTCAAGTATGCTGAGTTTGTGAACTGTTTTAGGGAATTATGAATAACCCTGTATTTTGAACTGCTTATAAGACTTCAAGGGAAAAAGACCATTGCATGATAGATGTGCAGATATTGCCCAGTGGTATTACTGGTGAAATGAAAACAAAAGCATACAAAACACAGTAACTAACACAAGAAAGTTATGCCGGTATGTGTTTGTGGATGAATCAATGTCATTTAGTTCAGAAACTGCAATTCGTAGTGCTAGCTGCCCAGAAACCATTTTTAAAGAAGAATATCCTGGAGAAGCCAATGTCATTAATATGGATTTCATTGAGCTAGAGATTGGAGATTCTCTAAGCATAACAGAAATGTTACTGTGTTTAAATTCGTAGGGTTTTGTGCAGAAATTTTTGGAAGAATGTTGTGTATGTTTTATTTGAGATGGTGCATCTTAATGTTGGGAAGAAAAGATAGTACTGCAAGTCATCTTCAGAAACATTTGTAAAAGTATTGCCTGGCACTGTTCTAATCTCAGAATAGAGATTGCTGTGAGGGACATCATAGAGGCAGTCCAAGGCATCAGTTATTTCATAACATCATTCGACAGGCTGTACTGTGTATCGCCAGTGTCCCCAGAAACAACGAGAATTTACTGAACTTGCCAGTTCTTTAGGAATCAGTGTATTAAACACTGGAAGAGCTTCTATTGCAGAAATTGCGATTTTATGGCATAAGGGGGGTGATCCTAGGTTGGTTTAATTCATACTTACTTAATAGGAAACAGAAGGTGGAACTGAAATACTTAAATGCTCAAAATGGGTCTTCAAGCTGGAAAACTATTAAAAACGGTGTCCCGCAAGGCTCAGTTTTAGGTCCGTTACTTTTTAGTATATATATCAATGATTTTTCTATACCAACCAATAAAATTTCTGATGTCACAATTTTTGCTGATGATACCAGTATTCTTATTTCCAATAATAATTGTACTGACCTGAATCAAATGTGTACTTCTGTTCTCTCTCACATCACTAAATGGTTTCAGGCAAATCAGCTTGTATTAAATGTAGAAAAAACAAATATGGTACAATTTACACTCACCAAATTTTCTCACTCTCTCCTGCAGTTAACATATGAAGGTAAAATTCTTACTGAAGCCGATCATATAAAATTTCTTGGGCTTCTTATATGGAAGACCCACATAGACTAGTTACTCCAAAAATTGAGCAGTGCTTGTCTTATAATGAAAAGACTAGTCCATGTCTTACATACTGATACTCTCGGAACTGTATATTTTGCATACTTTCTTTCCTTAGTAAAATATGGCATGATTTTTTGGGATAACGTAACCGGTATGGAGAGGGTATTCTTATTACAGAAAAGGATATTAAGAATAATGATGGGACTAGGACTGAGATGTTCTTGCAAAGGATTGTTTAAAAACCTTGACATACTATGTTTATGCATGTTTATACATTTTTTCTTTGATGATGTTTGTTGTCAGCAATCCTAATGATTTTCAAACAAATCCAATGCTACATTGCATAAATACAAAATACAAGAATCAATTACATAGGTCTACAGTAAATCTTTCCTGTATACTAAAAGGGGTTACTTATTCTGCTATAAAAATTTATAATAGCCTGCTTTCAGATATATCAAGACTGCAAAATGATAAATCAAAGTTTAAGCTTGCTCTGAGAAAAGTCTTATTACTCATACCATTTATGCTCTTGAAGAATTCTTCTCTCATAATCAAAAAAGTACTACGTCCTAATTTGTAAATCTTGAAATTCTTATCCCTATGTTTCAAATTTGATATTTTGAGTTTTAATTTTTGATTTCTGATTTTTGATGTTTGACTTGGAGTCATGGATTGCTTGGCTCCTGAATGTGTTTAATTATTTGTTCCTTGCCTGTTGTGTGCGTCTCTGTGTTGTCTCATTTATATTGATCAACTTGTCTCATATTCAACTGTTGTTATGACAAAAATTGGATCTGTGAAGTGAATATGTATGAATGAATGAATGTATGTATGTATGTATGTATGTATGTATGTATGTATGTATGTATGTATGTATGTATGTGTGTGTGTGTATGTGTGTATGTATGTATGTGTGTATGTGTGTATGTATGTGTGTGTATGTATGTATGTATGTATGTATGTATGTATGTATGTATGTATATGTATGTGTGTGTGTATGTATGTATGTGTGTATGTATGTATGTATGTATGTATGTATGTATGTATGTAGAGGGTCAGGACCTTTCTAGCCGGATTGGGGTAATTCCTATCTCTGGCTGAAGCATTCCGTTATTATCTGCTGAGGTTGGGCTCAGTTCATGCATACTTGACCCATGGCGCTGCAATCGTTGTAACTGAAATGTGTGATTGGGTTTGATTTCATTATTAGGATGAGACCTTAGCTTTCTAAAAGCTGTATAAATTCCGTGCCCTTCCTGCCTCCGTTGCTTAGGCGCCAGTTCAAATCTCCCGCCATAATTACTGATTTATCACTTCGTATTTTCTGTAAGCATAAATATTTTAAGTCTAGTATGATTCAGTCAGGTGCGAGGCTGGAGACGGTAAATATGAAGATTACGTACAGTGTTCTGGGGTGTAAAGCCGTGTGGCATGCGCGGCATTATGTCCTACAAGAGCTGCATAAACTCCATAAAACATATTTTTATAGTGTAACGTTCACAACAAAACTAAAAAATTCTCAGTACGATATTTTTATGTAGGCTACTAACGAGATTGGAAAAAACGTAAAGAAAAGTAACTTGTAGCCTATGCACGTATAATATGTACTTTTCTATACGGTCGGTATTTTTCTCATGTTTAATCCTTTTGGCCAACTTATTCTTACCGCGCGTAGTGAGTATCGGCTGTAATTTGAAAGACGTACTAGTCATTAAGAACGTAGCGCTGTAGGCCTGCATGAAATAGTTACGTGTTGCTGGCATTTCCAGTTGCCTTCTGAGGACAGCGGTAAATGTGGTTAGTGTATTTATAAATTGATTATAGGTGCCTTGCGGTACTAGTGGCAGCAGAGGTTTGACTGTTTTGACAGGTAGCTTGTAAAGTCAGGTCATGCCTATCTCTGATCCATGGGTCATGTCGGGTCAAAACTGGGAACGGTCAGTATTACTTGTTACAGTGTAGAAGGCAGAGAATGCTTTTGAAACATGCGTGTGTTTGTTCGATTTGGCGGGTGTGTAAAGTGTAGTTCGGTTGCTTTATTATAAAAGTACGTAAAAATTATCGTGTGTTTTACATGTGGCCGGAACATCGTCTCGTACTTCAAGGTAAGAAAATAAGGTAATTTCAGAACGAAATATTCGGATCATATAGACGTAAGATGGAGGACATAACAGGTGGACTACGGAACGAGGAACTTCTAACCTGTTTTCTTTGAGTCATTTAGAGTTTCATAACCTGTACGTATTATAAAATCCATTTTTAAGCTGAGCTAATCAAATAGGATTATATGGTTTATAGAAAACTGTGCTTTAATTCTTGTTTGTATGGATGTAAACGTGATTCGTCGCTTTGATATGAGAGCTGAAATTGTGGATGTCTGAGAGCAGGGATTTAAGCAGACGTACCAGGAGAAATTGCATGACAAGAAACATCATAATTTTAAAACGTTAAAGCACGCTATTACGATAAGATGATCAAGAAGGATGGGGTTGGTTGGGCATGTAGTACACATAGTGGCGAGAGTGGGTGAGTGAGAGTTTACAAAATTTTGCTCGGAAACCCCACAGGAAGGAGACCACTTGGAAGATCTAGGAGTAGATGGTATAATAACAAAATGAATTTTAAAGAAATAAGGTAGCGAGTTGTGGACTGGATTAATTTGGCTCAGAATAAACGAGTGGCAGACTTTAACACTAACAAAACTTAAGGTTCCTCATAAGCTAGGGAGCTTCTTGGGTAGTGCTGCAACTGTTGAATTTCAAGAAAAACCCCAGGGGGTTTGTTTGTTGGTTAGGATGGCGTGGGTGACTCATGTAGCACACATGGGAAGAGTCAAATGCTTAAAACATGTTTATACAGAAATCTCAAGTGAAGGGACTGATTGAAGTTTGAGATATAGAGGGGAAGGTAATATTAAAACATTTAGAACAAGACCTTATATTTTTATTATCATGAGGTGTTTTAAATTCTCATGTTGCTTCTACAGATTTACTTTTTTCATAATAATGTTGGGTTCCAGGCAAAATTAAAATAACCTTTACTCTAAACATCCTGTGGTGATAATACTTGAAGTATATTAAGTAGTCCATCAGTCACAACAAAAATGTTTTTACTGTTATCAGTGGTATAGTGTAGGCCCTACTTTATGACATGTTTCAGCCAACCTGGCCATCTTCAGATAATGCTATGTGCAAAATATTTGGGAGGAAATTATCAACATAAATTACTATAAAAAGAAATGAGATCTCAATTTTACATAAAATAGTAGTAATTTATAAGGTTATGTTACAAAAATCAATCTTGAAGTAAGAGGTATTGCAGCTGTTTGGAGTTGTATCTTTGTCAGTTTAAGGCTGTGTTATGTAGGATGCTCGATTATGGTGTATAAGATTTCTTTTAAATACAGAGTGAAAATGTTGAGTGGATTCAAATGGAATAGAATAGGTTCAAATGGTGAACTTCTGTGAATGTGTGATAGAAATATGGAATCTGTAGGAAATAGGGGATATATTGGATAATAATGTTTTTGAGCATTCCACTGCAGTTTTTTTTTTCAGTCTATTTACATACTGTTATAATGAACATCTGCACACAACAGAGGCCTTACTCGCATATAATATCAACCTGTTATCCCATATTAGCAACACTTCAGTAGGACAATGAAATACTACACAGACAAAACACATAACTATTCCAGAGAAAATGAGGTGTATTATTATTATTATTATTATTATTATTATTATGTTACTGCTGCACCTTAAAAGACATTTAATGCTCATGTACATTCATAGACATGTAATGATAAATACATGTATATAGAAAACCAAAGCAATTTACAAAGAACATTTGATCCACAATTTTAATTGTTTAATAAGTTAAACATTACATAAACAAGAATTTTTATAATTTAAACACTCAAATATAATTTAGAGAAATATACGTAAAATACATACAATTGTGATGTAATGTGAATAACAATACATATAATCAGTGAAGCAGCTGGGGAACAAGCAGGCAGCTGCCCCGCATGGCAGAGTCCAAGGGATGGCAAAGTGAATATTTCTAAATAAAGAAAAGATCTTCTACACTTAAAAAAACTTCAAATTTTTGATGCAAATAAAAGAAATTCCAATAAATTATTGTGATTTTTTTGATGTCATAATTGCTATGAGAGGCAGCCATTGTGATTACTTGTTCCAGTTGTCATAAAATATGGCTGTGCCTTTGCACATAATAGGACATGATTGTAGAACCCAATGTAAATGCAAGTGGCTATGAATGAACATAAATCTAAAGTCCGTGACACATACATGGACTCTGTCACCTTTTTTGTGTTTAAAAGCATGCCGGCTTTTGTGAACTGTCTGTGCTTCTGTCATGTGGCAAAAAAAACTGTGAAATCTCCTCTGTTCCTGGAAACATGTCACCAATGTGTATAACAGGTTGGTATCAGAACTGTGTTATAGTAGTGTATAGAATATGTTGATCAGAAGAGTCAACATCAAGTTTCAGGGAAGTTCATTTGCTGTGAATTTAGTTAGGTCTGAAGTTATTTAGCTCACATTGATTTATTCTGATCTAAGCTGCTACTCTCCCTTTGTTTCTCACTCTCAATATTTGGATTATTTTAGTGTCATTTATCTAAGTGAGTGGCTTGAAAAATTTAATTGTCATTGTTTTCTACTTCTCCGTTTCATACTCATCAACACACTGCCATTTCCAACATACAGCCCCTTATCAGTTTTATAGTATATTGGCTAAATTATAGATTTCAAAATGTGTGAGTGGCATGTGGTAGCATGCCACAAACATGCATTTGTACAGTGTCTGTAATCTTTTTAATCGTTAAGAGAAAATAAAACATTGCTTATTCATAATTCCTTGCGGGTAAGATAAATTCAGCAGTAGACAATTTGTTTCTGTAAAACATCAATTTTTTGTGCTTGAAAATTACAATCACAGACATCTTAACTTGTCATTTTTGTTGTATCTAATAAAGTTGCTAATTATGGCAGTCTTTGTTTTGCCATAGAAGTTTTGAGATGAATTACTCCTTTTATGCTTCTTTCACTGCGTTCTATGCAATTGTTATATATCATATACTCAGTCATGGTCACTATTACAGTTGAGAAGAGGCTCATATTTTGCTCATCAGTTCAGTTACAAACTGGTCAAACTTGAATGGATGTAGTTTTATGAACTGCCACAACTTTGTTGTGAGACATTCTGTTATGCTGACAAGATCCAGGAAATTAAAATGGAGAAAACCTGATTTTGTCTTCTACAACTGTACAACATCAGTTAAAGTCCTGTTTTATTTATATGCCATGGTTGCACTAGTGCTTTGTAGGTGGCGCACTTTTCATGACTAATCTGTAATGCATGTAATCTGGCAGTTCAGGTGAACACAGTTTGAAAATAGAATGCTTTATATATTATTTTTAAACAGTTAAGTGCATGGCGTAGCTTTGGTCCCAGATGCATTGGCTACATGTGATGAGACATGAATTCTATATAAACTTCACTCACATGCAAATTGATTTCAGTAGGATTTACATTGCACATGAATTAAATACATGGTAATAAGCAAATTAGTTGTTTACTTGTGACTTGTACGTAGGAAGTGTCTGGCTTAAGCATCAGCTAAGACACTATGTTGAGAATGTTCCACGATTTTTTTCAGTCACCCCATGTAACTTTTTGTATAGTACCTGAAATTAGGCCACAGTATCTCCCATTCACATCCTTTTCAATTCATTATACACTCATCATCCATCCTACCTAACTTTTGTCACCCATTCATTTGGCACTATATTGTCTGCAATAGTGGCAGCATAAATTAATAAACTGTGAATAAATAAGTCATTAAACATGACATGATGTGGACAGACAATGGCAAAATGCCTAGCTGTTCACCAGATAATCTCAAAACAGTACATGTAACAATTGTTATGTAGACAACAAATTTAATAAAAATAGTGTATTTTATATGACTAAGAACACATATCCTATAGCTACACAAAGCCACATAAAACTCTAGTGTCTCTCATAATACAGTTTAAGAATAATAGATTATTTTCCTCTTTGGATCTATTAGTAATATTTTGGAGCATGGTCCTTCTTGAGAAGCAAATAGTTGTTAGCTAGTTTTCTTGCTCAAAATAGTACAGGTTGTATAAGTCACTTAATGTTGATGCAAAGAAAACTTTTATGCTAAACCGAATAACATTAACTATATGACTTCATTAAATGATGAATGACATTTAATTTGCTTATATTGCACTTTACAAAATGTGCAAGATTAAGAACAGACATAATGACTGAATGCCCGTTTTTCCCCAGAACACTGAGATGATCACTGCTGATATTTTTGTTGATTATATCCACAGACCTTACATTTTATTGTAATACTGGACACGCAAGAATGACTTCTGCTTCATATTAGCATTGGCACTATTGTAGTTGAATAACATACAATTAGTATTCAGTAAGCATCATAATACTTCTGTATTTATGGAAGTGTTATTAGTTGCCTGATCTGTTCACTCCAATAGAATCACCCCCAGGGCCATTGCAGGATAGCTGAACATTGTGCATGATGACTGTTTAACAGCTTTCACTACAACAAAGTGCTGCTCAGCATTGTCCACTTCAATTGAAATATATCAAACAAATAGTACCTTCCTAGATACACCTGTGTTACAGTGGGTTTTGAATTTGACTGTGTTACTCATTTCCCAACTAAATTGCATATTGAAAACAGCACTTGAACTTTTCATTGTTTCACCTAACAGGGTTCACAGTGAGGCTATGTGACCCATTCCATTTTAATTTCCATGCATTCTAATAAAGGTCTGCAGCAGTTACATTGGCATTGTCTTGTTTTTCTTGTCGCTTCCTTCATGGCAGCTCATGCTGTTTTTCACTTTTACTTCTGGACTCTTTGGAACAAGAGTAATTATGTAGTAGTGGGTCTTCTAGATCCATCTTAGGCATTTAGAACACAAATTTGCTATTTCAGTTAAGTTTGGTTTTTTTATGATCTGTATCAGTTTCTTGTGTGAAATCTGATTCATATGTAACTGTGTGGTGTTATGTTATTAAAAGTGTCCAAGATTTCCTTCAGCATTTTGCTGAATTATCATAATCATCATTGTCATCGTGGTGGTGGTTGTCATTGTCGTCGTCGTCGTCGTCGTCGTCGTCGTCATCATCATCATCATCATCATCATCATCATCATCATCATCATCATCATCATCATCATCATCATCATCATCATCTGTATCCTAGAAAGAATTATTTTTGGCTTTTCACTGAGTGGTGATCGTTTCTTTTATCTTAAGAACAGTACAGTTTCAGTTTTCATTGAGCAGTGTTTCTGTCCTATATCCTAGCCACAGACTATGAAGTTGTATTGTGACTGAAAATTTTGTTATTAATATTATTGTTGGAACTTCTGACAGACACAGAGTGTGAAATCGTAAGAAATGAAGAACAAAGTGAGGAACTATCCCCACTGTATTTTGATATTGCTTACCTGATACCAGTAGTTACGCAAACATTTTGTCTGAATGTGAAGTATGGAAGGTATAGAGAATTTATTAAACAGGGTGGAGAAACAAAAGTTCTGCTCAAATGCTGTTAATTCTTCAGCTTTCAAAGGTATCACTGCTTTGTTTTGGGAGTGCGTGAAAACAGACTTTGAATAGAATTCGGTCTTATATTCTTACATTATTGTGTCCTATCTTTATTTTCTTTAGTTGCAGTAGATATATTGATGAAATGATGTCTCTAGTTTTATATATATCATTATTTTTCCTTCGTACAGGTGAGGCAATACTTTTGCTGTGCTTTGTTTGTAAGCTGTCAGTCTGTGTTTGGGTAAAGCTCAAGTGTTATAATAAATATTCATAAAAATCTTCCAGAGCTGTCATTGTTTAGTTTAAGTAAGTCTGTGTTCTGTGTCTTAATAAGTTTAGTGTTTTCTCACAGGTTTTTTTGAAGTGATATGATCATTGGTGTTTCAAAATCAGGTGTGAGCAATGCCAGGTTAATATAAATTGGGTTGGAACACATAATAATATTAAAATATGGCATTCATATCACTCAGAAACACTAACTTGTGTAACAGCATTATCTTATGGACCTGTGGAATGTTTTATTCCTTAATTTTCACATCCGGTTATTATGGAGGATAGAAACATTAGATATATTGTAATTTAAAATTTGCTGTTGATTTAATTAAATTTTAAGTTCCTTAAAATGAAACTTTTCTTTGTTGACCAAGTAAACCTCAGGTTCTTGAGTGAAAGTAGACTAAAACCTGCTATATTCAATAAAGTCCGTCAACTGAATCATTGGAATTTACATCATCATATGGAATTCAGAAAATTTATGTCCGAAGGGTAGTAATATGAATCAGTAAAATAAACACATTACATGATTTTACTCCTAGAAAACTAAATTTCTTAAATATCCACACACATTTAATCATTCATTAAATTGCTGACACTAACAGCAGTTTAATTGGAATTGTCAAAAGACATCAGAATTACTTAACGTCACTAATAACCACCAAATTTATTAGCTATGGTAATGCTGGGGTAATGATTGAATAATGTATACTTTGGTAGAATGAATGGCAGAAAAAATGGAGGAACACTGTTGTTGCCTGGCCAAAAACAGATTTTTCCACTCACAACTAACACAGATTTACAGTTTGGATTTTGATTTGAAGAGCAGTATGCATTATTCATAGTGATTACTTACATCCTCGAGCTCTTGATTTATTCCTCACTGATAACCCATATTGGATGATTGGGTATCCGCTACAACCCTGAGCATGATACATGAGTTTAGCTTACTGGACATACTGTGTTTAATTTTTTGCACACCTGTGCAGTCATGTTGCATGATTTTTGAGTGGACTTTTGGGCATTCTGTGCAACCCCCACACCTGTTACTCAGGGTTAGTTCCGTCATCATCCTGCCCAATTATTTTGACGTCCTGTGCAACTTCCAAGGATGATGCTAGAGACTTGTTTGGGGTGCTCTGTGACAGTGCATCTCCTAAGTATGGTAATGAAGACTTTTTCAGAGCACCCTTTGGAAAATGTTTTATGGACTATATTGTATGGGCTTACCCCAAGTATTGGGGTTTTCTATGAATAGTTGACAATGAACTGGTTCACTTACTGACGAAACAGGAGTTTGAAACTTCATTTATAGGCCCATGGCCTACCTGATCCCTGTCCGATGGAACAGTGGGGCAGGCTTCAACAGACTGGAAGGGTTGAAGACACCTGGCGCGTTGAGCATCCATAACTGAAAAGAAGTCTATGAAACTACTTATTTCAGCACGCTTGTTAATAAACTGGGGGATCTGTTCCAACTAAATAGAGAGCATTTAAAATCTGTGAGAAAGTTCTTGTAGGCCAATGTCACTTAAAAGGACATACATGAATGGGAGGTGTTCAGTAATCTCACTGTAGCAGTTCCCAAAATTAATTACCTATCTTTCCATATATCTGCTGCACTAAGTCCATTGCATTATCATACATACATGACATCCGCGTTTACTTTTTGAACTGTAGTGACTGTCCTAAGGTCCCAGTTAGTAGTCCACTCAGTTTATTCAAATTGCAGGGTTACTAGTGGTATAACTGATGGGGATAGATTGTGACTTGTTACAGTGTAAGTGTGGTTTGCCACATCACACTGTTCTGTTGTATTCTAGATTTGTATGGTCTAAAATTCCTGGTCTTTTAAGAGACATGGAAACACGTTATGTCTGTTATAAAGCCAAATGGTTAATGTTGCTTAGGGAAGTAATTAGTTTTGATTATGATGGTAATATGAAACTTAGAAGTATTGTGGGCGGGATACAAAGCTTCTGATATTGCAGCAGTTGGTACCTGTAGCTACCACAGTACTTTCGATATTTAAGGAGATATTAACATCAACAACACATTGTGCATATCACCAGCAATGGCAGAATATGTTACTTCTCTGAAAGTTTGGCTTAGTGTTCTGGGATGATGACTGAATGTCTAAAGGAACCATACCATGTTTTTTGAAAATGCTGAGGGAATAATGGAGGGATGAAAACACATGAAAGATTCTAGAACCATTACATTTGAAAAACTAAACTTAAGCTATAAATATTCCTGTAAAGAATAATCTGTTATTAATATCCTAAGCTTTTATCTGTTCTTGTGGTTGCTGGGTTAGTTGCTTAAGGCAAACCAAAAATAAGCTTTCTCCATTCAGCATACAAATGACACCCTCATCAGTATTGTATCCTTATATTGTGACCAATCAGTAGAGTCCTGTTAATCTGTGGGGCCATGTGGTTTTTGCTGTCCTGAAAACACTATAGACCGCTCTTTCAACTGACATCTTCGTTCTTCTGGGATGTTGTGCTCTGTTACTGGGTGTCTCATGCCCAGTATTTGAAGGATGTATATTGGTCTCATCTTCAAGGGTCATATGCCCTGTGAAGAATTCTCTCTCTCATTCTTCCTTTTCTCTGTTTTTCTGCATTTCCTCCTCTTCTTATCCTCCTCCCATTTCTTTACTGGACACCTGAACGTTCAAGGTGCAGCCATCACATGGTCATGGAACGTTTGCCAACAACACCAAAGACAAAGTGCGACATACCAGAACAAGACAGGAAATGCACATATAAACATAATATTGAAGTGATTTCGCATAACCACTGTTGCCATAGAAAAGTAATAAATATTCCATATTCTGTGTGTATGTCTGTAGCCTTAGTTACCATACATGTAAAGCACATGTGCCATATTATATTGTCATCTGTGGCATATCTGGCTCTACTACTTTTTTTTATTTCATAAACTGCATGATTTTTGGAAAAAGGTTATTGAATATAAAATGTCTGTTTTGATTTCTCTACAACCTTTGAAACATGTCTCGTTCTAAGAAGAACTCAGTGAGATATCATAAAAATACTTAGTTCTTCATGTGAAGTACTCATTATTCTTGTCAAATTTGAATGAAATTTGAATTTCCTCACCAGATTTTCTAAAAATAATCTACTATCATATTTCATGAAAATCCATACAGTGGAAGCCGAGTAGTTGATGCTCATGTGCAGACATAATGAAACTAACAGTCACTTTTCACAATTTTTCAAGCACGCCTAAAAACGAAGATCTCCTCTGCACCACTTCAGAAACTTGAAAACTCTAGTCTTCGCAGACTTATCTGGGAGGAGATGTGTACCTCAGTTTACTGACAGCTGTGTGTGAGAGAAGATGAGTGTGTATTGTCCTACTGTTGAACATGACTTACTATATGTTGCCAAGTAATCAGTAAGGAAAATTTGTAATTACCAAATAATGCAGATATTGGCCAGTTATGGGTAGGGATAAAACATTAGTTGTCATGCGTGACATGCATCAGCAAATCTCATGGTAATGAATTAGTGACTCTAGCTAGGGACACCAACATTAAATATTATGCATGATATACATCAGGAAATCTCATGGTGATGAATTAATGGTAAATGTTTACCAGCAGTTCTGTAGCAACTCTCTCACCACCTCTGCTTCTGCTATTGATACCTGAGTTAACTGTGTTGTCTTCTTCATCCATTATGCTAATTTATCTCCCTCTATCACATAGGCCAGAGGCCACACCATGTTCTGGGCTATCAAATGCCTAATTAATAAGTAATTCTGGATTCCATATGAAGGCCGTTTGAATATTAGTCAGTACAGAGATGTTACTATGGAGTGGTTTTTTCAGAATTCTCACATTTTTTTGCCATTCTATAATTGTTGCTAACAAATTGAATCAGATATAATATTTTTTATGTTATAACAAAAATGGATTGGGTTAATGTAAATAAATTATTCATTCAGATGCATTTCTTAGACCAACAGTTGTTAGTTCTGTAAGAATAACCACTGATATATAATTAACATTTTTTTTTAAGCTTCAGTGCCTCCTTAAGAACCGAACTCTTCGCTTTGCCATTTCTGGTGAAGAGTCACCTTCACTTAAGTCGATTGAAGTCCTCCTTGGTGTGGCTTTTGTAGGCGTTGCTGCTCCACTGGGAGTTTTGGTATGCTCCTTGGACATGAAGGAATGTCGAATAATTGAAGCAGCCGCTCCTATGTGGACGGGGAATGAGCTGCGACGTAGCAGTGGTGGTGGACGAGCACCTGGTAGAGATGTGAAAAAATACTAGTCACATAGACTTAAATGCTGTGTTTGAAATAGGAAGGACACCTATGCTTTTACAGTGGAAGTGATATGGCATCAAACATAAGAACTTTGACCATGACCTTGGTTTTCACAACTCCCTGTTCCCAATGAGGGAAACTGAAGGACGGTAATTTCCACCACATAAGTTGGCATAATATAATAAGAATGCTGAAACACTGTACTTTTTATTTGGGATTATAGAGTTATTTTTGAAGATGTATAACTTCTGGGGTGTTATGCTGTGTTCACTGGAAGATTGTGACCAAACTGTGGAAGGAATGTAATACCATCTTCACGGTCAAGCAGTCAAGCAGTTCAAGACAGCACTTTAATTGGACTGCTTGACCTTGAAGAGGGAGGCACGGCGATCTCTGGGAACTTCGACATGGTATAACATCCAATAGGTCTTCAATCTTCAACAACACCACTCTTAGGACTTAAAACCTGACAGCCTTCTCTATTTTGTGTCGAAGGGAGAATACTGCAGCCACCAGATTTGTTGCACTTTTACTCAAGACTCATAAACTTGTGTCAGCACCAGCGACGCACCCGGGGGGGGGGGGGGGGTGGCGCTGCCGGGCTGCAGCCTTCCCAAATCCCCCAAAACTGAAATTTAAAAAACACATTTTCTAGATATTATGATATCAATAGTTCTACGTGCTTTCCCCTTCAGCCGAAATCAGCCACTGAAATCAGCTGATGACTACTACATTAGAATGTTGAAAAATAAATTAATAAAATTAAACAAAAGACAGGACACTGTGATTGGGTCATGGAACATGTAGTTATATTCATATGTATAGAAATGCAGGTGCAGGCAGTGTTATGTTATATGTGTGACATTATTCTTATAACATAACCTTTAAAACCAAACATAAATTATATATAGCCTCAGGACCAGCCCACCGCACCCTCCACCCCAATGAAAAATTCTGGGTGCGCACCTGGTCAGCACAAGTAGGCAATAAGGATGACAACAAAGTGAAGGTAGTAAACAGCACTTCAGGCGATTTCTTTGAGATTCTATATCTCTATGCAGAGAAGCTTACAATTTCATTGTAAATACAGGCTTAAATCTACTGACATTTAAGCTATCACCTGCAGAGACAGCGGGAGACACAGAAAGAGAGAGGCATTGCGTTACACTGCAGTGTTCTTCTTGGTGTGGCATTAGGTATACTGTTATATAAAATATGGATTTTCTGTATAAGTTTACAAATCTCAGTATGTGCTTTTGTTGCATTTTACGCAATTGTTGTGAGATGTGCGTTCTTATAGCGATGATGATGGAATGTTACGCCGTGTTGACTGGTAAATTGTTACAGACCTTGCAAAGTATCGTAATGCCAGGATCTTCATGGTCAAGCAGGCCAAGAAATGCGCTTCTTGAACTGCATAAGCCTGAAGATGGAGACACTACGCTTCTCCGAAACGTCGGTAGACTTGAATGGACACAACTGCTGTATATTAAGTCGCTATTACTCGCAATAACTTAGGTGTAATTTGGAGTCCACCTGCCCTGCCATTAAGGAGGAAGGAGCGAAAATAAGTACAGGAGACATAGTTCAACTGTCAGTCCGTCTGCGTTCGGACTCGTCAAGTGGTCTGGGAGAAGAATCATGCGGACGGACAGAATATTTCCCTGGCCACTCACCTAGAAGTTTCGTGTGCTGGTGACGTGGGGCCACAGATGATGCTGCACTGCAGTTACTGGACTCCAGGAGAATCACCTGCTGCTGGTTCAGCACCGACTCCCTTCGCGCATGTCTGCTCACAGTTAGGTCGACCAATGAGCAGCGCCGGTTGTCCAGCGAGTAGTAGCTGCTTCCAGTGGCGTTGGTCCTGCCATCACCGATAATGGATTGTTGTCCCAACTGCATGTAACGCAATACAAAATGTCCAAACCCTCTAGCTACACCTTAACCCAAGTTACGATTTGGCCATGAAGAAGTGAAGGCTGTCTTTATATTTCGTCCAGGATTTATGTGTCATCAAGCTCAGATATAAGCCTACTGAACAGTCAAGGGGTTAATATCACAAAAAACAATGAAAGTCTGAAGTTATGATATAGACGTTGATGTTATCACGTCCTGTAGAGGGTAATTTGAAATTTAAGAAGTTACAAAAACGCAGCGGTGGTTTTAAGACAAGAATCTGAAACTGCAGCCCAGCACATCACAAAGAATATTCCAACTATTTTGCATATACTGCTAAGCATTCTCTCATCCGCTTGCAGCATGAATTGCGTAATCAGAGTGTCAATACAGGTGGAAGGCATATAGAAGGCATGTAGATGGCACGCTTTACAAAACCCTGCAGTGAGAAGTCCAAGGAGGTTAAGACCAGCGATAGTGCCAGGGTAATGTTTATTGCAGATTTCTATTTTTTTAACCAACGTGCTGACAACTGGCAGACGCGGCAACTCGAGTTCTGGATATAGGACTTTGTGTAATAATGTTCAGAGTTTTTGTGTCAGTTCCTGATTCATAAGTAAATTATTTAAATAATTTATTTGAAGTAAGACCTAATAATCTTTTCGCTTCTACATCCAGACCGGCTGTGTGGTTCTTCCTCGTATTATGGAAGGCAAGGCGGCCGGAGTGTAAACTGACCACCATTCTCAGTCTCAGGAATACTTGGAGCTTGACTGCCACCTTCCTTGCTGTGCACTTACAGTACGTGGTTCAAGTACAAGGAGCTGTTTATATTATAAATAATGTAAAAAGGAAACTGAGGCATGTAGCGACGCTTTTTAAATTGATGCAACACTTACATGCCCGTTCGAGAGTGTTTCCAGAGTTTTGTTGGTCGATTATTTAACGACGGAACAGGGAGGCGTAGTCGGTTTGAGTGACTAGGCCACGGGCTGCGCAACCGATGGACCATGTTTCAGTTAGCGGCAAGGGAAAGGGGGTTTACTCTTCTCCGAAGCGTCCAGACCGGCTCTGGGACCCCGCATGGGGTACCAGGGTGCTTTCCCCGGGTTTAAAGTGGTCGGGGCGTGAACCCGACCATGAGGGAGACGGAGAATGCATAAAACATTTTGATTGAGAATCTTCTTGGAAAAAGCGTACTAGGAAAAACCCAAGTGAAGATAGGATAACATTAAGATGAAAGTTATGGGGTTAGGTTTTGAGGTCTGAATATGTAGGCAAACTTTCATATTAGCGGTGTAGAAACTTGAGGGTTTTGCTGTCACATTATTAGTAAGCAAGGCTTTGTGTACAAAGAGGTTATGGTTTCTTCATGATGCTACCTTGGGAGACTTGACGTACCGACAGAAATCACAAAACCCCTACTCGAACGTCGGTCCAAATGTAGAACGTAGTTGATACACCAATTAAGCTACTCGGTCTGAAGACACAGACTTGTTCATCGAGCAGAGACAGGACTGGATGCTACAGAAATGACGGCTGATGTAGTTTGTAATTATTAATCTGAGTATGAGGTTGGTAATGGTAAGGGCCAGAGGCGGGGAAGAAGTATCTGCTGAAAGAATGATTGCGGTCATGCTAAACTTTAATTTTGAATTTTTAAGGGCACGATCACTTCGTATTTAAAAGGAAATACTGACAGGTTTAAGATGATTTAAACATGCGTTGAAAGGGAAGAGGGTGTCATTTTTTTAACTGCACGTAACTTCTTATAGTAGCAACATTAAAATATCTGCCGTTTCTGTAGGTGCCGGCAACCGTCCGCTTTTTCGTATGCTTATTTGGACTTGTACCCTACTAAATACCTCATTATCTAGCTACGTGGAGCAGACTTTTCCTTGAAAAGCTAATCGTTCCTTAGATAGTCAAGAAATCCCCCGCCTTATATTGAACCCGAAAGTCTACCACCGCATCCAGAAGAGACGGCACCTTTTTCCTATCCTGAGCCAGATCAGTCCAGTCTGCGACATCCTATCCCAGTTGAATACAGACTAGTATTTTCCTCCCATGTACGCGTAAGTCTTGTAAGTGGTCTCATTTTTGCAGGTTCCTTCTCTCTCCCCCATACGTGCCACGTGCCGCACCCCTCTCATTCTCCTTGATTTGATCACCCGAATATTTGCCACGGGGTAAAAATTATGACGCTTCTCATTGGGCATTCTTCTCCAGTTCCTATTAAGCCCAAATATCTTCCTCAGCACGCTATTCTCGAACACCTTCAACTTATGTTCTTCCCGTAATGTAAGAGGCTTTACATAATTTTTATTCAGGTTTTCTGAAATTTAATGTCCTAAAATTATATATCTTGGTAAGGGAAATTTGATACTTAAACGAAAATATTTTATATTCTGTGTTGTCTGTGATGGTGATTTTATTTTTGTTTAGGCCTATAGGTCACAAAGTTTCTGAAGTGAATATTTCTCCGTGTCTAATATTCTGGGGGGAGCTAATGCAAGATCTCCCTAAAATTTATTTCTATATGGCGAACATAAAATACGAAATCTGCAGCTGGGTTTGTCAAATATCTACGTTCAGTTTTTACCACGAATTTTCTGTAAAAATGTAAATATTTTTATCGTGTTTCCTCTCGTTTCTCATTTCGATGTCTGCTACTTATATTTCAGTGATCAAATAACCAAGGCTGTATGGATGATTTTATTTTTCAGATCTTATATCAGGCGTAATTCTACATTTGAGATGTCTCTTCCGGTGAAATTTATTTCGCAATCGGAAGCTCCAGACAATTTTATCTTTTAAAAACTAAATTTTATAATGAACTTATGTGTTGAACTAAACTGGTTTTGAAAGGGATTACTCGTATGGATGTGTCCAGCATTCAGAAAATCTCATTGCAGTCCATTGTTGGACTCAGTGTGACAATTTTAAAACAAACAAAATAAACTGGACCTGGCTAAAATACAAAGGGTTAATGTATGAGTGAATTTAGAAATACTTGATGTAACTGGTATTGTATTTACAGAAGATGTCAGTCTTATGCCATTAATAATCTACTAAATAGTAATAACTGCAGGAAACAAATTTTTCTTCAAAAGGTCGAATTGTACTCACTCATCTAGTAGAGAAGAATAAATTATTTGCCGGTATTACAAAGGTAGAAAACGGACAATTCAGTTGCCAGAATTATAAGCAGACAAACAGGTAATAATATTAATTATGTATACAATCCATACATGCTAAAATAATTTCTGTTGTAAATTATTCAGAACGTGCATTGTTTCAGGTGCTACTAACTTGCACATAAATACAGAGCTGCTGGTGAATGCGTGTCGGGTGGATTAGCTGTAGTAAAGATATATGGAATGGAAATGTAAGTATTCTTTGTCAACATTATGTGTTCCATTATTTTGATGTTTAATCCTTTGCAATAATTTGACGGAGGTGAACCATCGAACTGTTCATGTTAAATTAGCTCATTTTATAAATAAACAAAAGAGACAATGTACGTATAATGTAACAATGAGGGGTTTTCGCATAACCATTGTTGCCGTAGCAAGGCAATAAGTATTACATATTCTGAGTGTATATCTGTAGCCTTAGTTACCCAGCATGTAAAGTGCATGCGTCATATTATATTGTCATTTGTGGCCTGTTGCTGCACCATATTGTTCCACATTATCTTATAAACGGCATGATTTTCGGAAAAGTTATTGAACATAAAATATGTGTTCTGATTTCGTCTTCAAATTTGTTTGAAACGTTTCTCATTTTAAGAAGAATTAAACAAGATATCATAAATATACAAACGCCTTCGTGTAAAGTACCCGTTATTTTCGTCAGATTTTAAGCAAACTTGAATTTTCTTGACATTATCGAAAATCCTCAAATATCAAATTTCATGAAAATCCGTTCAATGGGAGCAGAGTTGTTCCATGCGGACGGACGGACTGACAGATGGACAGACATGAAGAAGCTAGTAGTCGCTTTTCGCAATTTTGAAAACGCACCTAAAATGTCACCCGATTGGATTCGAAATTCTCTACGTCTTTGGCAATAGCAAATCTGTATGAACGTTTCGTCATAATATTAAAGATTAGTTTTTTTTAAGGTTTGAGGTAATTTCGTACAGGTATTTGGATTTTCTAACCACGGCACTTTTAGTTTGGTTCTGTTTCCACCACAGTTCTTACCGTTTTAATGTTTAACATAGTAGGCAGGTAATCGGGCATTGCAGAGTGTATTGTAACACGTGACAATAATAACAGTACTTCAGTATCGAAACGCGTTTTTCATAATAAGACGAAATACACATAAATATCATTTATTCATTACGACTGTTAATTATGCTGTATTAAGACTGCACAAAAATGACCCAAAAATTAGCTAAAATTTACTGAATTAACGGGACGCGTGGTGGCGCATTTGGTTGAGGCACTGAGCTACAAGCCGGAAGGTCGCGGGTTCGATTCCCGATTGTGTCATTTACTTAATCCTTCCGGTCGCAGTATGGTCTTGGGGTCGACTCATCCTCTAACAGAAATGAGTACCTGGGGGATAAATGCTGCCGGTGCTTAGGGCATCAACTTCCTGGAACCGTCAGGGCCTGTCCAGGTTTGCACAGGGATTGCTTTGCGTTACTGAATTAAAAAGTAAAGCTTCCAAAGAGCAGAAGTGACCTTCTTGTGCCGTAATTTGTGTTTTTTACTCACTAATTTATGAACATAAGCTTATATGCTGATAACTTATCAGGTAACATGTGAGCCTGAACACGAATGTGTTTAATTAGACCTACCTTCTTATCACACAGACGATCTCGGCACACTTCAAACAAAGCTACCGACGCAGAAACCACGAGCAGAACTGCCAGCAAAATATGACACACAACTGTTGTGGCGTTGGTACCCGTCTTCATCTTGTCACCTCCGGATTTATATTGCTGATTGTTGTCACCACTTGCGTGGTTCGCAGGAATTTCCTCCTTCTTGCGTCTATGTCCGTCCGTGAGACTGTCATATTCCTCCTCGTAAATCAAGTCTTCAAACGGTACAAAGTTACTGTTGTTAAGGTATGATTGCGCTCGATACCTGCAGCGTCTCTTGAGGACATTGATTACAGTTTCATGGTCAGAGACACAAACATTTCGTGGAACGAGATATTCAGACTTAACAATACTCTTTAAGATACAAGGATATCCGTTATTGTTTATATATGCGCAGTCTTGTAGTATTTGAGAAGATCTGCTGTCCGAAATAACTTCCACTAAACTGTGCCCCACATAAAAACAGACGTCTTGATATTTTATTATACCAAACAGTTGGCATAATCTAATTATACCGTTAAACTGTTTCTCTTTATCTTTCTTTGTGTTATTGTAACTTTTTTCCTCGTTGATCTCGGCATCTTTTTGTGTATTCCACTTACACATGTTCGTTATATAGATGGGACACGCGGCAAGAGGTTTCTTTTGAAATAGTTGTTGATACAGAATTTCTGTTAGTGGATGCATGACCTTAATTTTTCCAGAACCTCCCTCATCTCTTTCGGTTGGATAAGTCTTATGTTCTTTATCTCCAGTATGCCTTGCAATATTATCCACCGCGTAATACACGCTTAGAGCTAAGAAAAATGAAAGCACAGAAACGCCTGCAAGAAGAACTGAACCTCTCTGTTTTAAAACCATGCTGTTCAATATGGATTCCTAGTAATCACTTTGCGCAGTGTGTTCAAGTGTGTCACATTGTGGAACTGATATGGAAAAACTGCACAGATATAGAAAGAGTTACACAGTCTCGCATAATCTCACGGCGGAGATATTTCCTTCATTTTTGTAAATTTTATGTATAAATGACGATAAAAAACTAATTGTAGATCAATATGCAAGTAGTATAAATATGTGATTGATTAATATTATATTTGCAACACTAATTAAGCCGTGAACCACTAACATATATGCCTTACGTTTCCACTGATAGCATCTCCAGTGAACCACACGTAATTAAATATCGAAGAATTAATTTAAGTGCACTCTTCGTGCTTTAAGAAAAGAAAATCAATTACACTCACATATAAGAAAAAACTTCATTTTAAATTAACAGATCGGAGATCACTGCCCAACAGAATGAAACGCGAACAAGCCAAAGTGGAAACACCGACGTCCAGGACCGTTCTAAATTATTGTACAAGGCTCGTAAGAGCTATATCAGTAGCAATTTGACACTTGGCTACTTTTATTACATTATTACGCATTCAAAGAGAGTAGCCAACTGCAATAGGTCACAGCACACGATGGCACGAATTAGAGGCAGTGTTCACCGGCACTTATCTGTCGCTTTCTGCTTCCAATTTACAGATAAATACTTGAGACAATAAAAAAGAAGGCATATGGCCGTAGCCTGACCAGGGTTGCGCGTTGCGGCCACGAGAATCAATATTTTGAACTGGGACAAAGCAACAGCGCATGCTTGCATCTTCCTTCCTCAGTAGTCTTCGAAAATGGAGCAGGACGTATTATTTTCGATACGCGTAATTAACACATTCGTCTTAGCACTTTAAAGAGGGATTTCAAAATCTCACCGTCGAGTCGTTTGCATTACATGTAGGTCAGTAAGCGCTTTCTTTTGTGAAAAGGGTAATGTTCCTTGGGGGTTCCAAAAAAGGAGGATGATTACTTGAACTTCTGTGTGAATTTCGTCCTTCAGAATAAGAGTAGATAAGTCAAGAAACGCCCGTAAAATGAAATAAACACATAAGTCGAACTCTATGCTGACTGCTTCCAAGCTACACCAGAAGTTCCTTACCAGAACAAAAGTGGTGTTAGCCATCCTCGTTGGTGGAATTTGTGACATGTCTCCTGCTGCGTATTTTGTAAAGTTGTTCCGTCATTTGAGAGCGACACGAATAACAAGCATTGTGAGTTGGCTTCTTAGATCTGATTTTATGCATTTCTCCTGGGGGGGAGCCCGACGGTGTTGTTTCTTGTATTTTCTGTTTACTCAATACTTGTTTTTGTAGAGGGTAATATTTTGATATTTTATTCTCATTGTAGACAATTACTGATCAATTTGTTGAGCTTAGAAGCATATTTTTATTTTTTGCTATAAAGTAACAACATTTTATGTTAAGCAAAAATATGGCCTTTCGAGTTTATGAATTATCAGATTGTTATGGACATAGCCTATTGGTGCTAATCGTAGTTCAGTGGTTTACATTCTTTACCATAGAAGGTGCCGTAGAACTGAACGTAAGCTATCTGTTCAGCAATTAGCGCTTTGTTTCGTATTCCGAAGCCCGAGGTCGTCTTTTCTACTCGAATTGCGGCTGTTCTGTTTGTTCTCGCGATTTTCTTCAGTTTCTGTAGAAAAGGCCCACTTAACCCGCAGAGACATTTGAAATGAGAAAACCTGTTTCAACCCATTCCCTAGCAAAGCTGAGATAGAACGTCGAAGCAATTTTGGAAAGTTTTGAGCTGTATGTTTATGAAGACGTACGTCACATTACTAATTAATTTTGCAAAAATATGCTAAAAGTACCGACACCCTAGCCTATGTAGTGAATTGAACTTTTTAACATTTTTTCATCTTATCAGTATCTTGTACTTCTGTTGCGCATTATATACGTAAAGTACACGGGTAAGATTATGTATATACTTATTCATTCTTCATTCTGTGTGTTGAATTTCATGTTGCCCACATTCAGACCAAATTTTGCCGAAGTTGCCCGCAGCGTATAAAAGGTTGAACAGGACTGCTCCAGAGGAAGTCTAGAATAGTATGCCTGCCTCACGCAGGCCAGTATCCATTCCTTCAATATCCTTTACAGCTATTCTATAGAATATCTTGGAAAAATACAGAATATGTCGGTAAAATGTAAGGGAAATAAACAAAATCTCTAACTTTTGCATTTTGCACAAAGTTCTCGGACACTGTATGTCTGAATAGTTTTCTTGTATAATGTGTGTGAGAGAATGCTCAGGTTTCAGGATACTTTGGCTTAATTGTTCTTTTCAGCAAATAACGTACATATAAGAATTATTTAAGTATTTAGATATGAACGATTAAATGAATGAGTGCAAATAACTGTTTTCATTTTGATATATACCAGTATTTAACACGATGTAGGTTAATACTGAAATATATTCTTCCTTTCATATACCTGCATTTTCATATTTACATATTCAGAGTTAAATGTGTGATTTTTTCATGCTGGTTTGTTGCACTCACACCAATCTTTTCCTCCTTATGAAGTAGGGAGACGACTTCTTCCACACGCATTACCTACTATGAACTACCGTATGTTCTGCCATAGGTCTGGCTAGCTTGGATCTAAAGTTCGGAACACGCAATGTGCAGTATGTTGACGTTCAACTGTTTTCAGCACTTCTGGTTATGTATTTTGATCTGTATAAGACGGTTAAATATTGTAAACCATATGAAAGGTTGCAAGATGCCCATACAGGCCTTTATCTTACCAAACCGTCAGGTCCTTGTTATATGTACCTACACGCAGTCATATTGTATCTTTGTGCTGAAATTCCTGATTAATGGATGGCTATAAATGTAGTGTCCTTTAGCTGTTTGAAGATTATGTCCTACGTTCTTACCTTAGTATTTTGGGACGGCCTCCTGAGAAACCCGAAGGAAACAAGGAAGGGCGGTATTTCCCATGGTGGGAAATTCTGCAATGTACATGACCCTCATTTCCTTTATTTTGGAACTAAGGATCGGTTGGAACGAACAGTGCAGCTTCAGTGGAACCTAATGAAGCTAACCATGACCTCCTACCAGTAACCTGAATTTATCCAAGACAAATGATGACATTGATCTATCTGATTTGTAGAGGTCCAAGAAAACAACAAGACTAATCCAAGGAGTCTCTGCATACTCTGTTTTTACGCTTCTTGATTTAAATTAGTGATATTAATAGCCTTATCGTGTTGCTGCTATGAAGGGGGTATCGGCTTCTTTACTTTGTTCCTTACAACTATATTTGTGTACAAACTTTAGTCTGAATTTTGTAACTGAGTGAATTGTCACTGTAATACCAATATAAACTTTGTGTAGATGTACGTGTAATCGGCTTTATAAACCCTTGCGGTGACATGCACCTACTATAATTGCGCACGTTAAACAATTCCAAAACTAGTTTCACTGATCCCTGGTATAACCGCTTCTTCTCCTTTCCCGCTAGATTCTTCCGTCGGTTTAGCATGTCTCTTCATTACGGGGAATCTAAGTGTTCTGAAGTGCTGCTTAACACTTCGACAATTAATCACATAAATTTATTGCTACTAATCAAACTTCACACTGAATATATAATTTCTTTCTTTTAGACGAGGCGCTGAATTAGATTATCACCTTTTGTTGGTAGTATTCATAGCACATTCCAAGTTAAGCTTTCGTTCGTGTGTGTCTGACCACCAAGAAATCGAAACATCGTCTACCTCCGGCGTCAGCAACCAACGGCTGCCTCCCTAGTTCAAAATTCCTCCCTCTTTCAAATTTTCTACATTTTCTAATTGGCCATACTCCTATTGCCACTCTCCCTAATAGGTAAAAACTTAAAATTTTAAATTCTAAATGCCCACTGGCTGACTATGACCTAACATTGTAACCTGTGACTCAACTCGTGTGAACCCCGTGCTCTAAGTAACCTTCAAAAGTGGGCGTATGACTTCGTTACCTCCTGCCAGACGAGTTATGATAAACGAAAGCTGTCAATGTCCAAAATTCCTATAGCTGTGAAATGCTTCTAAAACCTATTAAATTTGACAGTGACAAACTAGTCTCTTTTTCTACAAACTAGCCGCATATCTTTCTCCCATTCTAACTAGTGCTAACTTTGTCTGCAGTCCTCGCCTGTCCCCTTCGGTCCTGCACTGAGCAGTAAGCCAGATGTCCTAATTAACTACACCCCTGCATGTAGCTAGCTTCCCAATCTTTCTAACTCTTACTGTTGCCTTATAAATATAAAGGTCCATAGCATTAATAACTAACCCCTTTACAAACGGTTATACTGGTTCGACAGTTGGTGCACAGGAAACGTCTGTATACCTCTTCATCTAGTGACTTGTACCAATTAGTCGTTTTTCATTCATTCATTCATTCATTCATTCATTCATTCTTTCTTTCTTTCTTTCTTTCTTTTTCGCCTCTCTTCCTTTCTGTCTCTTATTTTCTTTCTCTGCCTATTTGCCTGTGACTGTCTGCTTGCCTTCTATCTATCTATCTGTCTATCTATCTATCTATCTATCTATCTATCTATCTGCCTGTCTGCCTGTCCGTCTGTCTGTCCGTCTGCCTGCCTGCCTGTCCGTCCGTCCGTCCGTCCGTCTGCCTGCCTGCCTGCCCGCCCGTCCGTCTGTCTGTCTGCCTGCCTGTCCGTCCGTCTGTCCGCCCCACCCGCCCGTCCGCCCGCCCGTCCGTCCGTCCATTGCAACTATTTCTGTTTTAAATGTACTTATATGAAACAACATATGCCTGTGTAGCACATTTGACAGTCCCATCTACCACTGTTCCTAGTGCCAGCAATAACATGGGCAGCCATAGTTTGGAAAGACTCAATAACTTACACGCCTGAAACAAAATAACATGTTTTGGCAGCTTTGGTACATTACTTAAGGATGCTAGCAACGTCGGATATTTAACAGCTAACACGACTGACCACTGCTGTGCAGGGACTGGTGCTATAGACGTTGAGGCTGTAGCACTCAACTTTTGTCAGAAGCGTAGTACCATTTCGAATTCGATAGGGTTATCGACTCTCCACACTGGGTCATTTCGTTGTTTTCCACAGTTTCGCCAGACAGTTGCAGCAATGGTATATTTAAATAAATCCATATTTGCTTGCCTGTATGTTAACATAAGCGCCTTTTTTTCTATCTAGTTTCTGCGCTTGGAATGGCATTATTAAATAATGTTACATACATAAATGAATGAGTGATTCATTTAAGGAACTGGACTTAACGCTTTAGCCTTCCTAGGTTATTTTCTTTTTCTCAAAAATTTTAAAATCTCGTCCTTAACACTTCACACAGTGCGATGATTGGTGTCGCGTTGTTTAGGGCAGACATACACGAGGATCATGTTACTTAACAGCAGCTGTTCTTTGTCGGCTCAACTGTAACAGACTGCTCAAATTACAAATGTGGACGGTGACTAGTCTGTAATCTTCGCTGTTGTGACCTCTCTTATTTTCTTCTTTTGAACTGAACAGAAAGACTGTACTTTCCCAACATTCAACAGAAGAGCGTGTAATACAGTTCTCTTCTTATTACTGCGGCGTCACTGTGGCTTCTCAGTCCACTTCACGTGTTGAGGTAGGTTATGGCGTGGACGGAGAACATGTCGCTGTGGCCTCTATGCAGCTCGTTATTTGGCCTGGAGTGTTGGATGTTGGGGGAATTTATTTGGTTCGTTTTATGGTTCAGTAATATAAACTTAAGTTACGTCTCGCAGGTTTAGTGTGATGTTTATCGCGAGAAAAATTACTGACTTTTATTTCTCCACAAAAATTTCGTTCAAAGTAAGAACAAAAATATTACTTTGGTGTGTTAGAGGACTTGGAAAATATTTCATATAAAACAGTGGAAGATAAAAATACACGAAGCTAAAGTGAATAATTTAATTTCACACCGTTGGAATAAACCGTTTTATAAGTGCATATTATTTGTTGAAGTGTTGATATAATACTTAAGGATTTTCCATAACATATTTTAGTTTTGTTGGTAAACGATTTTGTAAGTCTTAATTGCACTTAGGTTTACAACGTAAAGAACAATAATATAATTTATTTAACATCTGCGTGTATAAGATTCGTGGTTGTACGTTTACAAAGACTCCATTATTTTGTATTACAGAAATAGTGCCAAAGGAAAGCAGCTCAAAAAGGTGGAATATATCCACATTTATCGGTCCAGTTGCTCACCATGTTCTGAGTCTGTAACAAGAACGCAGGCAATGAATTTTCTTGCTCTTCGGACCACAGGATTAAATCTGAACTTACATTTACATGGGTCTTCGCAAGTGTGTCAAGAATTGTTTGTAGGTGACAGAAGAAATATTAACATCCTCGGCCAACTTTCCAACGATTGGTTTTGCAACAACTCCTTACTTACCGGTGCTGAATTATTAACCACCTTAGATAAACATGTTAGAAGGTCGGAAATGAGGCACTGTTTGACGAGATATGTGAATACACGTTGCACAATGCATCTTGGACCTTCGACTTCAAAAACTTCATCAGCTGTTCACCGTAAACAGGAAAACTTAATAAAGTACATTTATCCAATCCTCAGCTCTGATGGGAAAGACGTTGTGTTGGAAGTGGAATGTGGCTCAAATAAAGGACATCTCTATCTGTCGCGCCTGTGTAGAGGATCGAAAGGATCATGCATCTTGTTCCAGAACACTTGGTTGACACCGAATCAATTCCAGTCAGTAAGTGGACGTGAGGCAGCCAAAGACTGGAAACGCTCCATCAGACACCGCGGGAGAAGTATCCAGCTGTTGTTGTCAAAGGGATTCCTGGCACATAACTCGGAATGTTACTGTCAGATTGGTATCAGCATGCCTACAGATTTTCGGGTGAGTGTACCACTTCCTTAAAACATTGTTGCAATATATATATATGTGTGTGTGTGTGTGTGTGTGTGTGTGTGTGTCGGTGGCATCTCATTTCAAGAGATTTTTGTATAAAAATGTAAATTTTTAGTGTTATTTGTATACGTGCTTTGAAACAACATGTGTCTGTGCGGATGTAGATCAAAGCCAAATCATAATTTCAGTGACTGTCTACTGCTGTGTGTTAGTGAGTTATATGATCTCACCAGTGTTACTGCTGTGGGGGAAACAGCTAAAGAAATTCATATGATTTTATTATATCTGTTCTGCTGCACTTCCCTGCCGTTCACACAGTGTCTACCTCTTGGCACATACTGCGTGCGCCGGTAAAATCATAACGTAGAGCTAATGAACGGTTCTGAAATGTCGCAACACGTGTATTGAATTATAACATTAAAATGGAGCTTAAAGCGGCTGGTATGGGAGTGTGGATAAGATTCATCTGACCAATCAGTGGTGGGCTGGTCTGCGAACACTGTTAGGAGGTTTCCATAAAGAGACAGAGATGTTCTTGATGAGATGAGTCACTGTTGAATTCTGTATAACACAGGTTTCCTATAGTAGGATATTAACGCAGTATTCGGCAGCTTGTCTCTATATGCGCTTGTCAAATGTAAACTTCTCTTTCACGTGCCTGTACCTAAGGCCAAAGGCTCAAATGTACGGTGTTCTGACAATGGCATAGTCGTGTCGCGACTTCTGGACTTTGTCCGTCGTATAGTGTCCCAAAAATTAAAATGTAAACACAACATTTCGGAAGTTCTGTTTCCATTCTCACGCAAGACGATGGCGGGCCTAGTAATCGGTTCTGCCTGTTAGGCCTACTCTAAGCCTGTGGGACCAACGGATTAGGGGGCTTTATTTATTTATTTGTTTTGGTATACTGGAAGATGGAAAATTCTGAAAGCTGGGTAGTCCTAAATGGCAAAGCACAGTTATTTTTCCTACGTCCTTCCCTCGGTTTGCATGTAATGACAGGAAGTACAGGCTGGGACTCCATGTGTTAGCCTTCCAAGTAATTGTTTCGGGCAGTTTTGAATTTGGTTAGGTTATTTAATTTTAATTGATACATTATGAAGGATGTAAATTAAATTTTCTTCCGATATCCGTGACGGATTTTGATGAAACTTCTGTTGCTGCAATATCCCCGTACTTTTTGCAGGACTAAGCTGAATCCACGTGGACCTTAAGGACAAATTTAGCTGAGAGCACAGATGTACTTTTTATAGGTCTGTGTGTGGAATTGTTTCGCATACTTGGATTGAAACTAATACACGCTACAAGCATTTTAATATATTGCATGTAGCTCTGTTGCATGTATCTCAGCGCGGTGTAGCCATGTAGTTATTGTTTTATGCATTGAATATTTGCCAAGCAATGAATCAGAAGTGGAATATTATGTGTTTAGAGACTGGCGCCCTGTTGGCTGGAACACTGGTACCAGATTTTCAGATTAATTCCCGCCGCTGTCAACAGGCTAAATAGTGATGGTCTACTGATGAAGACCAGGTTTACCTAATGGGCTCAACCGAATAGGTTTTTCCGTGCCAAATTCACCTGAAAACGTAGAGAGAGCCAGTCTCCGAGACGTCCTGTCCTTAGGCTGTTAGGTTTTAATCGCTCAGTGGACAAAGTCGAATGGGATTGCCGTTGTAGTAGTAGTATTAGTAATACTAGTAGAAGTAGTGGTAGTAGTAGGTGGAGGAGTTTGAGGCTTCCAGGATTGCTAGACAGCCGGCACATGAAGGTTGCAAGCTTGCCAGCCCTAGGCACCGGCCACCTTTACTTCCCAGGAGACATTCCTGGTACTCATTTCTGTTCGAGGCGGAGTTGACCCCAGGGTCATAGTGCGGAAAGAAGGGTTAAGTCAATGGAAAATATCAATGACCCCATCAGGAATTGAGCCCGTGAACTTTCGGCTTTTAGCACTTTGCCTCAACCAACTGTGCCACCGTATACCCGTAGCGTTAACGTAATATATTCCTTTATTTCCGTGTATTAGTCAATTATCAAGAAGCCCAAATAAGCATTATCATCCAGAAGGACATAAGGCAAATTATACGTAAAATGTCCATCGTAGTACTTGTACCCGTACAAGGTAAACTCCTTTACGTATGACGTGTAACGGTGCATCGGAATGTGTCAGTGGACTCGGAAGTTTATTTGGGGTAGTTAATTTGCCACTTATCTTAGTTTCCTATCTCACGTGCCCACATTTTAGAAGCGAACAACACTCAAAAGGAGTGTGCGGAACTAACTGACTGCATGGAGCAAAGTCACTCTTGGGAATGGTCAGGAGTTCAGTCGGAAAGCCGGCTGAGATTAGGCCCTTGTACTTCCCGAATACAAGTCTGTTAATTTTATTAGTGTTGCACTAAGCTGCTGGGTGCAGACGTGAAGAAACGTTTTGTTACGGGGAAGGATTATGTGGTGTGGTTAAAAACCGTCCGGAATTTTTGGATTGAGTGTCTTGTTTGTGTCTGAATGCATCCAAATATGACTTCTTCAGAGTTCAGTTCAGCTTATTTGGACATAGAAAGGCAAACTAATTCATGCGATGAGAAAGCGCTTATTGACAACACGGTCGGTCGCCCTGAACCAATCGACCGACAAACAAACGAACAGCCGTCTTCGTTTTCACGCCAACGGCCTTCACAGCAAGCAGTCCCTAGTGGGACTCAATTTCTTACAAGTATTAAATAGAATCTCAGTACCAACGACGAAAGTTACTAACGTGGTAAATGTGATTTTATTTATGCTGATATGATTATCTAACATTATTTAATCGCCAACCCTGCAGTGGTAACATACATTTTAATTATCGGAACGATATGCCAAGGGGAATTTACGTAGCTCATTTCCGTGCATATATTTATGTTTTAGTAGAATTAGCCAACAAATGCACAATGTTTTTGTGAAAATAAATATAAAACAAAAACTTTGTGCATTTGTTGGTTAATTCTACTAATAATGCGAAGGGGAATGTTTGGAACTAAACCTTAACATAAGGGTGCGAAGGAAGTAGAGCTGTGCGTTTTATGCTCTGCCAAATGATTTCAGTATTAACAAATCAAGAATTATGAAGTGAATGGTACGTGTAGTAAGCATGTAGAGATGAGCAGTTCGTTTAAATTATAGCTTTAAAAATCTGAGGAGAAGAGTATGCTTAGGAGACCAAGGCGTGGATGGAAGCATAATATTAAAGCGTATCATAGCGAAATAATATTTAATGGTGTAATCTGGGTAGAATTGGTTCATAATGCAGACAAGTGGCGGGCTCTTGTCATCGTTATTGAACCTGTGGGCTCCTTAATGTCGCGGAATTTATAGACCATCTGAACTAAAGAGGGAGGCTGGTGACTCGATTTGGTATATTTTATAAGTTGTGTTTTGCGATGGCTGTGGGGTCTAAGTCGTTTATCGACAATACAACATTGGCAAAAAAACTCAAAGTATTTTATATTTTTTCGAGGGCGAAAGACAAGGATATTTGTGAATAATTTAAGTTACGAAATCTTACATCTTTACACAGTGCTGGTATATATTAATTTAAGTGTCTTATGTTTGGGCATTTTCGTATAGTTTACGCGACGCCCTTAGTTATACGACACTCCTCGACGTTTGCCCTCACTGTGTCACAACCTGGTGGCGGGAATTTTCCACCTCCACAGGGAGGTTTGCGCTCACGGTCTCATTTCTGATGTCAAAACTCAATGGATAAGCCGGATGTGCTGTTTATCGCTGGTTTCGCTGTTGAAAATCTGCGCCAGTTTCGTAAATATTACTATTTTCAGTCTCACATCATTTAGGATGTCAAGGATTACAAGGCTGCAAGAAGAATGTCAAATAACGTAAATGGAAGACATTACTTAATTCTGCTTATTTTTTGTAGAAGTTTATTGAGCACAGAAGTTCCATTAATTTTGTGAATTTTAATAAAAAATGTAACAATGTTTGAGGCTCTGAGGGTTCTAATTATAAAGAGAGGTACAAATCTGTTACCACGTTGCGTGGCTTCCAGAGGGTACTAATCCTAAAGGGTATAATACTATATTTAGGGATCAATTCGTGGTTATTTCCTAATAGGTAAATGTAACTTCGCTTACGTTTAGTAAAATTTATTTTACAAAAATTAGCAGATTGTAGGTTCCATATTTTTCAGTACAAAACCAATTTTCAAAATCCTAAAACATATTTAAGTGTTTTTCTTTCGTTACGAAAGCTTATTTCATAATTTCTTACAGCTGCTTTTTAGTAACGTAGCAAGGAAACTGTTTAACTACTAGACCAAACATATTTTGTTATATTTCGACGTGGGGAACGAATTTTTGGTTTCGCGAGAGGAACTTGATGTAACTTTACAAGACATTTATGTAGTCTGTGCATTGGGGAAGGAACCTAGAGTGCTTTTACTCACTTAAAAATTTAAAATTCTTATATAAGTCTGCTCTATATACTAGCGCATGACGAATCTAAGATAATGGGGAAAATAATTCGTATCGTTATCGCCCCTCCCCTTTCTCCATTTCCTTTATATTCTCGCACCTGTATCTCTTTCTGTTTCTAACATATTCATTTCCCGCTCCTATTTGTCCAACCTATCTTATTGCTCCCTCTGTGCCCTAATGACAGCAGCATATTTCAAGTTCTCCCGTATCCTAGCAACAGTGCTAAAAGTGGGCTATATTTTCCCCTCTGACTTGACAAGAACTTTCTGTTCTGGTGTGTATGATATGGAGGTTTCACCTTGTTAGATTTTATATTCTTAGCTCCAGTGGTTCATGAAATGCCGTCGAGCCTAAAATGAATTACAGTTTTCACTCTCTTGCCATACAGAAGTTTTATTTTCGTACAGAAAGTGCCTTAAGCATTTTATATTGTATATATTCAGAACAAAACATTGTGAGAGACCGTAAAATGTGTGGCTTTCTCACATTAATATTTGTAGCGAATGAAAAGAATACGTAAACGATGCAGCAGAAAATTTTCTGTGTGCTTAGTGCTTTACCACGTCTGAAGGTCCCGTTGTGCCCTTTGGTTGAATGGATCCGAGTGCCGGTCCGGACATAGCTGTGAACAGAAGCTTGAAGCCACAGAGAGACGCGTTAAATAAACCATAAATAAATATGTTAATTCAGAGGTATGGGACACGAAGAGAATTCTAAATTGACTTGCGATCTCTTCCCTATTGCAAAATCTGAAGTTGCGTGTTCGGCCTGTGGTGTAATCTAGCAGGGAGCAATGGTAACTTTATCTCCAGCTAATGACTGCTGCCATCTGTGAAGAGTAGGTACCACTATGTGTATTTGTTAGTTGTAACTCCAAGAACGGCCAGAAGTCGCGCATGAATTCACGTGGTCAGTGTTACATCCACTTACTCCAAACTGCATATTAGAAGATGACTTTCAGACTTACTTGTATGCTTTAGTTTTCGTTACCTCATCTAATTGCACTGTATGGATTGCAAAAAAATGAGGTACGAACCCGTACATTTTTCTTCCGAGAACGAATTTCGCTTCCAACCAACAATGGCTTTTCCATCGTCTTTAAGTCTCTTCCGTCCAGACAGAAGAGGAACACTCATAAGACGTCGTAACTGATCTTTGCCTCCTTTTTCGAAGCTGTGGTAATTAAAGTCTTGCTGTAGTACACAGTACGTCTAGCACACCATATTTTTCATGTTCTGTCACACGCGTTATTGACAGTCATCCGAACAGTCCGCTCTGCGCAACTGATTTGATTGAAATGAGGAGTTTCATGACTTGTACTTTTCAACAACATTATTCCACTAAAATCTAGGACGATTAGGCTGATGGGATATGCAGCAGGCATGGGGAAGTTGAAAAATGCGTACGGAATTTTAGAATGAGGACTTGAAGGAAAAAATCCTCTTGAGATATCTGGGCTAGATGCGAGGATAATATTAAAATGGGTCGTGAAGTGACAGGTTATAACTCATTGAAGTAATTGAGGATAGGGTCTAATGGTGAGTTTTTGTGAATACTGTAGCATGTCTTAAGTTCCATACGTCATGAGTAACTAAAAACTTTTCAGACACTTCGATCCGTGAAGATAATTTATACTGATTCGGTAGAACTAGATCAATATTATATCCAGTTTGGCATCCTCATGCTACAGGAATTGCAGTTTTGAAATTTAATGCAATAGAAATGGGTGATTGACTGCCTTGTTGGTGTATTTGTTTATGAACGAGGGGTTTATTAGTTTGCTTATCTAATTCATCAGTTATTTATTACTTGCTTACTTGAGGCTTAGATTTATAAAGGGTTCGATGTTTGGTTTTGGGCAAATACGGTACTTTCTGAAAAGGGAAATACGCAGCTGTCTGTTCCTCAAAGACAGCAGCCATGCCAGTGGCCCTATTTGCGGAACAGTAAGAATCAGCCCCAGAACCTAGTAACTTCTGCCTGGGTGATACGTAACGCACGTACCATGGCAGGTGGCACGAAGTACGTGCAGTCATGGTGCTCGATACATCAATCACGTGCTTAGTGTATGCCATCCCTTAAACTGTCTGCCGTGACCCAGCTCATTTGCTAAGTACTCTGTCACGCACATTCGGTGTCTAAATTGCAGGGCATCTTGAGATCAAGAGCTCACAGTGATGTCGTTTTGCGTGATCCTTGGACCGCATGACGGATTTGTCACAATTTCAGGTTAACAGTCGGTTTTTGATGCTTAGTGTAGACCCACTATTTTGTAGGATACGAGTACTAAAAGGGATCTTAATTTTAAAGGCACTGATTTATCAACCATGCTACCAAATTAAAGCTCATAATTGAGGGGCGGAATAACTGTAAGAAATTTCAGTTCCCGATAAGGGCTTTCTGTTTTTTGTAACCGGCGCTTCAATTTATCGGCCATTTCCTGTAACTAACATTTTAAAGCCTAGTGGTTACTTTATGCTCTACCAAGTTTAACATTAAAAAGTTCTGCACGCGGCATGCATTTGTGTGTTTGATATGTATCTCAGCACAGATAGAGACTTTTTCCATATACATCGTGAACTGGTTGGTTGCTGTAACCAAGAACGACACTGTTTACTGCGCGGTGCGATTGAATCTGTGAATAAGACAGATGACGGTTTTTCCTTCAAGCGTTAACATGAATAAAAATAACCGAAGAAAATAGTACTGATGAAGACAAAGTAATCAGTTTTATCACTACAAGAATAACATTTTATTCCGCTTCAAAATATGATGAATATTTAGAATATTAAATTAAATCTCCATTTGAATTTAAACTATAAGCAAGAGTTTTGAACAGAACTTATCCAGGGGCTACTTGCCTGCTGCATAGATTTCCAGTCCGGTATAACTGTAAAATTTGTTATTACCAACACGTTTGTGCCCTTACAAAAATAATTTTCACATGGTGTAAGTTTGTAGGCGTAGGCTGATCAGGTGTGTCTTCGTAGAAACACTTTTGATCTGCCTCTTCACCAAACCCACTTACGTAGGTCTAGTGGTTCGTTAGTTACCGGCATCCAGCCGACAGAAGACTTTTACACAGCCTTCATCTTATTATTTAACATTTTACAAAATGCTAATATCAGGCTCGTAGGTTTACAAAATTTATGACCATACAGTATTTCAGGGCTTTAATCCTACTGGCCCTAATGTCACCCCGTCTTACAAGTTCGCGCTTCCGCCAGGTCGATATTATTGTTTCTAGAAAATTAAGACCTACAGCATTGGATAGTCGTTTAATCTGCATAACGTTCATGAAAGCCGATCAGTGCTTTCGAAAGCTGAAATCGATTTACACACGTAGGCAGCATGATGATCTGAAAACAAGGTAAAAAATGATCAGCTAACACAAAATATTTAATATGTAATTTAATCATTTTAAGTAATTAGAAATATAGACGTTTTAGTTATCATAAATATGTACACGCAACTTGAATTAGCACTAATCCTAATTAAGGAATGATATGACGTAAGTATATATAAACTCTCATAAAGGAAATATCGGTCTGTCACTGGAAACTGTTGCAGGGGATGTTGACCATCGTTCTTTCAAAGACTTGCGGCAATTTGCATCCCAAGAACAGACCTGATTCACAAATGCGTTTATGGGGCATGTCTGGCATAAAGAACTCAAAATGAACATGTAGTGGAAGGGCCGGTGTTTCATCACCTCATGTGGTATCTCCCAAAATTCCGAAGTTTATTGGTCTGGATCTGAATTAAAATGATGATGTGGGTCTACATTAAACTGGGTCTACGGAATTTAATTTTTAATTTACTTATAGGGGACTTTATTTTGTCTAACGACTGTCGCGTGTCATTTCCTGTCGGTTCCCTTAACTTGCAGAGCTTCGACGTGCAATGAACAAGGTGTTCGTTAGATGACACCCTTGCCTGCGAGCCAAAGAATTACTTTGCCAGCACCTTTTTCCACAGATGGTAAAAGCTACTATTAAAAACAATACATTTACTTACACGTACGGACCGCGACTCGCGGCAGATTAAAAACAATACATTTACTTACACGTACGGACCGCGACTCGCGGCAGATTAAAATAGAGGCGAGCGCAGCACTACCTTCCATTACGCGAAATGCTGTGAGCGAAGTGTAATTCGAGTTGTCAAATGAGATAATGTTCGTGTACAAATTCATTTTCGCACGCTTAAATTAAACTCTACCGATTAATTATCACGTGGCTCATCAGAAAGTATGTTTTTTGTAGAGCCGAAGAAAAGAAAATATGTAGACCACCTTAATAACAATTTCATAGACAATATTTAGGCTTTCCTTAGGAAGTAAAAGACAGAATGCCTTGTGTAGATGCCTCGTTTATCCATTTGTCCGTCTTTGTCGTAGCGTGAGTGACTAAACTGTCTGTCGGATTATTATTGAATTCGCTACAGCAGTTCTTTCTTAATAAAAAGTTGTGTAGCAAGTTTGAGTTTTGTGAAATCGGCTCAGTGACATTCATATTTTTTGAAAGACGTAAAGCAAGTTTTTACCCGTACTTCCCATATTTCTTCGTGGATTTAGTTGAAGTGCAGTGTGTGTGTGTGTGTGTGTGTGTGTGTGTGTGTGTGTGTGTGTGTGTGTGTGTGTGTGTGTGTGTGTGTGTGTNGTGTGTGTGTGTGTGTGTGTGTGTGTGTGTGTGTGTGTGTGTGTGTGTGTGTGTGTGTATATACGTAATGCAACTGAGTACTTAGGAGTTTCTTACGAGTAACTTACTCAACAGCGTAAATGGTTTTTTTTTCGTATTTTCTAAATTTTTATTCTGATTTGAATAAAATTCGTTAGGTTCTGCAGGAGAAGTCCACAAAACTTTATTTCACGGTTATAAGTTTCTTAAACATCAGCGCATTGAAAGCTGTTGCGTCCTTCGCGCTGCATCTAATTTCTGTTTGTTCTAGTCACCTTTATTTTCCGATATGTGTGAAATTTTGTATAAGAGATGTGCATACTTTTCTATTCAGAATTTGTGAGTTTCGTGGAAATCGGCGCAGGGAACACCCTGCTTTTCTCATGGGTGTAAATGAAGTTAAGTTTACGAGCGTAAGATGAAATCGTGTAGCATTTTCAAATTAAAGAACGCCTTGAAAAAATCTGTGTACTGCATCAGGGATTGTACAATTTATAGTCTTCGTATTGTGAGTAAGTAAGAAAATCAAATGAGGAGTGATTTCTGACTGCATGTAATACAATCTACTTTGCGACAGTAGATTTGTGCTATTGTCTTCGACGTATTGTAGCGAAATGTTGCCAATCGTTTGTTGTTCTTTGTGCTGAAAACGTGCAGATTTATTGTGTAAGGAATATTGTGAAAGCAACTAGATTAGCACGTCACATAAAGGAAATAATATGGTTATTTTTCGTAACAGGAGGGCGTGTTGCTGAAAACAAGGGGAGTGACGCTCTGGGTCAGTAGGCTGTATTACGTTGTCATATTAATGGCAAGAAGGTACAAAACTAAGGGCAACTTCATATAAAAGAAAGTCATTTGTTGATTCCTAGGTTTAGGGGCGTTCGCAAAAATTGCAAAAAGCGAGTGTTAACTTTGTCGTCTGTGCGTTCACATGGAGCAACGCCGTTCCCACCGGACGAATTTTAATGAAATTTTACGTGTGAGCTTTTCACTAAAATCTGTCGACAAAATTCAAGTTTCATTAAAATATGACAAGAATAACGGGTACTTTAAGTAAAGACCTGTATACATGTGTGATAATATCGCACTCATTTTGTCCTAGAATGAGAAATGTTTTAGAGAAAAGTTGTAGAGGAAACCGAAACATTTTAGGTTCAGCAACGTTTTTGAGAAAATCTTGCCGTTTATGAGATAATGTGGAAAGATATGGTACAGCCAGACAGGCCACAGATGACACTATATTACGGCGCATGCGCATTGCATGATGAGTAACTAGGTTATAGGCACACACGCAGAATGTGTAAAACTTATTGCTTTTCCACGTCCACAATGGTTACGCGAACGCGCCTCAATGTTACGTTCATAGTACATTGTCTCTGTTGTTAAAACGCTTTTTAGCCATGCAAGACGTTATGTATTGTCCCATTGTAGGGTGCTTTCTCAGTGGTGAGTTAGAAGGAAGCAATCGTGGTCTATTTTAAGTAATATCCCGTTATTTTCCTAGAGGGTCGAGGAAACCCGCAGAGTATTATCTCCTTTGGTCCTAGATTGGAAACTAGACCCTCTGCAATAGGACGCATGAGTGTACTACTTAACAGGGGTATTCGGGCAAGGATGCAATTCTTACCTCTACAGCGACCCGCACCACCGTAAATGAAAAAGAAAGTTAGGGAAAATGAATTGATCAAATCGAGTGACATAATTGGAAGTGAATTATGAAGTTGAACAATAAAACACCCAGGATAAACATAATACGAAATCTAAACAAGGTGGATTGTGACTGTCATTATAAAAACATCAGTCAGACTTCTTCAGAGTTAACAACGACATATTTCAGCTATACTGGGAACACCATGTTCCATGTATATTAAAATTCTACCGTCTTTTATTTTGAAATGTAGTTAATAACTTCCTTGCATACTATTGATATACATTGTGACTTAAGTTCCAAATGGAGACAATGCTACATTACACATGTCATGGCTTGATTTATTTATAAAACTTAAAGTTTCTTCCTGACGTATAATTTATCACAGTTCTTTTTATTACAGTCTTTTCATTCGAATTAAAAATAAATTACAATGCCCAAACTCCGCAGCAGCGGTCTCGTTATCATAGTACACTGCAATCTATAAAGGCAAAGACAAATGAATCGTCGACATGTTTACAGAACCAGTCTCATAAGATTGCATATTCCAAGCTAAGGGCAGAAATGTTAAGCTAATATTCCGCGGCCATTTTATTTACATTGTAGACTTGTCATGTGATCTTATAACAAACTACACGACATATGTATGCAGAATGATCTCAGTGGCCGTGCGGTCTAAGACGTAGGTGTGCGGCCGCTGGCTTGCTGGGATTTTGGGTTCGAATCCCATCGGGGGCTTGGGTGTCTGTCTCTTGTGATTGTTGTGTAATGTCAGGTAGAGGTCTGCGTCAGCCTGATAGCTCGTCCAGATGGGTCCTACCGCGTGTGGTGTGTCAAAAATGAGTGATCGCGAAGTCTCGTAAGAGGAGGCCATGACCCGAATACGGACCGAAGCATCACAGGAATTCATGCAAAATATGCATATGAATTACCTGTCAAACTTGAGAGTGTGAGCTGTATATGCTTTTCAAATACCAGCGAAAGTTTGCAGAATCTATATTCGTTACAGTAACGGCTAGTTTGTGATCGAAATTCTCTAATGTGTAAGTTATTCATTGATAGAGGACGTGAGACGTGAGATACCTGAAGTTCTTACAGAAATGCTGCTGATGAGTCAGTTCTTTTGGGATACGACGTTGTGTTTATGGGCGAGTGGTTCCCAATTTTCGATTAATGCTTCTTCGACTGCTTGACCCTGAAAATGATGGCAGCACAATTCTTCGAAACGTCGGGAGCTGTTCACCTAACGACAGAACTTCATATCCTACCAAAATTGTCTTCAACATAGTAGTTATTTTATAAAGCGTTCCCAGTAGGAAGGATACGTATGTGGATTATGTCTGATGAAATCTCTTAATTTATCGGTACGTGTGCTCGCTTGGCTTTTGTCAGAAAGTACATATAAAAATATCGTCTGTATAACAGATTCTGTTATTACAGAGAAGTAAGCTGACACTTTTACAGACGTCTTACGAAAAAAATATGCTTATTGCATGCATAAATCTGGGGCCTCTATCAAAACGCGTTTTTTCCCTCCTAGGTGATGGATGAAAGTGATGCGGATTTTTTTACCTGTTGGGCTTTCACTGTTGACTCCTGTAATTTTTCAAAATGTGGTATGGCCATTTGGTAGCGTTTGAACTACTCGAGAGAAGCAGTGTATTTGGACTGGAGAATAATATAACTTCCTTCTTCGCCGCAGAAACATCCGGAACTTCCGATTACCCCTTTGTATGTCGGCCACATCAGTATCACAAATGGTTGCACAGAACCGCGAAACGGGCCTTTTTCGTTTGCATCCTAAGGCCCATCCCGGTACGTGGAACGTGCGTAATTTGTATTCACACGCTGGAAATTTGACGCGCAGAGTACAACTTTTTGTGCGCTGCTTTCTGTGTTATTATATTAACAACAACCGTAAGACTAATGAGCATAACACATGTTTCATTGTTCTTTGTAGCTTTTATTCAAAACAAAATGTGTTTCAACCAGTATTCGGTCAGTGGAGAGAGTGTAGTCTTAACAATCACAAAATTGTTGTTTCATTCTCGACAGATGCAAAAGACTTTTCTCTAATCCAAGGCGTTAACATTGGCTTTGAGGCTGGCCCAGCATCCTGTTCAATTGGTACCGGGGCTTTTTTCTTGGCGGCGGGGGGGGGGGGGTTAAGTGACTCACCTCGGTATAGCTGTACGTCCTCCTTGCCGTATACCTTCGTGGCCTGCACATAAGAAAAGTAATAGAAATGCTGAAGAAATGATATTTCTTTTAAGTCGGCAGTTTAAAAAGTCTAGCAAAGCATTTAAGCTCAAACTTGACAAGTAAATCTCTTTTTATCCCCGAAATTTACTTCACGGAGTCCCGTCCTTCAGTTCGTGAGAGAGACCTCCTGGGGTGGCGGAAACGAAGGAAAAATTGTCATCATTCTTGGACCTCCCATGCGAGCCACTAGAGCGGCAAACGCTTGAATGCGGCCGGTGCATGAATGAGCTAGAATGATGATCATGGTGAGTAGGAGAGGATTTGAAAATAGACAGTCAAAGAATATTTGAGGGAATAATAGTGGGAATTGCTTGCAGAAACTAAGGAAACACAAGAAATGTCACGTTATACCGATGGTCTGTAGCCCCACCAAGATTCAGGCAATCCTGAACCCGAGATATGCGCCTAAGTTTAAGAAACCTAGCGTTTGAAGTCTTTTGGGATGGCACGCCGTGTCGACTGGTAAATGGTTACCGACATGTTAAAGGATCGTGGTACCTCTATCTTCAGGCTCAAGCAGTGCAATTTTATTGCTTCACTCTGAAGATCGAGGCACCACATACCTTTGAAACATCGGTAACTATTATCAGTCGAAAAGGTGAAACAGCACAGTACAGTTGAATTTTCAGCAACACCGCTGTGAGAACCTCAAGAATCGCACTTTAATAAAGATGTTCGTGCATCGGATGGAGAATGAGTGGAGGACTGTAACAGACGAGTGGCATGGACTGAATGCTGGAATAGGGAATGTGAGCAGCTTGCGGCATTTTAAGTCCATGGACTACGTAACAAAAAAAAACGAAAATCATCGCCATAGGCCACATCTGCTTAAGGATGAGATTTAAACCATTTGCCTTCCAAGAACGATTCGCACTGTCATACTAAACTGAACGCTGAACGTTGCGTTTCTGAAAAGCTCAGCTTATACACTCCCACTTTCTCAAGCGCGTTAAATGTACTGTGATCGAGGTAAGCGCTCGAATTTTAATGCTCAATTTGGATGTCATTTACTGTTATGATTGATGTTCAGAACATTCATTCCTGCGGAACAAAATCTGATTATTACTGACCATTTTGTCAGATGGTCTTTAGTGCAACGCAGCCATCTAAGATAGGCACAGGCTTTTAAAATTCCTTACAAGAAGTGCATAAAGTTAACGCTCGGCAGAGAAGTCATTGTACAGCTACGTGTCTAATTCCCTCATATGCTTAACCGATTTAGATACGTAATGTTTTATGTGTGGTATAATACGTGTCAGGAAAATTTATTTCAAACCCTTCTAACGAAGACCATATTTATGAATTCATCGTAATGACAATTTTTACAAGAATTTGCACGAGCAATTTGTTGTCGTCGTCGTCGTCACTGGAATTATTGTTGGTATTATTATTATTATTATTATTATAACAGACTCGGTGCTAATCTGTCGTATTTTTATTTAAACTTACCTATGTTCTTTCAGGGTACAGGGTTTTTGCTCGAATATATCTTTTGTGTTGTGTGTTTCCCGGAATATTGATTTGTTTTGTCTGTTTGTTGTTTTGTTTTGGTGTATTTCTCCTGTTTTATGCTTTATTTGTAGCTTTGTGCTGGCTTTATTATAGGCACTTGTGTTGATAAGCCTGCACGTTCATAAATACCCACTGAATTAAATTGAGTTATTTATTAAAAGGTATTTTTCAATTTACTAGAATATATATAATCAAAGGAGATGGGAAGATTGTCTTTAGTCATTTGTAGGTAATAATCTTGAAACCTTCTGCCCTGGCCTGTTTCAACCCAGATATTCATGAGACGAGACTGAGCAGTCCCTAGAAATACCTTGTTAGAATTTCTCGCCTCGTTAGAATATCCTGGCCAAGATTCAAAACTTATACCTGCCGAGTGTAAAGATAGAACATCGGTGCACCAACCTGTTCGACAAGCGAACTGTAAATTCCTTCGACACTCTGGTCGTTGAAATCCGATATTAAAGCTTCTTACGCCACTTTTGTATCCAAGATTTTATTGCTGCTGTATTGACTACATCTTCGCTCTTTTAAAACCACAACCACAATGAAAATAGAAGAATAAAAATAACAACAAAAAGTAACTTGTAAGAAGATGACAGTAATTTTCGTTCGCCTCTCCGACTGCATGTGATTACAGGTGGCAGCAGCGGCCTGCTGTATAATGGCGGCCCATTTGCACCTATACACATAATGATAAAGTAGCTGGAAGCAAATTAGGGCCATGGTTCAGATAGTGGCAACGTGTTTGGCGGTAATTTAACTTTTATTTAAAGTCCCTTGGAAGCGTAAATGGCTTAAGGTTTGTGATTAACAATGTAGAATATGAATGAATCGTTGCAGGTAGTAACATGGTTATCACAGTGTATTGTTCTCAAGAAATTCTACATATTTTGATAAAACAGCAAGTTATCAACAAAACGCTTTTCATTCCAGTCGTCCTCTGTTTCATTGTGCGTTGCCCCCCCCCCCGCCCCCAGCAAAACGATTTACAGTTTCCTTTTCTTCATCGGCATATACTTACACAGAACTTCGAACTTGTCCCTCTTGCTGTGTGTCACCTTAAAATTAGTACAGCGGCCCGCAAGAGTTGGAGTTTTATCTATTTTTGTCTTTTCATTCTTTTTGCGGGGCGTGTCCTCTATTGATCTTGGATTCATATGCGTAGGCTACACAATGCTGTGTTCTTCCGTGAAGTAACTTCGAAAGAAATCTTTCAATCAAAATGACTTTTTTTTCCCCTATTCCTTCATAAGCAGAGGAATGCGAAATGTTAAACTGTTTCAGTTTTGAATAGCAAGGTTATTATTTACCGGTCTGTTTCGGAAACAAAACTCATCAGTTTTCCGTCGTGCACCATTCCTAACGAAATGCCTGCATGTCACTTGCCTGATGTTGACACAGATTTATTTGATTGCCCTTTACCTTTACCTTTTCGGCGATAACAGTAGGCCCCGACTATCTTCAGTGCGTATTTTTAGAACTGAAATCCTCTAAGTGTATGTAGGTTAAAGCTCGGACACCTGGATTCGTTCCCATACCAGTTGTGTGGAATTTGTGATGGACAAGTGGGCAGATTTTTCTCCCCTTCCTCCCCCTGTCAGTATAATTCCACCAAAGACATATGACTCATATTTCAGTTATCTACCATAGACACTATAAAATCATAGCAATTGACAGCGTGGTTACGTAAAACACCTTTCTCTTCCCCTCCCTCGCCCCATAGATTGAAAAATGTCGTTCTGAGAATAAAGTACGTTTTTTCTCGAGACTTGTATTTGAGTGTAACTATTAAACAAGTTCAAAGCATGTTATCGTCCTTTGCGTCTAAGATATTGTGCACTGAAGGCGCTTCACAAGAACGGCATTCAATGTTCTGTAGTGACACAGACGTCGCACAGCACTTCCGCAAGAAACTATAAACTGACTTAAGGGTCCTAGCAGTCTGCTGGACTGACTGTATGAGAAACCCACTGTAGTAACTGTAGAGGCTCTGTCGTGTACTTAGGATAGTGATAATCTCAGCAAGGAATGCAGTGTTGTTAAAAAATGTAACACACAGTCAACTTTTACTGTCACTTGGTACAAGAAAAGTAACAACGTCGTAACCAAATGGGACAGAATAAGAAATGTGGCCTTGGTAGAAGATTTGGTGTCTTTAGCAATAGTATCACCTGCTCTTGTTCATCCTACAGTTATGGTGGCAACCTCACCCATTCTTTCAGGTCTGCATAGCCTTGAGTTATTGCCTAATCAACTCAGTGTAGCGGAGTTACTTTCGAGAAGCTAATAGTTCCTCAGCAAATCAAGAAAGTTCATGCACTTTATGATTCCCGGAGGTGTATTACTGCGTTTACAACAGCCCATCCCTAGCCCTATCCTGAGCCAGAAGAATCTAGACCACACCCTCCCATCCTGTTTCATTTTAATGCCCATTTAAAGGTCCTTCCATCTACCACTAGGTCTTGCAAGTGTTTACTTTGCGTTATGTTTTCCTCCAAAACCCTATATACATTTCTCCCCTCTGTCTCTTTTACACGTGCCAACGGCATCCGCGTTGATTTGATCACCCTAGTAATATTCAGTAACGATTACAAACGATGCAGTTACTGATCATGGACCTTTTTCTGGCCTCCTGTTACTTCGCCCCGCGCACTCAAATGTTCTCCTCGTCATCCTGTTCCCGAAAACCCACAGCTTATTTTCTCTGATTTATTGATAGAGTCGTTAAGTCGATTACAAACAAACAAATAAATAGGCCTACCTCATCGCAATCCAACAAAAGCCAGGAGTGTATACCTCATCGAAGAGTTAAGGGTTGTAAAAGCAAGCAGAAGGAAATGAATAGAAAGGAAAACACCAAAGCATTGAGGAAAAGTATTTATGTCCAGAACAACGGCTCATCTTCTCGCGAACAGTAGTTTAAATTAGTGACAAATTTTAAGAAAAAATTATTTAAGGTTGGGGGAAATAAATTTCGATACGAAGAAGATAGGCCAAGTAGTGTGGATTTCTTTAACTCTGATCATCAGCCCTCCCTTCTGATGCAACCATTGGCTGTCTTTTGTGTTATGTAGGCTCCTGTACTTACCCAGTGCATGCCACTTCTTTGGATTCATGTCAATGGGTCTTGCCATCTGTTTGTTAACTTAGATACAGCAATAATGCATATTTATTTTTTGCCGAGTAGTATATAGGAATATATTGCTTATCTCGGGCTAATTACCTAATTATAATCATTAAATTACAGGAAAATTAATTTGTTGACAAACGTTCGCTAATCATCATATGCAACCAACCTCTTCGTAAGCCTAGGCGGTATTGTGTTTATAAGAATGGGAGACAGCGTATAAACGATGTAATTAATGATCTACTACGTAACCTGTAACAGCGAGACGAAGAAGAAAAATAAGTAGGACCGTATGGCTCCTGGAAATTCTGCTGATACGGCAGGTGATCTGTCGTGGCCTTGACCTGGTAAACCATAAAAAATCTTGTGTATTGATTGAAGTCTGCCTACTGTAAAGACAAGCATATTACGTCAAGTAGGAGGAAGACTGGAAAGTGAATGACGTGAACATGAGTCGGTCTTTCGAGCGAGTGTTAATACCGTAACACCTTGCGATGTACGCATAAGTGCAGAGATTTAGGGGACGTCCAGTTCCCAAGCTGTTACCGCTGACTACTCAAGTTCAAGGTTAGTTATTCATCATTATCCAACGATTGTTACGAAGCAGACGAAACGAATCAAAAGATAACTCTAATTCATCTACAGACGAACACAAGATCGTCTTAAATAACTGACTGAAAGAGTGCTTCACAGTTTACAGGGGGGCATCTGACTAGCCAATCCGCTTCGCTAAAGTGTTGAACTTTCAGTCACATCACGCACCAAATTTATGCTTTGATGTTCCTGCCTTGTCATGATGTTGCAGTTCCATCGTGTGAAAAGGTTTGGGCGTAATGAAAGGTCGCCGACCGCTGAATCATGATCTGTTTCGCGAACTTCATCCACAGTTTTAACTGTGAAAATAAAAATCTTTGAATTTGTAAATTTACCCAGAAGAAAAGTTACTTTGCCTAGTGTAATTTCCTTTTGGTAGGTCTAACAAAATTATAATCTCTATTCCGAAGTAATGCCTTTTCTGCTATTTTGCAATATTTATTGGTATTAATATTCATTTTTTGTGATAATACAAACCTCCTATTGCAAAGCATATCACACTGCATAGCGTCATACATTATTTTGTCATAGCTCGTGTATTTCATAAGTCACCAAACTCTGAAGTGTTTTAAATATAATTTGTTTAAACACAAGCATTTTTTCTGCATTTTATTCCTGATCTGAAATTCACTTCTCTCTCCTCGAATTTATAAAGGTACAGACGTCTGTGGGCACACCACTAAGGTATATGTGGGGTGGAAGTATAGCTCTGTTTTTTCTCAAACTCTGCACTAGATGTCGGTGAATATTTAGCTTCACACGCCTTCCGCTGTACCCCCGGAAAAAGAGCCCCCCCCTACCGATTAAATAGTACCCGATGTTGACTCCACAGCCGGTCTCGACGGTGTAGAGAAGAGAAAATTTTCTGGTCCCTGCTAGGAATCGAGCTACGATTACTCGGTCGTCCAGTCCATAGCCTACTCACTATACCTACAGCGCTGTTCCAGCTTCCAGTCCAGTTTATAAAGAACTATTACCCTCGAGATAATGAGGTTGGAACCCAAAGCGGGCCACTTGATTTAATAGTACAGCCTATACAATATATCAAACCTCCACGCCCCCGACACATGTTCAATGTGGCTTCTAGCGAAGGCGTTGTACCATGCAACTTTTTTTGCTTCAGCTTGTTATATGTCCGTAACATTGAATACAAACAAGTGAATGAGTGAGATTTGTTGGGGAAGGGGGTTATTCTAAAGCTCTGAAAAAGTACTAATACTTTTTCCACCGTCGTTGATGTATTCACTCGGCAGTTTCACTGTATCAGTGTTAATACGCATTTCAGCTATCTTTCCAATTCATACCGTTGTTATGCTTATTTGAACAGACAGAATTCTTTGTGAATATAACGCTTAGAGGCGCTGCCTGTTCACAGTAGAGCTGCAGCATTGTAGTAACAACAAGCCTCGTTTTAATGTAGTTGCCATTCAATTGCAACTCTATTCTTTACAAACTAATAGAGATAAATGCAAGCCTGTTACACAGCACACCATTTCTTGTACACGGCGGAATAAACAGGACTGGACGTTCTTTTCCTTCGCCAGCTGAATTTGAGCCTCATCACAAGACATGAAGAAGGAAGAGGACTGACCTTTAGTAACTCGCTGAAACACTAAATGTAGAAACGAACATCCAATCAGCGAACAGCGGCAACCACATTCATGACTAAGGCCTTAAAAGCGCTGCGTGTTCTTCTTTCTCCCGGGCCTCACGACTGAACTGTCTTCTCCCTCGCCAGCTGAACTTGAGCCACATCGCAAGAACATGAAGAATGAAGAGGACTGACCATCAATAACTCGCTGAAACACTAAATATAGAAACGAGCGTCCAATCAGCGAACAGGGGCAACCACATTCATGATTAGGGCCGTAAAAATGCTGCATGTTCTTCTTTCCCCGGTGCCTCCATCCTTATTCCTCCGGCTCTGACGTCTAGCTCCTGCCCACCGTTTTTCATACAGAACATGTCTTCTGTTCTCATCAGCTGTACCCTGAATGTGAAGGATGTATAACACTCCAAAATGCTAGAAGCCTTTTTCAGAGTTTCGGAATGCAGATACTTGTGCTGGGCCGCCATTGACAGTAGCACGTGCTAAGTGGAAGCAAATGTGATGAGATTATCAGGGACAACAGAAGAATCTTCATTGATGGAAGTACGTCTCCACTGGACATTAGTCACGGGGCTGTAAATGGCTTAAGGCCCAACCGTGATGTTTTCATTCTCGTGGAATTAGGGAACGTGACCGTTTTGTGACATGCACTTAAAAGTCCGGTTTATAACATGGAATATTAACCCTTTAAAGACGAAGCGTATCTGTTTTATATAAGGACTCAGTGCGTACCGCGCTGTAAACACTCTCCACTTCGGTTATAAAAACCAATCTCTCAATGTTTTATAAGGCAAAATTTGCTGTTTGTTCTGAGATCCGTACAAAACACACAAACGCAATGTGGGCACCACGTAGAACTTTTTAGTGTTAAAGCTGGTGGTACGTAAAGTTACCGCTAGGATTTAAAAGGTTAATGTGTGTTTAGAGCTAACGTGTGATCATTTTGTCAAAACTTGTAACTGAAGTCTCCGTTCATTTCTTATTCACTTTTGTTATAATTTACAGCAGAGGTAAACCTTGCCTCTTTGATAGTGTCCCTGAGCAGGGCAGCTGTCACAGGAACTCTACAGCGTAGGAAGCCTGCTTTAGCCGGAAAATTAGAGCCTGTTTTCCCTTGCAGGTCAGTCTCATATTACCTTATTTCATAGACGAGTCTCGAAGTATCGATCTCCAGCTTCTAAGCAGGTCTTGCATCTTCTGAAAATATTTCTCGACACACGACGACATTTTTATTTTAAATATTAACATTCCTTCCCGCATGTGTATTCTGTGGCTAGTTGTTAAAACGGCCGAAGTCAAAGAGGCTAATTCTCGGCAACAAGCATTTGAAGTTTTCCAGCAGTTTAGCATCTGAAGTATTATGTTAATACTTATCTCTAAAAATTTGGCACTTAACTCTTTTTATTAGCTATCCTTAGCACTTCTTTTCAGAATTTTTGTGAATTTTTTTAACAAACCCTTCTGAAAAAAGGAATAACTTCGGCCCTCTTAGGAGGAAACATTTTAACCAAATATTGACACTGGCCCTAATGTTGCTTGTAATGAACAAGCGCTTTTATGTTGTTTAATATTTATTATTTATTTACTTCTTTATTTATTTGTCTGCTTGAGATCACACTTTCCTTTGTAATAGTACTGAAATATCTAAGCACTGAAACACAAAACAAATTAAAGTTTTTATTAGAAAGCAATCAAAGGAGTTACGTACACAACGGCCTTTTTATAAAATAATCAAGAAAAAATGACATCTGTATTCATTGTAAACAGCTGAAAATGTAAAAACTTTGTAACAAAGTCCACCGTTTATTTAGCATAACTGTGAAATGTTCTTTCCGCTGCTGATACCTTTAAGCATATTCATCCTCAGATTCACTAAGACCATCCTTCACTTCGGAGCATGCTTCGAGTGTGAAGAGAAATGTTCTGTTACATAAGCAGCTGTTAGGGTGAATGAACGGCTGTAAGATCTGCCAGCTTTTACTCAGAAGAAATTAGGAGTTTTTCTCCAATTGGTGTGTGCAAAAAATCGTTCCCTGATCTCAATATTTGGTTTTTGGACAGGTCTAGGATTTTGAAGTGGTCATCGTGAAATTTGCAGGCCTACTTTTAGAGGATCTTTTCTGGACGGTCAGGGCTGTACCCACTCCATTTTATTTTCTATCACTATACGGGTCCTCCTCTATTTGTAGTTGTACGGATGTCAACCCTTCTGACCACGGATCTGAAATTCAGAAATTCTTCCTGCTCCATCTTTGTTACAGTGATCGGTGGTTTACGTTGAATAGCGTAATAATGTTTGCCCATTCTGTCGGCAGCTTCTCACTAGCTGTTGTGTTTATTCGTGTCTTTTCCGTCAAGGCATGAACTGCATCAACCTCCAAGTGAGTTTTCCATGCTCATGGATTTTGTAATTTATTACTACTGACCTTCCCTTACAACGAAATTCTCAGACTTCACTAGAAATATGATAGCTACATATATATTACGGTTTTGACCTGGACAATAGTTGTTGTAAAAATTTCTTTTACATCATGTGAAAGTTTAATTAGGTTTCTTTAAATGTAGGAAGCTATTTCTTGGCCACATCTTGCATCAGTTTCATCCCACGTGTAGCAGATGGGCCTTGACACACCAGCTTTCCTCTAATAACGTATTAAATTCAGGGCCCATGATTGTCTTTTGTAAAATGACAATCCACTTACTACAAGAGGAGCAGGAGGCACTTCTGCAAATAAAGAAGACTAAAAGAGTTGTTGGATTCCTACTGCACTTAATTTTATCTTACTCTTTCTTCCTGTATGAAGAATCAACCAAATCTAAGTGGTGTTCTTTTCCTCTTTTTGTCGTAAGCGTTCTGCATAAACTTCAGATGACTTCAGTACCATCCCATACTTGTCATGAGCCACAATATCACTTTTTGGTTTGTTGAATGCTAAAATGAAATCTTCTACAAAGATTTTTGTATAAAAAGCTTTCTTTTGCGAAACACGTTTTTCTCTGTACAGTGCTGAGTGTGCAGTCTATACGTTTTTGAAATAGATAAATCTAAGGAAAGGTACTTCTTGTTGGTATGAGACCTGGAATAATGGCTTTTATATTTAGATAAGCATTCTTTTCATAATGCGAACATCCAACACCGGTAACACCAAAGCTCGCCACTGGACACGCGCCTAAATTTTTCCGTCAAATTTTCATCTTTATAATCTACTTTTCTAAGGTCCACATTAAAGTTATCTTACCAGTTCTGTTTAGACTTATCAGTAGTATTTTTCAGAGGTTCCTCCACCGGCATTCAGTATATACTTCAACATTAGTGTGGACGTAAAAGAGCCAACTTTTCTTTCCTTGATAAGCCTGTATTAACAGCACTGTAATTAGCAAGAGTACACGTAATGTAAATATTAGGGCATATTAGCTCCTACTCAGATCTCGTACTGCCAAAAGATTACGGTATCCTCACATCCTGGAAATGCTTTGCATTCGATGCGCATCTTCTGTCATACTCGAGTGTAGCGCAATTGCTGGGATGCAGGATAAGCAGAAATAATCAGAAATATCAGATTTTAATTTCTGGCACACTGGGTTTTTTATATGAAGTAGAATTTTATTTTCCTGACGTCATGGTCCAAGGCGTTATAGGAAATGGACGTGCGCAAAGCAGGTATAATGCGACGGCACATGGACCCAGAAGGCACGTACTTCGTGCAAAGTGGTCGTTTAATATTGTCCGAAGTTAATACAAATTGAAATTAGTTTATATTTCTTCATAAATTCTCCAATATTAATTCTTCATTAAGATATCGACTACCGGTTCTCGAATTGTCATGTGTGTACAGACAGACGGATGAACAGCAGTTTTAATGGGGGATGTGTGGGATAGAAAGGGGCCTAAAACGAAGCGAATTTCTTGTGTGCTCTAGGCGTTGTGAACCCACTCTGATAATCTTGTTTGGTTTTGTAGGCGGCCCGGCAGGTCTTTTCGACACCTTCACGTGAAAATAAGACATGCAGAGAATGAAACAAGATGCATAAAAACGTTGGTTGATGTGACTAATTTTTCATTCTATGCTATAACTTTATTTTTTCTGTTGTATAATACAGGGACGATTTGTATGTCGATTATTTACACATAATTTCACGTAAAACTTTTTTCCTTTCTTTCTGAGAGGGCATTAGGGCATGGTACAGTTGGTAAGCCTGACAGGCAGCCATTAGAGGCTGAGAAAGGAACAGGCATGACCACCTTGTGTTCACTTCAATGTCGCTTTCGGGCGCTGCTGAGTCGGGGGGGGGGGGGGGCTTTCAGACTGAAGGTTTGTGTATTTAACTGCATAAACAGTATAAGGAACATTGTAGTATGGATTAAGTGGTATTTGCACGAAGACTATAAAATAAACACGGAGTTCTGAAGTATTCTGCTTCATGATTTTTTCGACGAAAAAATCTTATTAATAAGATCTGGAACGGGCACAGAAATACGGGTAAATTAAGAATTGTATTTTGATTTTTATTCACCTGAAGTGAACAAACTTTACACATACCCAAAATGAGAAAAACTTAATTGTAAAAATTGACATGCATCACTGAAAAGATCTCTACTTTTGGTGAGCGTACAGATGTTTGTGCGAAATAGTGTTGGTGTGATGTATCCTATATTTAACGCAATTCAAGCATGCAGATGCTTTATTATTCTCATTATTTGGTTAAATTCTGTTTCATACAGATTGTGTTACTTTCTCACTGTAGAGCCCAATACAACTCTCAGTAACGGATATTGACAAAAGAATGTGTAATTTGTACTGCCGAAGAATGATGGAGAACAAAATAATTTACGTCGAAATCCTGCACACGATTGGACTCTTTTTTCTTTCATGGTTTAGTAAATACCGGACTGAGCAATTTACGCATGTGGACTTAGGAACGTTTCAGGTTTGATTAAGGATGGCGCTAAGCCAGTAACGCAGATACATATTTTTGCACATCTAGGCAAGTGGCATTAATGTCAAGAAACACTATTTTAATTTTTCGCACAGTAATTTGTTTCATAATTTTGAGGTGCTTTATACTCTCCGCATGACCACTGGCTGTGGGCGTACTATGTATTTTTGGTAGACTGCATTTCCAGCTATGTGTAAAATCTACAATGCAGCATCAACACATGTTCAAATTTTTTTGTGTGCTACATATGCTCAGCATATTTCCCACCTACAGAATACTGTGTGGATATATTTGTATTCACGGAATGATGAACCTCATTTCGTGTTTCAAATGGTGATTGTAAAACTCTTTTATTAGGAATTCTGTTCCGGACTTTGAAGTTAACTGATTGGTTTTCAGATTTCATTGAAAATATCAATCGTGTTCATCCTGCCAATTTATACCTTCATTTGCAGTATACTTCATTTATCTTTTGCTTCTTACTTAACACATTTCAACTACCAACCTGATTTTACGTGGCAAAAAATCTTAAAAACTCATGAAAGTTTTTGTTTTGAAATTGCCTATACTTTGGAACCGATTAGTTAAGTTCGTCTGTGTGTGTGTGGGGGGATGATTGTTTCATAAACCTTTTCTTTGATATATCCCCACAGATAACAGCCTCTGGGCGTCAGATCAGGTAAACGAGCAGAGCACATCACAAATTTCACCCTAGAACAGGTCATGACGGCCCAGAGGGGGGGGGGGGGGGGGAGAGAGGTATCGCTCTACTCTTTCTTTAACCTCGGCGCTAGACGGGGTAGGTGGTCCAGGACAACCCCCCGTCGCTTTCCCCCCGGAAAGAGACTGGGTACCCATTGTAGAGGAGGCTGGGTGGGCCCCAGTGTCAGTCCGGACGGGTGCGGAATATCTTGCCTCTACCGGGATTCGATTCTCGGACTGTCCCGCCCGTAGCGACACCACAAACAAAGACTACTGATTTCGTTCCCATCAGTAAGGTGGACACTGAATTCTTGGGTGCATACAGACTTGCATCTTCTCGCTGGAAATCCCCGTATTCACACTCCTCGTCACAGACATTTTCAAAAAATGTTTCTAGTCTCTATCAGGCACACCGTTCTGAATTTCTCACTCTCGGAAATAAGATGGCTGTGATTCCTGCCCTAAAATTTACAGGACAGCATATTCTAACTTCATTGCCGAGTAGCGGCACCCCTCTTCTAGCAGTCTGTTATTATCTGTCGACCAGTATCTGTTACGTTCAGCGTTTCTGTGTTTTTTTACTAAAGCCATTCCTAGTCTTGGAAATAAGTTAGCAATGAATTGACTTCATCCCTACATACTGCTTTACAGAACCAGTCACCAAACCTTACTATCACAACACGGTTTGCTTCTTGACGTTTATGTATACAACTGTCAATTTTTATGATTTCAAAAGATGTAAATGTGTGGGTGCTTTTAGAGTAACTAATACATGTGGTGCCTTGGGTAACCTTCGTAATATTTTCGTTGAAACGCCACTAATAGCACTCCATTGTCTCCTAATATTTCTTCTGAAAGAATACGTCGTACTCGCTCTCTTCTGTTCTTTCAGAAGAAGTCCGTTTGAGATGTGTTCACCAGTCCGTATATTGTTGATTTTGAAGGCATTGAAACAACGAGAAGCTTACTGCTAAGTTTGTTGCGACCCTTTTATAGGGTTTTTTCCTTATATAGATCTCCACAATCGAAATCCTCTGCAATTCATAATTACGAAAAAAAATTACATTTGTTGCGCCCGGCGTGTTAACTGGAATTTATGACTACGCCTGCAAATGAAGCATTGCAACGGAACGCGCTGCGATAGAACTAACGGAGACGAGGCATATAGTTCTCGATAAACATGCCAACAGTGCCGGTTCAACTTCTAAATGGACGCTTTTTACAAGACGATTTAAGGTTTTGAAAGTGAAATTAAATTAATTCCTGTGCACGCTATGAAGGCATGTGGGGAAATTAAGATATAGTTCCACTCATTTTTAATAGAAACTGGATGGATGTCAGTGGTCAGCCTCACACCCCAGCCCCTTTGCCCTGAGGGGAAAAAAACCCGGCACCCATTAAATAAGAGGCTGTCTGTGCCCCATAATGGGAATTTACGCTCCTGTCGGGAATTGAAATCAGATTATTTAAACGTCTTACCCGTATCCTAGATACTGTACGGACTGAGCCATCCACTCACACTGAGCGGGAAGTTTTAGGTATTATATTTGAATCTAATTTAGAGAATATACGCTTAGGAGGAGGATGGAGAAATTTACGTGGAGCCCTCCCCCCACCATAATGTTACTCTTTCTAGAACGCTGAGAGAAGTAGCAGCCGTGGCGAAGTGTTAGGCATGATGCGTGTGCCGGACCTATTGATTTACTGCGTCAAGAAGCGGCAACGAACAGGAACCCCCCTGCTGTGGTGTTATAGCACGTTACTGCCAGTTTGATAGGAGTTATGCTGATCGGTCCTTTATAAAGAGCCAGCCAGCCTTCTTATTCCTATTCTTGTATTATTACCTCATCGCATGCTCTGTACATTATATGTCAAATATTGTTTTAAGCTTGTCCATATTACCATTTATCATTCGACTAATGGTCGCAGGAACACCTGAGTATCTTCAAACGGCTTGAAGTATTTGAATATATAGTTTAAAGTTATTTTACGAAGGATTCTATTTAGAAAGCGAGGGAAGATTGGTTTGAACCAGTCCTTAATATACATGCACCGTTTCCGCCACTCTCACCCCAATTTACCCTGTGTTTATATTTTTCTAAGATTCTTGAGAAGACAAAGTTGCCTGTCCTTTGTCAGTTTGTTTTCGGGTGGCCGTCAATTTTATTTATTTATTCTTGGCTTATCTAACGACGCTCTCTGTGGCCAGTATTGTATAGAGTCGAGTAATAATGTGATTAATTGAGTGTTTATTGATCAGAAAATGATGTGAAATGCAGCGGCGTAGCCTAATTTAAGGTAGGCCTACCTATTTTGGTGAAATTTGCCTGCGTGGATTGATGAAAGCCACGAAAAGACTCAGTGCGGGTAGTCAGTATCCGAACACGGATGTGAACCTGAGGGATCTCGAATACAAAGAAATGTTGACAACTGCACCACGTAGAAGATGCAACATTTGCCACGCGTGATAGAAAGTGTCTTTCGAATTTGAGCCTGTGTGAATATTATGTAATTTTAATTCTTTCTGGACATTAATGAATAACCTTGCACACTGGTAGATATACTAAGTTTTATTCCTTAATTCAGCGGTCTTCAAAATCTTAATATCTGTAGAACCCTTGTGACTAAATCTGAATTTTGGCAGAAGCCTTGTAAAGTAAAAGTGTACTTTAGGGTGAAAAAATTAAATCAACGTTTTTAAAACATAAACTTTTGTTTAGCAAATTAACATATTTAGGCACATTTATGAAAGAATATTGTCATTGGTAATTTACAGTGAAAATAAAGGTAGCTCCATTTGTGCACAAGAAAAAGGAGGAAAATAAAAAATGCTATTCAAAGTTATCAAAATCATGTTTGTCCATTACATTCATTGTGACTAGGCTACGGGCTGGAGAAACCGGGTTTACACGCCCGGGAGGGAACATTTATGTTCTCTTCTCTGAAACGTTAAGACTTTTTTGGGGTCAAAACAGGTGGGGGTGAGGATGACAACTCCCACGTAGTGCCGCCGTTAAGGACGAATAGAGCTGTAGGTCCACTCCCCCTGTATGCCTTCATGGCGAATACAGGAATAACTGTTCTGTACCAATTATACATGCTCGCGGTACACGTGAAAATCGCCACGCAAGCACGGGCTCCCGCGGAACGCAGTCTGAATACTACCGCCCAAGTTCAATCTCTCTTTAAATTCAAATCGCAAAGCATTCGGAACTGTGTCTTTTGACTTGCATGGTACTGACAGGAAGACAGAGATGGCAGTGGTGACACTGGCGTTCTGTTGCTGCCTAAAGGTCATTTCTTGTGTGCCCTGTTTGGAGTAACCATGTGTTGCTATACCGACAGGGGCGTTACGACTGCTTGATGGTCGTGCCTGCATGCAAGCGCAGTGTTTCCGTATGAGGTGTATCCTGTTAATTGTGAGAGTTACATTGTGTCTTCGTTCTGCAGTTACTTTTATGTTGTATAATGCGATGCTATCATGATGACAGGTTAAGTACCTAAAGTGTGATGTGTTTCATTGTGATACCTACAATTTACATGTGAGTTTAGGGCTGTTTACGTCGGGTAAGATGCGTTTGGGCTAGAACGTAAATAAAATCTCAGTTCGGTAAGAGTTTAGAAGTCTTGGTTAGTTATTTTTCAACCAAATGTAGGCTTTGTTAATGAATGTTTATATATTAGTAACTGTAAACAAAACCCGAATTCACAAAAGGCTACTGGTGATCATGATATTGTAAGGATGCTTTATCTTATTAGTGCACTTTCAGAGAACATAACACGTTATAAGCACGTGAAAGTAATGTACAAATGCAAGTGTTCAGACCTACGAATCAGTTAATTAAGCACGGGATTTGTATACAAGAAATCGTGTTTTTTTCTGAGCCCCGTTCTGTATGCATTTGACTGAATTAATGTACGATCTACTGATGACGCAGATAGAGGTGGAGAGTCTAGGAGGTTACAGCATTCTGAAATATCGACTTGATGTTCGAAGTATGTTAAAATAAAACGTTTCCGATGAAACTGGTAAGAAATTGTTTCTAATGGTGTTAAGCTTTCTGGTTCTATCTCCAGGTCGGTCGTTATTTCGTTGCTTGGCTGTCTAGTATATAGACCTGAAGTTCATGACTGGTTACCAGGTATGTTAAATGGTGACATTTTACGAAGAAGTTGGAACGAAGTTACTGGGCCTGTTTGTTATAAAAACAAATTCTTGCATCAGTTTACAAAAAACATTGAAGTTGTATGTATATTTTACAAACTGGAGGTAATGAAATGCAAGAAAACATTAACAAATCGTTACCACATTTGTAAATGAAGCTTTTGCCGGATATTTTACTCAGGCTGTGTTTCAGAACGGATATGAGTAGAAGTGTTAACTGCTTCCCTGTTTTCTCAAAGCTTCTTGTTTTAATGGTAGGTCAATTGACGTAGTTGTCTATAACAGCCGGTTTCGGCTCTCATATCTGAATTATATCCATCACAAGTACGAAAGTTAACCCAACGCAAGCCGAGAACTGTCTACTTTACCAAGTTTAACACAAGTGGTTGAAGATTAATGGAGCTTTATAATTTATTTACATCAGGTAAAAATGTTGTGCTGTTTTTGTAGGGAATTCAGTTGAAAGTGGAACCCAGACACACTGCAAGATTAACGGTTTTACATTCCTTCAAATTATATATATATATATTTTTTTCACCTCATGTTGGAATATATTTTGGAAATGACCACCTTAAACAATCAGACGTGCTTGACATCTGGTGAACAGATTAAGTACTGTTTGATATTCGTGTTTAGAAATTGCCAATACTGCATGACAAGTTTAACGGCAGCTGCGTGACCTACACAATGCCCGTCCTATCACTGCGCGTACGGTACATTCCATGTCCTTATTTGCACGGTTCATTTCAATCTGCTGCTGTAACAGACCCGTGAATAACAGTGTAACGTACGTTTCTCTTGTTCGTAAGTTTGCAGTACAGTTTAATGCAAAGGATTTTCATTGTTGAAATCTGTACGTGTATAAGGAAGAAACGTACGAATATTGTCGTAGGAAATTTAGAATACATTCTCCCGGTGTTTCAGGTTCTTCAAAACCAAACACGTCTGGAAGCTGAAGGTCATTTCGAACACCTAATGCAACACGCGGTAAGTTATATACATTATACAGCCAAATGTACGGCCTTTAAAGCTTGCCGTGCTTATGGCTTCGGTTTTCAATTGTACTCCCTATATTTTTCCCAAGAGAAGTTTCTGATGTGCCAGTCTAATGAGTCGCAAAGAGTCATACTGATCTTAATACGTGGTCGAAAATATGACTTTGGGTAAGGTTCGTCGATCCTAACCGATTACCAAGTACTTAATTATAATCTGGTGTTGCATTTTCTGTAGGTCATTCTGCATGTATTGTGTTGGCCTGATGCAGTGAAAACAGAAATTTTGACATTCGATTGTAGGTCGTCGCTTCTTACTGTCGTTTCGGAAGTGTCAGCTTAAACTGTAAGTGCAGTAAGTGCAGTAAATAACATCCAGATAATGGTACACGGAAATAGATCTTGACGGACGAATCACGGGAACGTTTTGTGACGCTCGGCGGATGATGACTTTTTTTTATAGAGTACCATGTCATAATCTATTCTTTCAAATACGAACTTAAACTGAGATTTCTTCCATGAACGTTGCAGCCTCTTTGCTTTCATAACAGTAAGTTTCTTGAACATCTGACTAAATTCGGCTGTTTGTGAATGCCCTGTATTTAGGAGTTGCTTACGTAAACCGCATGCAGTTACGAACAAGTCATCACTTTATTGAACCAGGAGCTGTTGTTTCGAGGTAATACAGCAGAAACAACTATCTGAAATATTTGGTAAGGGCCTGAATTCGGGTTGTTTTTATAATAAAGGATATGCCGATGCCAGTAGCCGCGCAACGTAAAGCGTGGGCCTGCGGCCTGTCGCTTGCTGAGATTGTGGGTTCGAATCCCGCCGGGGCATGGATGTCTGTCTCTTGTCAGTGTTGTGTGTCGTCAGGTAGAAGTCTCTGGGTCGGGCTGATCACTCGTCCAGAGGAGTCTTACCGAGTGTGGAGTGTCTGAGTATGATCGTGAAGCCTCGATAATGAGGAGGCCCTGGCCGACTAGGGTTTGTTGCGCCACGGAAAAGTAACATAATAAGGGATATAGAGTATTTACATCACTATGTGTTGTTACCAGTTAGGCTACCTGTTAAGCTGTAAGAGGCTTCAGTATGCGGTACGAAGTTTGTTATCCTTTTTTGCAGTAATTTTGTTAATGTTTGCAGTATTGCCTATGAAATTTCGTAAAATGTAAATATGGCGATAACAAGAATTCTGACGGACATAGTCCAGTGTGCGGACACTCTAATCATTAGTGCTGGCATTGACAATGACGTAATGTCCTTGTCCTTAACATGAGCCTGACTGGTCTTGTTTCATTCAGCATATCTACGCTAGATAAAACCTGCTTGTGAAGTCGAAAGTACTTCTTGATACAATAACACTTTCCTTTCCAAAAAGAAGAAGGCTTGCAAGGTTTCATGAACATTTCGGAGAAGACATTTTCTTTATACTGACGCTATTAAAGTAAAATCCGCTTGTATAATAAGGACCGGAACGGTCTTTCGTTTCAGTTACGATGCATGTAAACAATGCAGGCACTCATACCGCGTATTTTTATTGCAGTTTTACTCGGCAGTACATATTTTCAGGTTGCTTTAGTGCCTTTCTATCTACCTTCATTCCTGACGTTTCTCTTGCACTTTTTCTCTTTTTCTTTAATTTAGCCTTTGTTTTCTTTCATTTTTATTTCAATATATTTCCTTTTATTTCTTTATTTCTTTCCTGCCTCCTCTCTTTTGTAACTTCCCGTTTTTCTTTTGAATCGAATTTTTGTTTTTCCCTTTTCATTCTTTTTCCCTCCTCTATATCCTTTTTTCTTTGTTCGTTCGTTCCTTCCTTCCTTATTTCTTTCTGTCTTCCCTAGTCGATTCATGCACTGTGCACGGTGTTTTGATAAGCGTGCCTAATACTTTTCCCTTTGTAGTATAAATGTTTCTGCCAGAATTAAGTCCAGGAAGCAAAATGCTGAACGTAATATTGACATTTTAACTAACAAGAAAACTGGGTTCCTAAAGACAATTTTACTTTCCGTCCCACGATAAACAATTTGCGTTTATTGTCATCGATTTTACCTTACTGCTTGCTGTATATTCAAGGCCCATGAGAAATTTTCTGACGAAGATAGGCTTCTGTCAGTTTGAATTCTAATAAATGAAAATCTTGGGTAATTTCTTTAGAATTATAGAATTTTGCTTGCAATACCCCTCACGCCTCTCTCATTCATGAGCGCAAATTAGGCATTAAGGGTTAATCCGTCCCCGAGCGCAGTGATTGGTCTTTTAATTCGAGGACCAGTGTCAAATGAGTCGTGACCAGTGGTTCACAACCAGGGGGTCGAACCCTAGTTGAAACGTAATTACCTAGCGTCAAAACTACAGTGAGGACGGATGGCTTTACGTACACTATTTTGTGGCCCCTAGGAACCTACAGAGTGGTTGATGGGAAGGAAAGGGGAAGCACGAGAATTTTATATTATAATAAATTATATCCACGCATTTCTTGTAATCTAGGCCACTGTATTCCATATGTGACAAACGCTGAGTTAACCTTGTTTGCTTATGTTAGTTGACTAACCCAGAGGGTGCAAAGGTAATGGACTGTCATGTGATGCAACCTCAGGTTAAAAAAGCTTTCCAGTTTGACGTTATAGTAATGCCTGTGTGTCAGAGATGGCACCACTAACAACTTCTAGCGCGAATAGCTGTTACAAATACATTCTGTAAACAGCCGAACTGTAATTTAAAAAGAATACGTCCGCGCACCAGCAAGCTGCATGTCATAGTGTATGATTAAGAGCACATGAGCATGTGTTCATAGAAGTTACAGTGCACCTTCCTTAGGGGTTTCGATTATATAAAATAAATAGCAGTGTATAAAACAACGAATGAATAAATGCAGCACAGAAGAGGAAAAAAATTTGCAGCCATTGAGCTCTCTCTCTCTCTCTATATATATATATCTATATATGTATATATATGTATGTATATGTGTACATATATATATATATATATATATATGGCTATTGGGCAAAAATAACGGGCACTTTACGTGAAGAATTAAATGCATTTCGTATCATTGGGGGCGACAATTTTGTCTCAACAATGCAGAGCACAAGAACACTAAAGAGAAGACATCGTGCGTTACCATTCGTCATTCTGTAGTCCGTCTTACGACAGGTTCGGAGCCTCTTCCAAAGCGAGTTCTCCACTCAGTGTAACCTAGTGCTTCCTGTTTCAATTTACAGTATGTCGCATTTCCTTAAGGTCATCCAGTAGCTGCTTACGTCTTCTTCCTCGTCGTCCCATCTTTTCTGTTCTTCCCACTAACTTTCCTTCAATTGCATGTTTTAGAAGGCAGTTTCTACGCAAGGTGTGACCAGTTCAGTTAACCATTCTTCTTTTTATTTTACGGACAATATTACCGTGGCGACGCATTCTGTATATAATTTTGACAGTGACGTATGTAGTTCAACAAAACTTTTTAAGAACGTCTGTTTTCCGTGTTGTTGAAAGATAATATTAAAGAGAACACACTATTATGTTTCCATAGCGACGCGTTCATTTATATTGTTGACAGCGACATGTGTAGGTCAACACAACAGAGGAAAAAATGTGTTGGCTTTATGTAAGTGGTCTTAATGAAAAGTGTTGACGAAATTCGCACGACAACAGTGGTTATGCGGAAGAACCTCATTGTTACGCTGTACGTACGTACATTGCTTGTCTCGTTGGTCCTCTTCCCTTTTCATTCGATGCAGCAAGTTTTTCGGTTGAAATAATGTCATAAACAAAACATTGAATCAGTTTATAAACGTCTGATTTTAAAGGACCGCGGTCGGATCGTAACCAGGTTACCTGGTAATAATCCTTCATTTATATTAAAACGCAACAGTTATATTCAGCCACTCGCTTCTAGTGCACACCTATACCTTCTTCTCCCCATATGCCTTCATAACGTTTACAAGAGTGACTTCATCATACAGCTGCACTGAAGCACGCCTATCTAGTGCGGAGCCATACCTCCATTACCCCACACGCCTTCATAAAGTACACAGGAATAACTTCATTTTACAGCTAAATTATAAGCCTCTAATACATGCCTCCAAACATATCCGACTTAATTATGTGTTTTTAAAATTTTGATTTTATTGAAATTAGGTCTATTTAATTTTGATTGCTGAAGCGCGAAACACTTTTCCCACTACAGCTGTCTTAAAGCATTTTCGTCTGTCCCACTAAGAGACGGTTGCGTGTAACAAACAGTAACGTTTGACGGAAACGTCACTGACAGAGAAGAGATCTAATTTATGCAAGGCGTTATGAAATACTTTTAGGATCAAGTGTAATAGATGTTGGTGCTGTAATGTTTAGAAGCACGTAGGTGACGCCTAGAGCCTACACGTCTTAAAGCAGCAAGAGGGCTAGGCGTCAGGTGAAGTATAAAACAGTTTCATGAGCGATATGTCACACACCGCATATGTCCTGCAAGGTCGTTTGTCAGACAGGATCTTGGGTGTGTCGTGAAAGCGATTTTAAATATTATTTGGGGGGGGGGGGAGTAAAGGGAGCCGTGTCTCACAGGTGGAAAAACAAGGAGCTACTCACACAGACCGGGTTGATAGGTTCAGTAGTTCAACCTGACTTGTCCATGTGCTGTCTAGCGCCCACAGAAAGATACAATATGTTATAATCGCACTATCAAGACCGAATGACAGTGGCAAAAAATGGCGTCCAGTAGGATAAAATTATTTTAGAATGAGAATGGTAGTGCATATTGAATATAGAGGTCTATTGTAGTTTAAATATCTTATGCATTAACGGCTTCGAATTCTTTATGAATGTAATTGTAAATACAATAAGCAATAGAAGGAAGAATTAGCGCTTCCGCTGCGGCGTAGATGAGATATTCACTCTTCTGGATTGTTACACAACGTATGTTCGTAGTTCTTTGCCGACGTTTCGGGACAGCCTATCCGTCCGACCTACAGAGGTCAAGGGCCTGCCAGACCCTTGAAAATGGGGTCGACAGGCTGTCCCGAAACGTCGGTAAACACCTATCAACGTATGCTGCAAGTGCTTCCATCCTCAGGTGAAGGGATAGGGCAATGTATTTGGTGTAGTGATGCCGCAGGAGCTGATCTCAGTCACTGGACACTGTAGTCAACTCAGCTGACCAAACATGTACTCGAGGCCAGGTTTTGTCCGTAGGTTGTGACCAGTATTGGTCTCAGGTGCATATTTTGACCGACAGCTTTGTGCTGTGACTCAGACCAGCTCTTTCTTAGAGGTCCTCCAAAGTATGCGCATTTCCCTAGCCCCTTCGCCTGAGGACAGAAGCAAAGCCGGCTTCCGAAACGTAATGTTTTTTACATCGTATGACGGAAAAAGTGCAACATAAAAGTGTTTCTGAATGCATGGCTGTGTTTATACGTGTTTTCTGCGAACATGTTATGGCATAAAATAGTCACCTGTTGCGCAACGGGCTGTACTAGTGCTCTGGCTGCATATACCGCTATCCTCACATATGTTTTTGCAAAGAGCGTCTAGTAGTGAAAGAATTTTCCAGACTGCGCAGATAAATTCTCTTCTCCAGACGGAAAATTCATTACTTGCGAGTTGATTGGATCCGAATGTAGCAGTCATGTGAGTAAACAGATCTTCCATGTTTTTAATGGGGGGTGGGGGGTTCTTCTCTGTAACTTTAGTGGGTTCCTGTCCTTCAGTCAGTTGACGTATAAGAAGTACAGCTGCCTCGATAATTTTATATCCTTGCATCAACACCTTTTGCACAAATTCCGGCTGTAACACCACACGTAGTCTTGTAACTGTTCGGCCCGTTCTTTGGCATAGTAATTAAATACTTCGTTTTCAGTGGGAATACCAGAGGACAGTGCTTGTCTTATGGCTGAAAAGCGAGCAGTATGGCTTTCATGAGAACCTGTATTCGCTGAAAATAGCAATGGAGGATTTTTCCTGTTATAACTCCGCTACTGTGTTGCCGTAGGAGAGGGGCTTAAGTTAGACGTCATGCTAGTCTCTCTCTCTCTGTCATTCTTTTTTCCCCTCCCTCCTTACGAGAGGGGCTTAGGTTAGACGTCATGCTAGTATCTCTCTCTCTCTGTTATGCTTTTTTCCCTCTCTCCTTACGAGAGGGGCTTAGGTTAGACGTCATGCTAGTCTCTCTCTGTCTCTCTGTCATGCTTTTTTCCCTCTCTCCTTACGAGAGGGGCTTAGGTTAGACGTCAGACTGTTCTCTCTGTCACAACATGCCCCTTTGTTGCCAAAACATTAGTGCTTGCTTTATAACAGAAACGATTCGAGACAGGTACCGGAAAAGTGACGGAAAACATTGCCAACATTGTGGTCCCATTTTCAAGTTGGTTCCCTACTGAATACACTTGTGAGGGTAATTTCCCAGCTATTTCTGATTTCATAACGCTTGTTTTAACTTCGTGTTTAGCCCACGTAATTTGTCATTTTTCACATCAAATTGGTATGTAATACGTAACAGCTATTCAGGGAAATTAATATACCCGTGAAGATTAAAAAGCCAGAAGGCAAGATTTGCAGTGTCTTCTTCACATACCACCTGACTTCTTCACATACCACCTGACTTCTTCACATACCACCTGACTTCTGCACATACCACCTGACTTCTTCACATACCACCTGACTTCTTCACATACCACCTGACTTCTTCACATACCACCTGACTTCTTCACATACCACCTGACTTCTTCACATACCACCTGACTTCTTAACATACCACCTGACTTCTTAACATACCACCTGACTTCTTAACATACCACCTGACTTCTTAACATACCACCTGACTTCTTAACATACCACCTGACTTCTTAACATACCACATGACTTCTTAACATACCACCTGACTTCTTCACATACCACCTGACTTCTTCACATACCACCTGACTTCTTAATTTCTTAATTCATTTTTATTCGTATTCTTATTTTCCTCTTTCCTATTATTCCCGTCGTAATCTTCGTCATGATCATGATGTTCCCCGATCCACATCAACAAAAACATCTCTGTCATCCTTTACTGCAGCTATTTCATCGCAGTGGTCGCCTGAGTGTCGCAGCGTGTTGAGGATCGTACCCAGCACTGTATACCTCACAGTATGTGTCCTTCTTTCTGCCATTGCTTATGCTTTAATACATATTTCATTTGACTTCGCAAATCCAAAGCTCAGGCAAAAATTTAAACACAGTCGAACCCGGTTATAATGACATCGTTTTACACGACATCTCGCTTATAGCGTCAGATATTTTGTGATACCGATTAATTCGTCACTGTTAACTATAACATTACACTCCTCGGTTATAACGACAGTCGTTTATAACGACACAAAATATTCAGTCCCTTTCATGACGTCATAACCGAGTTTGACTGTATTCGTTCCTTGAACTCTATTCAGTATTTTACGGTGCGGAGGTGGCAGTAAGAAGCTACTGTTTCTATAATATGACGCCGTGTATCCTGGTAGAAATTTATGTGCGTTTAAGAGAAACATGCCTCCATCTTGAGGTTAGGATATGGTGGTACAGATTTCCTCAGGAAAGTCAACAAATTTCTACCAGCATACACGGCGTCACATCCCCGATGGCAGTATTCTTCAAGGAGGATTAGATTAGCGGGACATGTAGCACTAATGGGAAAGACGGAGAGCCTCAGTGGCATTAATTACTTGGGAGATCTAGGCACATGTGAGAGGATAATATTAAAATGCGGCTTAAATAAATAGGTTTGAGGATGCTGACTGGACTCAAAAGGGCTGTTTAATGAAGTTTCCCCACGCAGCCACTTAAAACGGAATGGAATCTTCCTTGCAGTATTATATATTTTAACCTTAACATTCCAAAGTTGGAGACAGCAAGGTGCAACATTTTATGTTAGCATGCTCTTCATTTATTCCGGATATCATTTTTATGTTTACTGCTGTTTTCATATATTAAATGCTTCGTCATTTCGGTGAGTAAAATAAGGACAGAAAGAGGGATATGTGCAATTGATGTCTGACGTTTTCAAACAACTTCACATTCAGCAACATCGAACACTTTTTCCGTTGCTTTATTTTTCCATGACAAGATACATTACTCGTCACTTGTACCTTTTTGTTTATTAACAGCAAATGTTGACTTGAAACTTCTGTGAAATAACACTGCAGCGTTTGAGCTTTTTATCTTATCTATTCGCAAATAAATTCTATCAACTATAACGAAATAATCCAACATTTTTAAATTGTAAAATATAACCACTATCTCTCTTTATACTTCTTTACGTTATGCACGACATGTTTCGAAACCGTGGTCCATTATTAAAGACTTCATGTAGTTGATAACTGCTGAGGTTTCTTACGGCAAAATAACGTAGAATTAGCAAACATATTTTAGGGAGACTTTGTGATGTTTACGATAAATGATTATTTTAATTAAGGATTTTAAATTCACACACCGTATGGAATTTACATCTAAAATTGTAGCCTATTTAATAGGGGTCACTTACCATAGGCCACTGACATGTCGTCAGAAACACGAAGCCGCAGATAAGGAATTGTTAGTCCAACAGTTGCCGAAGCATAGTGTGAAGAAAAACAGAGAAGGGTAGTGGTTGCATTTAACGGTTAAGAAAAAGACAAACTGCAGCATATGGACACTCCAATGAAGTCGTAATCGGTAGGTGCTGGTTAAATAATTTTATGCTTCACAGCTTCATCAGTATTTGTTGCTTGTAACTTGAGAGGGAACACTCAAGCTTTTCAAGAATTTAGTCGTGACCCTTAGTGGTGAATATAATACGTCATAACTAGCTCCATGGGGCATCATTTTGTTGGGAGGCTAATAATTCCTCGGCTAGTCAAGATATTATGGGCAGCTTATGGAAATCGATGGTTCAATACCGTCTGCACAACAGCCCGCCCATTGTGCCTGTCTCAAGTCACATCAACCCAGTCAACGCTTTCCAAGCCTGTTTTTTAAGATACATGTAAATGTAAATTTCTGTTTACGCCTAGGTCTTACAATGCTCACTTTCCTTTGGGTTTCCCTACCAGAATCCTGCATATATTTCTCTCCGTCCCCGTACATTTCAAATACGCCACTCATCTCGTCCTTCTTGATTTGATCACTCTAATGTTTGGTGAGAAGTGCCAACCATATAGCCCTTCATTTCCCAGTTTTCTCCAGTCTCATCTTACTTCTTTCCTCTTAGATCTAAATATCTTCCTTAGAACCCTATTCTCGAAAACCCTCAGCCCATATTCTTCCCTTAACATGAGAAACCACATTTTACATCCACCGAAACAACAGGCAATATTATCTTTCTACACTCATAATTTATAATCTGCATGTTTTAGGTAGCAAAAGGGAAGACAAAAAGATTCTGGATTAAATGGTGTCAGTCAGTACCCGAAATTAATCTGTACTTGAAGTTCATGCGAATTGTTACTGTAGTCCCTAAATATTTAAACGTCGCCACATTTTCATGTAATTTATTATATGACTTTACGTTGTGATGTTGCTCTTCATTGCATGCAGGAGGCATGAATATATACTTAGTTTCCTTAGCGTTTAGCCCTGCTTCTAGACCAATGTCCGCACTGGCGACTTATAACCCCTCTGTGTCCAGTTTTAGTCCCTCTTGGTTGACTTTGACATTCCCAATGACATATTCTAAAGCCAACGTGAAAAGCAGTGGAAATAATGCAATATTTAATGACAGGTTATTTCACATAAAATATAAGCCTTGATATATTAATGCATAGTTGTATCGGACGATTAAGAAGTTCTTGTACAGTCTTCGCCAGAATCACGCTATCGGCTTGCAGTATGCCTTACATAACAAATGCAGTTGACACAGTATCGTCAAATAAATTGCTCTCAACATGTGCTTCTGGATAACAAGATGTTCCGAAGTAGCCAGTCCTATTGCAGGAGAAGTTATCAGATAAGTTAGGGTATGAATGCAGTGACAGACGAGATGAATCTTAGCGACCTGGCAGTTGTCTGTTTAAAGGTGCTGCTAGCTGTTTGCATTATCATTCTACTGGTGCTGAGTATTGTGGCGTCAACTGTGGGAACTAGATGTAGGATGGAATTGCAATAAGACCAGACTAAAGCGGACCTGTAATGAATGGAACCAAGGATGTGTTTGCGTAGTGAAAACAAATGCATACTTAAACATAATAAACGAAAAATTTTAACGCGTAGAGGAAAAATCTGATGGGAATTGTGTGCTTGAATGTTTATTGCTTCCTGTTACTGTTGTAACAGTATTATGTACTCAGCATCCCGCAATTTGTGCCGTAAGATATGAAGTAATGTCAGAATCTGGAAAGAACCAAGCCAGTCGGCAAAGACAAAGACAACGCTGAAAGTCGAAAAATTGTACGTGTAAGCCTATTATATGTTATTTGGTTATAAAACAGGGTTTTCTACACATCAAGAGACAACAGTAGGGTACGCTCAATGTGAGTCTGTTTACTTGGTTATTTTACGACACCTATTAACTGTTGAATTTATGTAACATTGAAACAGATGTGATAATACGCGTTTGGGCAACGAATCGGGAAAGATGTGACAGGAAGTGACTATGTCCATTCATTACCCTCTCTCGTGGGATGTACTCTGCTTGCAGACACGGAAGACACCGTCAAAAACTTGGGAATTCTAACTTGGTGCTTCTTGATTGCGGATTAGACGCGTTACCATTGTGAACCGCCTTGTTCATAGTTTAGATTCGACGTGTCATTTTGAACCAGCTCCTTTATAGTCTCGATTCTACGTGTTGTCATTGTAAACCCGCTTGTTCGTAGCCTCGACTGGATGTGTTATCCTTGTGAACCCGCTTGCTCATTGCCTCACTTCAACATGTTGCCTTTGTGAACCCACTTTTTCATAGCCTCGATTCGACGCAATATCTTCGTGAACTCACTTTGTCGTAGTCTCGGTTCGACGTATTATCATTACGAACACGCTTTTTCCTAACCTCGAAACGCGATGTATCTCTGTCAATATAGCAACATAAGTCCTGTCACAAATATGGATATGTAAATGTACGTTACGAGCAAGAAAATTATCTTTAGAAAGTGTGTAAGCCTGTGTAATCCCAGGGAAACGTCTACGTGGTTCAAGTAAGCGTATTCGTATAGCAGTGTCGTGGCTCAGGCATTTAGGTGCCGGCCTCTCGCCTAGGAAGCCCAGGTTCGGTCTGAGGATAGTCGATGTTCGATTTGGAGTATGCGGATTGAAACTGGGCATGTTTCATTTTGATTTTCAGCTGTACTTTCACCAGTTTTCCACACTTGTCTTTTATCAGGGACGGACGCAATATAGTACTGGAAACGCTGTTCCGAGGGCTCATTCTCACTAACTCCTGCAAATAACTTTTATGTATTCTTGTAATCGAGTACGATTATCGGACTGGGAACCTGTTTTGCGGGCGTCATCACACCCTTGCTTTTAGCTGACTTGTTTGCTGTGAGTAGAACCGCGCACTTTGTTCATGTTTATGGGACTGTGACTGACTGCAGACTGGACGATCGGAATTCGGTTCCCGCGGTTTTCACCACCACGTCCAAACTGTGCCTGGGACCAACTTCCTAACAGATTCCCGCCTAACTGCGACACTTCGCGCACTGGAATCAGAGAGAATTGAACTGAGTGTATGGTAAGATACGTATTATTTTTCTCCCAGTGCAAGGGTTTTCTGTTGGGGTATGTGGTCTGGCATTTGTAGATTGTTATCGACGGATTTTCCTGTCATGAAAGCGTATAGGAGGATAGAGGTGTAGTTCCACTCATTCGTAACCTCGGCACTAAATGGTGGTGAGTAGTTAACACCACGCACAGGCCGCTTTGCTTCTGAGAAAGAATCCCGGTACCCATTGAATAGAAGGTTGGGCAGGCCCCAAAACCAATCTGGACTCTTGGAGAAGAGAAAAATCCCATGCCCCAAGTGGGATTCGAACCCCGTACCGTCCAGATACTCCAGCCTAGTCGCTACTCCTTCTCTCACCACCAAGGGCCTCTGTTATCATTTTTTCTGTCCCACGGCCCCTATTGTCTGTAGCGAATTCACGTTGCTTGGGACCGCCTTGTACCTTGCTCCGTCTGTCCGTCCATCCCTACGCACGTAACAGCTCGAGAACCGCAGGATGGTTTTAATGAAATCTGATGAACTGTAATATTTAATTTGTAGACAAAATCAAAACACACATTTCATATTCAATATTTTTTTTTTCCGAAAGTCGTGCCGTTTGTGAGATATTGTAGACAGGCCAAAGATGGCAATATAATACAGCGCATGCGCATTGCATGCTGGACAGCTAAGGCTACAGACACACACTCAGAATAGATAATATTTATTGCATTTCCACGGCAACAAAGGTAACGCGAACGCGCGTTGGTATCACGTTATACGTACATTGGCTGCCTTATACAGTGGCAATACGGAGCGAGCCACACCCACTGACAAGACATGAGCGGCCTCACAGTATGTAGTATCCTGCGCTTGTATTTGGGAAGGTAATAAATGACACAGCTTTAGTGGAATATATGCCATTGATACAGATAAAAGTCACACACACACACACACAAGAGCATATCAGCTTGAAACGTGGATACTGTCTTACCCCACTCTGCACCTTTCCGCTCTTCCCCTTCCCCTGCGTCATTTAACCTGCCAGTCACTTTCCCCTCTGACCCCACCAGGTCTAAAGCTAGTGAGCACATACAGCACTAGGCACCTGTTAGACAATAACTGAAACAAATTAGTGAATTATGTCGTCTATCTTTGCCGTGTGACAAGCGATAGAAGGCACAGTTGGAAAAGGCGTGTGAAGTGAACTAGTTTAGCTTATGCTGTCAAAATTGCATGCTGTGAGTTTGTCAGTCTGAATAGCAGCAAACGGGAAGTCATTTGCGGATAGCGGTCAGTTCGTGTGCATGATTTAAGTTGCTCGGTAGTGTGTGCTGTGTCGCTGGTGTTGCGTGCGCTTTTTGTCAGGAATTGTGGACTTGAGCAGCAATACCAGTGCGTTTTGGTGTTTCAGCTTTAGTGTCGCGGTTTTGTGTTGGGAAACAAGATCCGAAGTGGGGACTGCCAAAGGTAAGTTTTATATGCAGCAAGCGTAAAACTGAAATAAGTAGCGTACCGTGCCCCCCTCCCCCCCCCCCCAAAAATTGGTGCTACGTTTTTCTGTAAAATAAACCAAGTTGATTCAGTCGGCACAACAGCTGTGCACAAAGCACAACGGGACGTCAGCTTTGAAGAAAATTAAATTAATTCTGTTATTTACTCTGGTCTCTTTTAAAGAAAGTGCTGTTATTTGCAAGCGGCCGGGATAGCGTAGTCGGTATAACGACTCGCTACCTGTTGGAGGTCCCAAACTTCGAATCCCGGTGGGGCGAGATTTTCTGGAGCTATCCAGACCGGCCCCGAGGCTGATTCAGCCTTCGGCACAATGGTTAAAGCGGCCGGGGCGTGGTGCTGACCACATATTCCCTTCTAGCGCTGGGGTAGATTATGGGTAGAGCTTTACCTTTACCTCTCCTCTTTGCCTGCTTGGCATGTAACGAGACAGCTTTATCTTTTTAGTTATTACAGTGCGGGGGGGCGGCCCCCCGCCTATGGTACCTGTGAATGTGTACGTCTATAGGGCATTGCAAAACTTGAGTAACTGTGCAGTTTCATTTAGGACTGTGGTTCTCAGTGCTGTAGGTGAGGGAGGTTTTTCGACCAAAACCAGCATGGTTTAAAAACCTACGCCAGTTTCGTTTATTTAAAACTTGTGGCGAGTGGCCACAAAATAGAACATATTGTCTGCTGAATTCTGACTTGTAAACTGGAGGTCCGGGATCGAATCCTGGCCGTAACACTGACAGAGGTATGTGCGGTTTTAGTTACCGCCTCCGAGGAGGCGTACACGCCGGCAGTGGGGTAGCTGCGTTGTTTGGCGCTCGGAGGGGAGTAATCACGATGGCCGCCCCTAAAAAGAATTGTGAACTTTAAAAAATCAGCATTATTGACTGAATTTACTTTTATTTTATTTCAGTAGTTTAAAGAATTTTTGAATGCAAAAAAATAACATTTTTTATATAAAATATTCATTTTGGCGGTCCTTCGACTCTGCCGCCCGGGACGGCCCCACCACTCCCCCCCCCCCCCCCCCCACAGCTACGCTCCTGCATGCCGAGGTGCGCCTGATTATGGCACTACCCCTTTCTTTCACATCTTTCCATATTAGTTATGCACTACTCATCCTCTCATCCACTCTGTGTAGTTGAGTAAGGGACAGCGTCGATATATAAATCATAAATATATAAATTACATTATTCAGATATAAAATGTGCGCTGAGAAAGCGAAGGGCAGCGGGTTGCAAGTCATTGCCTAAATTAACGCAGTCTAGTTGCCCATGGTAGTAGCAGTACCCTGGAGGGGGGAGGGGGGCCGATAAATATTACCGTGGCCCAGCCGTCCGGGGGCCTGCATATGTTAAATATGTTTTGATCTCTTAGTCTGTTCGCCCATTGATGGGGGGCCGGAAGAACTGTTTCACCGGGGTCCGAACCCGCTGTTGGCGGCACTGGCTAGTATAAAATATATTCGGTCACAGTGTTCCGTCTCAAGTGCGCAGAATGGGATCTGCCGGTCACCGCCTGGTACACCTTAAGCCTGTTGTTTGCTGTGCAACTATCTGAACCATGTTTTTTCAGTGTTATCACCAGTGCCTGAGAAACCAAACACTGTACGGCATTCAGCGTGAAACTCTGCACTGAGGTCCTATAAATACAATTGTTCTACTAAATTCATTAAAATTATAAAAGAAAGTGTTCTGTGGAAGGGAGGAGCGAAGAGATATTAGAGGGATAGAAAAGGGGCACGAAATGAAGGAAGGTCAATAGCAGTGATACAGCACCTGCGATGTTTAACCCTTTAGAGACGAAGCGTATCTGTTCTATATAAGGACTCAGTGCGTACCGCGCTGTAAACACTCTCCACTTCGGTTACCAAAACCAGTCTCTTAATGTTTTATAAGGCAAAAGTTGCTGTTTGTTCTGAGATCCGTACAAAACACATAAACGCAATGTGGGTACCACGTAGAATTTTTTAATGTTAAACCTGGTAGTATGTAAAGTTACCGCTAGGCTTTAAAAGGTTAAAGCACTAGTTCTAAACTCCGTGCACACGTAGCCCAATCGCGAAGGTGCAAACAGTGCCGACAGTTACAGAAATCTGGCAACATAAAAGTGTTTAGAAATCGTTTTGGCAATAAAGCTTCTGTTTTTTCATCGGCTGTCGGTAAGAATCGAACAAATTATTGTTGCCAACATTGGTGTGGAGTACGCGGCCAACTGCCAACATTATTTTTGGCACTGATTGAGAAGGGGAGGTTAAAAGCATCGGTTTCTATATAAGTGGAATGATGCAGATATGTGCCCGCAACTTACTGAACTGTGCCGTTGCTCACAGTGCATTGTGGAACACCTAATATATAAACAGAAAAATAAGTATGAAAGACATCCTTTGATTGAATTTACACTGGGGGATGCATATCAGTTTGAGATGAGGAGGAACCGCCGCTGCAACGTATGAGGACGTCCTCTGCTTTCCACGTGATGCTTTCATCCAGTTCTGGATTCAGAAAATTTCTATTTTTTGGTGTGAACTCGTCAACAATGCTGGCAGCACTTCAGGCTTGGTGTGGGCATAACATACTTTGTACGGCTGTCAAAGCATTTAAGCCCTCACCAGTGTGTCATTTCGGTGTATGGAAAGATATGTTAGACCTCTAATAAAGTACGTACGTGGTCTTGAAGACCATACAATAAATGCATAGTGATCAAACCGTCTGGTCCTCCAGCGCCATGTTTACTTCCGTAACTACGCGCCAAAATTAATACAAATTTATACTGAGTGGATGGGGGCAGATTTAATATTTGTGCGTAGCTTATATTACAGTCTAGATTGTACGTGAAGCTTTGATTAAATTTCATTAATTTTCTAAAAAGGTGCTCATTATACCAGACATAAAATATTGGTTTTATTAAGGCCTAAGACTTCAATATTAAACTATTTTTCCGTGTGGTTAATGTTTAAAGACACAAAGAAAATGTTTTGTGATTCCCTGATGTTTGTTTCATGTTGTCTTGCGACAGTAGTTAAATAAATAAACACCAAGGCCAAAGAGGTAGCCCACGCAAAGTTGTAACAAGGTAGGAAATGTACGTACAATATGACATTGAGGTGTTTTCGAATCATTGCATGCTGTACCCTTCTCAGCTGGTTATACCATGTAATCCACTGTGGTTCACAATTGTGCACTTTGTCTTACTACTACTTAAATCTATTTAAAATTAAATGTGTTTCGATTTCCTCTACAAAGTTATCTGAAACTTTTCTCACTCCAAGAAAATTCAACTGGATATTACCATAAATGTACTTAGGTTTTCATGTAGAGTATCTGACATTTTTGTCCGAATTTAAAAGAACTTAGATTTTCTTAACATGTTTTAATAGAAGTCCACAATACAAAGTTTTACAAAAATTTTCACAGTGGTAGACATGTTGCTCCGTGCGGACGGACGGGTAGACGTGACGAAGCCAATAGTCATTTTTGGCAACTTGGCTTATGCGCCTAAACTTAATCTATATTTGTTAAATCCGTACATACACATTAAGCGGTAATGTGGGTAAGTAGGTTCTGTGTTGCAGTGCAATTTTCTACTGCCATTACTTCTGCGTGATTGTATATAAGTCACATAGGAAGTTCACATAAAGTACAGACTGATTTCTGACAAAGTAGTGAATAATGCTATGGCGTAATGTCACGTAGTCAAAACGTGTCACAGGAGCAGCAGGTGTCCTGATAAGTATGCCCCTCGCTTTGTATGTCTTCGAGTTGTCTGGCGAAATTGGAATTATTGTTATCAGAAATGACAAGAGTAGGCCATGTTTGACAGTTGCATCTAGCAGATAGGAAGTGACAAGAAGAGGTAAATATTTTATTATGTATTACTGGGGCAATGACTTCGAGGATAATGAGATAGGCTGTACCAGCAGCTAGGCTGCCATCTGCATAAATTTTGATATTTATTATAAACAAAGTTCCTACATAAAGTTCAAAATATTCCGATATTTTGAGACTATGAACAGAGATTACATGTACGGTCAGGACTGGCGCCTGACTGCTCTCTTCCCTTTGATGCCGAAAGTACTTGTTAAATGAGACAGAACAACACGAAACGTTTAGCACGATTTTGTGGCCGGACTTTGTCCGTTGGTCGGTGTTTAAGAAGACGTAACATTGGACGATGGACAGAGTCCAGTAGTTAGTGTTGTTAAGTGTAATGTATCGTCGATCCCAGTGGCCGCGCGGTCTAAGGCGTAGGCCTGCGGCCGAGCGCTTGTTGGGATAATGGGTTCGAATCCCACCGGGGGCATGGATGTTTGTCTCTTGTACTGTGTTTGTGTTGTCAGGTAGAGGTCTGTGCGACGGGCCGGTCCCTCGTCCATAAGAGTCCTACCGAATGTGATGTGTGTTTGAGTGTGATCAAGTGAAAATCAAAACCCTCTACACCTGCTGTGAACAAGTAGGTAGAAGAGGGAAGGACTACGGAACGAATGTAATGTGTGACCGTCAGAACCCCACACACTTAAGCATGAAACAGATAATATTTTCATTGGACAACTTAATTATTTTCAGACTGTTCAGCTGGCCAGAAGAATGAGAAAGAGTTGCGTTAATAATCGAGTGACACGACGTATTTAAAGGTCAGAAAGAGAGTGGAAAATTGTACCACAGCTGGGTTGCACATGAAGATTGCAGTGGTATGGAATATGACGCTGTATATAATGACATATAGTTACTGACGTTTTGGAGGAATTCGCTGCCTCCATCTTCAGAATAGTGCAAGAGTTCTAGGCCTATACTGAAGATGGAGGCAGAAAACTCCTCTAAATTCGGTAAGTAAAACAGATATACATGGCGTCGTATCCCAAACGAATTGAATTTTCATCAGTACCGCTCTGAGAACCCCAGATGACGCCTGTGTTATATGTATTTTCCAACTCGTATATCTCGTGGTCTGGTTTGCTATCATTTATAGCTGACGAAACGTATTGCTGCAAAATAATTATCAGTAAATATGTGTAACTATTCTTTATTCTGTTGTTGACAATGCTGATGAAGATTTCATATACTTCAGGTATCCCTGTACTTCACGTAGTTACGCGTTAACACTTTATTTTTTGCAAAGATTAAAAATGTTTTAATACGAGTTTATTCAAACAAGACAAGACAGATAATGTACGTATAAGCATTGGGGCACGTTCGCATAACCATTGTTACCGTCCAGAAGCAAAAGCTTTAGACTACATATCCTGAGTGTGTGTCTGTAGCCTTAGTTATACTGCATGCAAAGCGCGTGCACGCTGTTATCCTATATTGTCATCTGTGGCCTGTGTGGCTGTAAAATATTTTTCCACGTTATCTCATAAACGGCACGATTTTCGGGGAAAAGTTGTTAAACATAAAGTGGGTTTTGATTTTCTCTACAACTTTTGTTTGAAATATTTCTCATTCTAAGAAGAAATCGGAGAGATATTATTATGAGTGTACATAGGTCTTCATGTAAAGTACTCGTTATTCTTGTCAGATTTTAATGAAAAGTTAATTTTCTGGACAGATTTTCGAAAAATGCTCAAATGTCAAATTTCACGAAAATCCTCCTAGTGGGAGGTGAGTTATTCAATGCGGACAGGCAGGCAGGCAGGCAGGCAGGCAGACATGACGAAACTAATAGTAACTTGTCGCAATTTAGCGAAGGCAGCTATAATTTGGCTACTTAGATGTAATAACTTCACGGTTTTCGTAACACTTCCTTCTTTATTTTCTGATTATGGCGTCATTGCGAGACGTTTCAGTCATGTTTCTTAGCTATCTGTATGCAGTTCTCCAATAATTACTGGGAAATCACGTGAACGAATGAAGTGTGCGATCCAAGTGTTGTACACATAGCAAAACACAATTAAATTTAACCTCAGTATACGTGTGTAAAGCCAACTAGTTAAAACTTCGTATGGGAGAACCTCTCTCTACTTCCCTATGTACTCTGGCCGTATTAGGATGTCGTTAGATATCGCAGCATATTGCTAAGGTCCCAGTCATCTGCATGACTGGTGGGTATTCTGTTGTAATGCAGTCTAAACATGGAGGGCGCTATGTCATGTATATACGACTGTTGAGAATATGCATGAATCTTCATGCTCACTACTGTATTCCATAAACTGCATGTTATATATTGATAGAGGTTGTTCGTTGTATGTTCTGCTGGTGTGATCTCTATTTTCTGTCGTGTTTTCGCGTTATACTGCACCCTTTACTTTTCTAAAAATACCACATACCTTGTAATATTGTGATTAAACTAAATGATTATAGCAGTATAGCGATGTTTGACTGAGTCTCAGAGTCTCAGAGAGCGTAGGTGTGCGTGTGTGTGTGTGTGTGTGTGTGTGTGTGTGTGTGTGTGTGTGTGTGTGTGTGTGTGGGTATGTGTGTGTGTGTGGATGTGAGTGTGTGTGTGTGGGTATGTGTGTGTGTGTGAGTGTGTGTGTGTGGGTATGTGTGTGTGTGTGAGTGTGTGTGTGTGTGTATTTGTTTCCTGCGCTACGTACTGATGGATTTGAATTCATAAGCCTGTACAGTGAATGGTACTGATGTTCATTGTTGAGCAGGAAAGCAGGAAAGCAGGAAAGCATTCAAGCTATTGGCGGTGAAACAATTGGAGTAACAAAAATTTCCAGTTTCCTGACCACTCCGCGGAACGGAACTGTCGCGTGAGTGGGGACGTACTTGTCCACTACAGATAGTTTATCTCTTTTCCGTGAAGGCTATGTATGTTTTTATAACATCCATTACGTAGTAAGTTACTTAATACTAGCCTTATGAATTGAGTAGTTCAGTTAATATTCTGAGTGACTTCGGGCCGAATGCCCAAGTTTCAGTTCCCTGTGGAGTGAACCGAGATACGTCTTGAGTGGATACCGGCATCTCTTTCAGGCATTCACTTCCATCTGGTGTCCAGGTTCGTAATACGTGGTACAGAAGTCAATTAAGCACTTTGCGCCAGTGAAATTTCTACTGTGTGTAACGTAAAAGGTAAAAATCAGCCTATATCCTGCCCTGAAGGCACAGAAGAGGAGTAGAGTTGTAGCTGTACTCTTTCTTTAACCTCGGTGTTAGATGCAGGTGGTTGTTTAACACCACGCCTCAGCCGCTTTACTTCCGGGGAATGACCCAGTCAGTATTTGAGGTTGGATGGAGCCCAGGGCCGGTCTGGGCGGGTAAAGAAAACTTCGGCCCTGCCAGGAACTTAGTATATGGTATCAAATGTATTTACAATCAGTTTCACAGAGAATTTATTGCGGGAGGAAGAAGGTAGATAGGAGCTGAGTGTAACTTAAAGCGCTTCTCTGAAAGGAGGCAGACTTGCCAGCCTCCACAGCCTGATATTCTGTATGGTAATCTTTGTAGCCCCATCGTGGGGATCTCAGAATTAGCATTTCTTTGTACTATTGTCACGGATTAGAATAAGATCAAGAAATATCAGAGTAGGCCTGCATTATGAAATGCGGTGAGAAGTGTAGAGCATCAGAAATCAGACAGGCAGATGTAATCCGTTACTGGTTCGTTAACTGTATGCATCTAAACCGTGAGCTACGTGTGGCCAGAGCGAGAAACTAACCACTATGTCACACGCTCCAACGTCGCTCTGTTTTGTTATGCACTTTCTAACATGGCTATATCCGTGCTCCATCTGTAAGTTCCGAGGTTATGACCAAGATTACATACTTCTTGACCGAGATTAGCAATAATGCAAATGGTGCATTCCGTGACGTAGCACAAAAATTTTGCCAAGGAATTTCCTACTTTCAAACTGTAATGTTTGACGGCGCTCGCGTGTGTATAATTTTATTTACGCCCGTATGAAGGGTACTGCTTTTCCTGCGCCGACTGTCACAAAACTCGCTATTTGCTTAGCAACATTATGTGCAGATCAGATGTACTGAAATTCGTCCAAATTGCGCAATAAATGCGTAAGGTAGGGATAGAAATTTATTCCGCCTATAACGTAAAATATGGCACTCATTGTGCCCATTTTAACGAGACACACAGTCTCTCAAATTCTTGTGGACATCTCCTGTACCGAATTTTAACGGAATCGAAAAAATGTAGCAAATATGGGCAAAATTTCTTTTACACCCTTAATAAAATACGACTTTCACTTCACCGATTTTCATGAAACACATTTGCTTAACGGCATAATTGAAATTTTCAGTACCGAAGTTCACGCATATCAGTCGAGATATGTGGAAAGTATGGATAGAAATTCATTTACGCGCTTAAGAAAATGATGTCTGTCGCTGAATTGATTTTCACGAAACGTAACCTTTCTTGATGATTTTTTTAACTATAACCTACCCAAGTTCTTGAAAATCCGACAAACTGTCTGGCAGCCAATAATGTGTTACAGACGTACTAGCGAACGTTTCCTTAACGTAGGAAGCTTTTTTGACCGCATAAAGAACGCCCTGATAATCCAACCGTGTTATATTTTCGGGAGTGACGCGTCGTGAAGTGTTAAGTTAGCTACTGTTTGTTAATTCTTGCGTTTTGTCTTTTTTTTTTTTTTTTGGCGATGGCTCTTTGGAATGATGAAACAGCGGGGCAATAAGCTTCGTTCAGCTGTATTAGACAGAAGGTTGTGCCCCAGGCTGTCAGAAGCTATAACAACTAATATCTACAAAACTACTTTCTTGCGAATGTTGATGGCACAAAGGAGTTCAGAACTATTTGGAATGGCTTTTCAAATTCGTACAATTTTCTGTACACATAGGCGTGCGTACGGGCTGAGCTGGGTGTATCCAGACTCACCCTAATGCTCAAAAACAGCAAACATATCTTATTTTGTGCCTCATTTTTAAGTAGAGTTTAGATGTTAGTTTGCAAAATTTTAGTTGTTTTATTTTCTTTAGTTTGTTTGGTGAATAAAAATAATGACCTCTGTGACTGAGTGTACAATAAATGTTAGCTTTTTAAAAATATTAAAATTAAAATTCGCTGAATGCACACCCTGATGAAATGTTCTGCCCATGCTTATGTCTGCACAATGAGGACTTTCATCACAGAACCTTCTCTTAGGGGCTCCATAATTGAACTGAGAACCCTTCGAGTTCCATGAGGTGTAACTACGTTCTTGTCGACTGCGGTGTCCGCGCAGTCTGTAAGGCGTGGGTCTGCGGGCGCCGGCGACATGAGTGTTTGTCTCTTGCGAGTGTTGTGTGTCGTCAGGTAGAGGTCTGCGTCGGGCTGATCACTCGTCCAGAGGAGTACTACCGAGTGTGGTGTGTCTGAGTTTGATTGGGCAGCCTCAATACTGAGGAGGCCCTGGCCCACTGGAGGCTGTTGCGCTATGGGAAAATACGTCTTTCTTCCGTCACGCCTTCGTCCCCGGTTTTCTACACCGATTTTAATCACGTGTCATACCGGCCGGGTTACCGAACCGCGTTTGCCTGCTGTACTGCTGACTGTGAAAATAACGAACTAAATTTCCTCACCTCACGTTTTTACAGCACAGTATTTTTTTTATTAGTAAAGGAAATTTTTATTTTAGTGTATGTTCTTCTTATCTACGCTTGCCTGGCATGTGCCATGTAACAGTTGCTTCCTTTTGTGTGCGTTTTGAAACACGTATGCTTTCCTAGGTCTTTCTTTCTAAGCGTATTGGCTTAAAGTTTTTGAAATATTCCGTCAGTGTTTGAATATTAGCCGTCTGTTATAGAAGTTAATCACATTACTCGTATTACGCCTATATTTGTGATGTAAAATGAAAGAAGAGGTTCTACTGAGTGTTCTAAGATACACACACAAGCATACACACTCGCATGCTTGTGTTTATACTGTTATTTTATAATTTGTAGTAGGCCTGTTTTGAGCGCTGGAATATCGCAGTCAGTATTGTAAGTGGGCTACTGGGTCGACAAGAGGTAAGCTGTGGTGGGGTTTTCGGCAGGAGCAATATTTTTAATCTTCTCTTAAAAGTCCAGGCGTCCTCTGGGATATACTCAGCCTCCTGTTGAATGGGTACCGGGTTTCTCTCCTTGGAAGTAAAACCTTTGGGGCGTGAATCTGACATACCCCCATTTAGTGCCGAAGTTAAAAATGAGTTTAAGGTTAACCACCACTCCTTCGTATGCCTCCATGGCGTGGATAGGGTTAAATTTACCTTTGCTAAGCCTATATAGTAACGTTCCGCACATCTTGTGTAGTGTTTATAGTGAGAGTAACAACTAATGTGTTAGTGGCATAAGATTAGTGCACCCAAATTTGGAAATGAAACTGGTGTTATGAAAGATGTCGTCTAATATTAAGACAAGGTGGTGGTTTATCTTTACTTATGCTGTTACAACTAAGGCACTGTGACAGTTGAAGTCTGATGGTGGATTTGGAATTTGTTCGACCTTCTTTTTATGTTGTCCGTACCGTGCACGTAATGTCACTAAAATTATATATAATCACACCAACTCGTGCACAAAGTTGCAAACAAAAGAATCTTAGTGAAAGATATCAGATATAACCCGACATGTTTCGGTGCTCAGAGGCACCCTCGCCAAGGGGAAAAAACGTAAAAACAATCAGCGACAAAACACTAGATGGCCGGACGGAGCTGTGGTTGAAGGATGAGCTGCGTCCAGCCATCTGGTGTTTTGTCGCTGATTGTTTTTACGTTTTTTCCGCTGATGATGGTGCCTCAGTGCATCGAAACATGTCGGGTTGTATCTCATATCTTTTACTAAGATTCTTTTATTTGCAACTTGTGCACGAGTTGGTGTGATTATATATAATTTTTGTTCTAACTTGTTGGTCTTAAAGTGATAATCGTTATACATAATTGTGTGTTGTGCCTTGTAATTATGGTGGCAGGTTTATGAACATTGTTTCTATGTCTTGTACACTTATCTCATGTTCACTAACTGGTGTCAAGAAGGGGCTATCTGGCATGGATATTGTTATCGTGTAGACGTATGATTGAGCCAACTACCCGTGTCAGTTTCTCTCCCTACTGTCTTTTCCCAAACCACGTGATTGTGATATTTCGGAACTGGAATTTCGTAGACAGTTGAAATTTGAAGCCTGCTTATAAAAGCTGTCCGTTTTATCGTATCCCTAAGCATGAAACCTGTCAGGGAGCTTTATGGTGTAGGAGGCCTGCAGCTGCCGGGAATTCAGATATCTTTTCTTCTTTTACCGTACATTTAAACTTGCTTTATTTCATAAAAGAGTCTCCAATTGCTTTAAATTCCCGGAGGATGCAGGCTTCCTATGCGATAAGGCTGCCATGCTCATGCACATGGTAAGAAGGACAGCCTGTATATTCAGATTTATAACTCCACTTCTTTTAATATTATATAAAAATCTTCATGTATGAGATTATGTTACGCATCTTGTGCTGCATGTTGCATATGCTGCTGTCACTCATACTGCTGCCAATCGAGAGGTCTTTCGACTTGCGGAAATATAATCTGTTTTAAGGCAACGTTCTATGTAACGAGGCTCTGTTAATATCCGATGTATAGTGTATAGATAGGGAAGGAAACAATCCAGGCAATGTACGTGTGACGTAACTTCGTGACGCGTTCGCACAGGGTTTACACCTCAGCCTGATGCCATTTCAGCTGAAGAGAGCGCTTTTCTGACGACTTCATGTCGCACGGAGCAGTAAAACTTTCTTAGGCCTTAGCTGAAATTTCCCAATATTTTTACTCGATTTTAACCAAATTTTGGATTTTCTGGACGGATTCTCATGAGTCCCTGATATCAAATTTCTCGTAAATCTGTCCAGTGTGAGCCGGGCTGATACATAGGGATCGACGGACGGACGAACAACCTGATACCATTTCAGTAGAAGCGGGCGCTCGTATGGCCATTTAATATCGCCGGTGACTGTAAAACGTACTGAGGTCTTCACGAAAAGTATCTGATATTTTTGCCCAATTTTAACAAAATTTTGATTTTCCCGACACGTTTTCATGAAAGTCCCCAATATGAAATCTCACCGAAATCTGTCCAGTGACAGCCGGGCTGATACATGCGGACAGACGGACTGACGGACATGGTGACGGTATAACGCTGTCTTCTCGTCTACATGACCGCGCCTAAAAAGAGAAAGAAAGGGGAGGAAGAAAAACTCTTGCACTCCTACTCCGGAAACCGTAGGGGATAAATAGCTATACAGTAGTCCTTGACAAGCCAGCCCTCTCTCACATAGTCAAATTGCCCGCAGTTTTTGAAACCCTGGTATTTTTTACCGTAGTCACTAAAGCCCCCAAATTACACCTCTCCTGAACCAGATAGATCCAGTTAGCACTGTTAATTCCGTGCGTTGTTCCGTCATCAGTCACTAAAATAAGAACTAACTACATACACTGTACCAAGTTTTATTATTATTCTTTTCACTTTACTCCGACATGTTTCGGCGTTTCATCCGTCATTCTTAGGGAGGTGTACCAAAGTTTTTACTGCTGGCAGGATCGATCCTGCCAGCACTTCCTCCAAGTAAACTCAGGTGTAATATAGGCACTTAATTTTATTGAGGTCACTGTCGATATCTTCCACATACTCTGCAATTTGTTCTTTATTTTGACGTCGTCACCCAATATTCAAGTGTCCTGTAATACAACTGTTCTGCTCAGTGCTTCCTAAGCAACTACAGTCCATAGAGGCCTACGCTGTATATAACCAAGGGGATTTGCAGCCCTTGTGTACATTTACGCAAGCGCTTACACATACAATCTCAAAAATAAATTCCTTTTTGCAATTTATTGCCATCACAATTATATTGCTGTTCACAGTTACACAATTTCAAGTAGAAAAGAGTTCAGAATGTAAGGAAAACAAGGAGTGTTGCCATCCTAAACATTCCTTGAATCGAGAGGACACATTTTAAGGAATGTTAATATAAAACGTGTCCCCAAGCCCGAATATCTGCAAGAAAACCTGCATTCATGTGCGGAAGTATTGTTATACTATTTTAATCCTAATGCTTTTAATGCCGTTCTTAAAATTCTTATTTCGCCACATGTATTGTATTTAACATAATTTTTGACTACTGATTTCGGCTTATCATATTTATAAGATTATGATATTTTTGTGAAGTTGTGACCGCAACCACAGACATGGATGGTGCGAGACAGTGTTACACAAATAACATAATAATGTTTTGTGTCTCGCGTGATGATGGCTTCATGTAAAGTCGAAACACACTGCGTTAAACTAAACAATGGACAAAAAGAGTTGTGGTTGACAGTTGTTATCCATCTGTGCATCACTTTATTATCGTCCAATCATTGGACGCTACGTAGTCTGAGCTACTGACAGCATTGTTAAAAAAATTAAGGATACGTACTGTACCACATGAACCTTTCTAGAATTATACCCGCAACTTTATTACCCCATAATGTGTGTCTTTTCCATCACATCAGCCCTGAGAGGACCATCCCAACAACTCAAGGCAATATTTACGTAAAAGGTAAGACTTTTATGTAGATGTCCGAAGTTTACATAGGAAACGTAAAGTTATTAGCGTTGATACACACAGAAGCTATTGATATGGTAATCATAATAGTATTCCAGGAACTTGCAAATATAAAATTTAACCAAATAGTAATTTATCGACTTTCGAACAAAAGAAGCCCCAAATAATTATTAACGAAATGAAGAACTTGCTTTACCAATTCACGAAAATGGCATTGCGAGAGGATTCCAGCGTAAAAATTGTAAATATGCGATTTATGACGCTTTAATTTAAATATAGTTAGGAAAACAGATTGTAAATTATGGAATTCTTTAAGCGGTCAATGATTGTTTGGCTGTCGAGGAAATTCTGTGTTGACGTGGGAGACAAAATGCATCATTTCTGCTACATAGTGAAATGGCATTGCTTCTGACTCTGAAGTGTATTAATACGTCTCAGAAGTAACCCCGCTGTGCCTTACTATAACGTTATCTTGAAGAGATACATCACTCGGTGCAATTTCTAGGCTACGTTCTAGACAACTGGGGAATTGGGGTTCAATTTCCTGTAGGTTAAAGCTTTTTCTCTTCTCCACCGATGCTGGGTGGCTATTCAGCACAAAACACATCTCCAAAGGCGTAAAATTAATTGGAGTGAAAAATGAAAATGTGTAGACTGATATTACCTATGGTGCGACAGCCCCCAGTGGACCAGGGCCTTCTCATTATCGAGGCTTCACGATCACACTCAGACACACCACACTTAGTAGGACCCCTCTGGATGAGTGATCCGCCTGACGCAGAGCCTTCTGCTTCACAAGACACAACACTCACAAGAGAGAGACATCCATGCTCCCGGCGTGATTCGAACCCGCAATCTCAACAAGCCAGCTGCCACACACCCACGCCTTAGGCCGCGCGGTCACCGCGATCGGCTTAGACTGATATAATTATATAAACTGCGTAACCTACACAAAGGTAAACAATAAATAATGCACCTTCACAATGGAGGTTATTTAACAATATATTTAAAATTTCACTTGAAAAAGAGGACAGTCTTCATCTATAGTTCTCAATTTTTAGTTTTAAAGATACATTTAACATAATTTTACATAACTTCAGTCTAATCACAGATGATTCCGGTTAATTATATTGAGAACACTTACAATGATATGAAATACGAGCCTTATGTTAAGGAATGAGACCTCAGTCTTCATATAGGCTATTGTTATATACCAAACATATTGCTTCTCTGTTATTTATATGGTGATACCTGATGATGGCCCTTGTGACCGAAACAAGCGATATATATAAATAACATAACATAGAGCGTAACGAGTGTGCTGTGATTGACGGATATATAATGCCTTCCTCAGTAACACCATAATGGTATGTCTAAATTAAAATTAACATCATCATAGCCTTATGGTTTCGATGCTGAAGAACACGTGGAATTTGTGTGTATGTATACCTACCATGTAGAAGCGATGATATTGTCAGCTTTGCCTCTCACATGGCTGGCTGTTAAAGAAATCTGAGGACTTCTTACACTTGTTTATGGTCCTGTAAATTTACAAATCCCGCCAAAAAAGGTTTAAAATCGGCCGCATGTATCTTTCATATATATATATATATATATATATTTGTGGTGATGCATAATTCCCTCTGTGTACTGTTCATCGCTATATAACTCATCACTTTCTTTAACAGCCTACTTCGAACCTCGTTTTAGTAAAATACCCATGGAAGGAGGGGTTCAGGAACTGGTGAAATAATAGCCACGAAACTGATCCCTGCTGTCTCCTGCAACTCCAGCCTCAGCCTTCCTAAGAGTTCCAGTCACTTTAATCACTGAGGTAACCCCGCACCTGAACCTGTCTTTACTACACGTGTTCTAGAGCATGTAATGGTATTGCAATATTCCATAATTCGTAAGGACAATTTAATTGTGTGTTTCGAGATGCAGTCCTGTCATGCGCCTGAAGAAAGAGAGGAATATCGTAAGAAAGCTCAAACCAGCACATGCAGTAACCGTTCTAGGTTCGAAAAGGCTACCTCCTAAATACTTGCAGCGTCATTGCGTCGCAGATTTCGGAACCCGTAAAAACTAACACTCCAGAAAAATACAAACCCGTAGGCCTCTTCAGGACAGAGTGGTCCAGGGATAATTTTGAGCAGCAATTCATCATGTTTGTTACATCGCAAGTAGTCTGTCTGCGTCTGTAAACCTACGCAGAAGGCTTTAATTCTACAGCTCAGCGCACGTGTTTTACTGTGACAAAATTATTTAGTATTTATTTAAATATGCGCTATATTGAAAAACTATTTCCGATAAGAGTTTTATAAAATAATAAAATATACAGGTGTTTTTATTTTAGGTATAAAATTCCGGTATGATGGGCCAGTTTTGACCAGTTTGATGAAGTTAATTTTCGATTTCAAGTAAATCAAATCTTCTGTTTTAAGGTTGGATAATCCGCTGTGTTTTAGAACGAAACAAATACCGTACACGGTCGTCAGATACGTCTCTTCCAGACAGTACTTCTTATTCTCAAAGGTGTGCTTAATGCTGTAATAAGCCTCCATCAGGCACTGGTAAAAAATGTATAGGCCTATGATACGAAAGCAATATAAAGTTCAAATAGTATTTAGCATATGTGGCACGCGTTAGGTGTTAAAAGAAACTTCTAGATAGCTGTGGTTGACGATCATACGCGTACATCTCAGTTGTGACGCTTATTTTTGATGAATTTTTAATATCGATTTCCCATAACTAATTTAATGGAAGGCCGTTGGCTGCTTCGGTTGTGAAACATGTGAACGAACAGGCATCTTCCCATTGATAAGTACATTCATGCTTTTTGTGCAAAGTAAATCGTACGCCTATAATTTTCGGCTTTGCTGCTTTGAAGACACAAGAACTGGGTTGGGTTGCTAACTTCGAGTGGGTACCAAAGACGAAATCATGGCTATTAGAGTGACTTGCTTTAGTACAACATCTTTATGGGAATATAATCTGTCTTGGTACACAGATCTACTACAGAATTTACATTACTTCTAGACATATTTGGCTAAGGTCTTCACAAACACACACGCAAGCATCTACCAGAGAAGAGCGCCCTTGTACCGGTGTTATTTTATATTTTTTTCCTAAAAAGGATTTTGCCCTTTAGGTGAAACCATTCGCTAGTGTGATAAGACTGCTAATTCTTTTTTCTCAGCCTGTTGTGAACACATTATGCTAATTTGTACATAGTACTTTTGTGCTATGTGTGAGCGCACACTGACAGATGTAGAGAGAGAGAGAGAGAGAGAGAGAGAGAGAGAGAGAGAGAGAGGTGGAAACCGTGTTAGCAGATCCCCTCTGCAGAGTGTCATAATAATTGATATGTGCACATCGTGTTCACGTATGTAATTATGAAGCAGCTGAAGTGCAAGTGTTGCAAATAACATTAGTTCTGTTTCATTTTTTTCCAGTTAAATGCATTGCAGCTGCATAAAAATAAGACCAATAAGATACGTAGTTACAAGTAATGGAAATTAAATAGATAACTTTTAAGTGAAATAAATATGTGCGGTTACGTTTGCTTCTAACACAAACGACTGGGTACAGACCGACGGCTGAGGTTCGACGTGTGGCAATGAAGGCAAGATCTTTGATCTTCGTCTGCAGAAAATATAAATAGTCATCCTGGATGATGATTTAGAAAAACGTGGAAAAAACGAAAATCTTGTTTTCTAGTAAGTAGGGGCAAGGTGGAAATGATGATGATAATGAAAAATTGCCACCAACAAACGATATGGACATTGTATTTCAAGGGAGTATTTTTTGTGAAGAAATAACTGAAGAGTTTGAGCATGACTGCATTTCTGACAAAACAGCAAACATCATACCGAACTTCACGACTGAGTAGTTAGCAATGCAGCTTTGTATTTGGGAGGTTCCGGGTTTCGAACTCGGTCCAGAGACCTCTTATTCCAACAGGAACTTTCGTAGGTTTCGCTTAGCACATGTGGAAGAATCCTGGCACCGTAGCTTATAATTGGCCACGACCGATTTCCTTCACGCTCCCACCGCATTACCGTCTTTGTGCCACTTGACGCCGTGTAGTCTGCTCTTGCCGTTTCTTACGTTGTGCCGAAGAATGCATACAGTCTCGAGGCCATTTGTGGCATTTCGTAACATGCTTATTTTTACGGCGAAGGGCGGTTAGACTTAGCTAAACACTCAGGATAGTGGAATACCGTTTGTCGCCTGTCTGTTACTCGATATTCAACACAGCTGCTTCTACCACCCGTATCTGGAAGCCGTTTGATCCAAAGTTATTTTGGGGGCTGGCCAAGCAATGGTGACAGGGGCCCACATAAATGCACTGACTGCCTTTGCTCACCGCTGTAGTTTGACTTGAGAGCAGAAAGTCTGAAAACATTATCTGATTGGTTGTAGTTTTAGAAACAGTGTTTAGAGAAGTTCTAAAAATTCTCAGCTCTGTGGGCCATCTTGTTATGGTAACATGATGTAACTTACTAATATTTATTATTCTTTATTTCTCGCCAAATTTTTCTCGGATCATAAGCAGCATTAACCCTTTAAAGACGACGCGTAAACTGTTTTATTTAAAGACCTAATTCGTACCGCACAGGAAACACTATATCTCGATTATAAAAACCTATCAGAGTACGTTACATAGGGCAAAAGTCATTGCTTGCTGTGAGATAAATAAACACACGTAAATACAGTGTGGGCAGAACGTACTATTTTTTAATATTAAACCTGTTGGTGCATCAAGTAACCAGGAGACTTTAAAATGTTAATTATGAACTAAAAACCAACTTCCGGAGACCTGCTTTTTCTCCATTATTATGATCGATGATGGGGAGCAGGTCGCCACACGTTCGTTGTGTACCCATAATTGACGCGGCTGGTGGACCGAGATCAGTTTGTTGAGTTTTTTCTCTGGGAAAGCTTTATGTTCTCTGAGAAAGCTTTGAATATTACATACACCTTTTTTCTTGTTCCAGGTGAGTCAGAGGACTAACTATGTTGGTGTGCTGCTAATTTGTTTCTCCTGGCCCCACTCTGACAGCTGGGGAAACGGTGAGTCTCTATTTCAAATGTTGTACAAATATCAGAAAACTCCCAGTAGGTGTACCCATCCAAGCGATTTCATTTCATGGCACTGCTGCATGATAAATGGAAACACAATTCGTTCCACGCTTCAGTCACGTAAAGATGTTAATTGCCGTTCCCAACATTTTGGATGTATTGTGATTTATCAGTAGCCTTATACGAAGGCTTATGAACGTGATGAATTGAAGTTCCTCCAGACAGGGCCCACAGTAATCTTCGCCACTTGCCAGTCACATGTTTAGTTCTATATAACAAACCAAAGCAATTTAGAAGACGTTTTACAGTGATTTCAGAGACTGACACACAGAATGAAATAAATTTAGTGCAAGGATAGGTGGGTAATGCCGCAGTTATATTACACACAGTACCTGCACATTAACCCTTTAAAGACGAAACGCATTCTGTCCATTATAAGGACTCAGTGCGTACCGCGCAGTAAACACTCTCCACCTCAGTTTAAAAAACCAATCATTTGATGACATGTCAGGTAAAAGTTGAAGTTTTTTCCCAGATAAGTAAAAAACACATAAACGCAATGTGAGCACCATTGAGAATTGATTAAAGTTAAACCTGGTGGTACCTAAAGTTACCGCTAGGCTTTAAAATGTTAAAAGTATTCAGGCTTTGGTTGTAGTAACCTGAGATATGTGTTCTACACTTGAATAATTTAAGGTTTCCGTTGTAAGATGTAAATCGAAACACCATCTACAGTAGGCCTACTCAGAAATCGCGTATTTGTTTTTATACAAGAAATAAGTGTTACGTGACATTGGAAGTGGCCTGCATAAGGTGATGAGGCGTTGCCAAATACATGAAATGTTTGTATTAGTCGTTGGTGTGTTAATGAGACAATATAAATACACAGATACATTTTAGTTGGAAGTTTTGAAGGTGAGAGACTATATGGGGGATATGTGAATGGAACGGATAGAAGGATAACAAGGGGCTTGGCCAGAAAAGCGTTCGCGTGGCGTATAACTTCTTATTGACGAACGTGCAATGCTTGCGATTATGTCACGGGAATTTTTGCCGGGAGGTTGTCGTTTGATACCAAGCCTGAAGAAAATATTGGCGGCCATTAGTTCAAAGATGAACACGAGCTGGGCACATGTGGCGCGATAGCTGGTGACGTACAGGACGGACTTTATAAACAAGGAATGGGAGAGCTCGTTCCACGTTATGACAAATGTAAGGGACGTGGTGGGGAATGTGGGAAAAGTGGCGGCTTAACAGTGCAGTGTGAACTGCACTTATTAGATGACAGGGCCTATTGTTATTATATTGACTTATTTATATTCTTTCAACAACTAAAGTGGGATCTGTACAGCGCCGAGTATCGGAAGGGTTAATGGTCAATGAACGCGAAATTGTGTTCGACAAAGCTAATGTAAACCAATTTAAGGTCATTTCACGGAATTCGTCTAGAAAAGCAGACACCAATTAATATTACCGGTGTCCGAGCCGAGATTGCAACCACGGACCTCCCAAATACTAAGCGGGATTGTTAACCAGTGGACCGTGACGTCTGGTGAAAAGTTCCGGAGGGTACTTCTGTGAAGACGGTAATGAAGCTTGGGAGTTCTGTAAAAGCAGTTGTAAGAATGGTACCTTCTGATGAAGGAGGTAATAAATTGGTTAATTAGTTGATTTGTTTGTGACTAAGATGTATAGTCTCACAGCGTTTTCTCAATTTGCTGTGACAGTGACCCTATGAATTGATAAGCATTTGGCAGGAAATTGCTTTGGTTTCTGAAAAGTCTTTCCTTAACAGTCACCTAAACGCAGTGCAGACCCCAAATTCTCTATGTTTGCTTACTAACAAGTATTACAAAATATGCCCTTTCTTTGTCTTCAAACCATTAGATTGTCTTGCATAATTTTAAAATTATACCATTCTCTCAACACGAACGAAGCCAATGCCTCTAGGACAATATTAGCCTACTAGCGACTGCAGGTGAACGATTAGGTTCTAACATTAAATTAACTGTTCATAAGAAAAACACTGGTAACGTTATTTTCTGTCCGGTGCTCCCCAGTATTTGAAAGAGCCGTGCTTTGTTTCAAGGTTCCCAGCCTTTTCCCGCCTGTCCTTCTGATAAGAGTGTTGTAAATGTGAAGCTGTGGAACATTGATGGAATGGTACTGGTGCTGGATAACCGAAGTACTCTGAGAAAAACCTGTTTGATTGACGTTAATCCGCCAAAGAACTCAAACTGACTGGCCCGGCACCGAACCTGGGGCATAGTTACTGTGTAAAACACTTTTAGTGATGCAAAATTTTAAGCAGGGATAGTTGACAGGGACTGAGACTGACAGAGAGGTCGTCATGTTAGAGGCGATGCCCCAGAAAAACCAAGAGAGCAGTTGCCAAGATTTCAAACTAAAATCGGATTATGAACCTCAGTGGGTGCTTGACACCAAGATATCCGGACTAACTGACCGTCGTTTGCAAAGTGGCTTGCATTTACAATTCGGCTGGCACGCAGGCAGCAGGATCTTAGCGGATTACAGTGGTTCACGTACTACTGGAAGAAGATTGCCTTAATACGAAAGCGACATAATGTCCAGCAGTCAACTGTCGAATGCCGTTTTCGTGACACCTTATGAAGGAAATTGCGTACAGTTTGAACGATCTTTGAAAGATCTGTTTGGCGTGTACCTTATCCGAAGTGCAATGAACAGTTTTTCTCTCGAGTTTCTAATACGTTAATCTAAAATTATTTTCTTCGGGTTAAAATCTCTTGGTTCGGGTTGGTTTCCATCCGACTTTCTGTGTACCAGTAGTGTATGACCGCTATACCCTGACCTGTGACTAGTGCTGTATTGCAGAAAAGAAGATTTATTGTGCTTCTATTTGCAGACTAGTCATTTTCTTGCAAAACGTTTCTGTGTGATCTTTCATTCGGATTTCTAATCCCCTTCATTTTGCCAGTTTGGTATTCCATGCTGTCTTCGGCCATCCGTCTTTTCCAGTTCTGCTGCAAGAATATTTAATGTGTTCGTATCTAATATTTTCATATACGTTCATCTGTAGACCCTACATGTAGGCCTATGATGTGCATACTTACGTGCTTGTGTGTGTGTGTGTGTGTGTGTGTGTGCGTGCGCGTGCGTGCGTGCGTGCGCGTGTGTGTGTGTGTGTGTGATTTAAGACTGAGAGAGGGCTGGGGCAGGACAGGATAGTGCAAATAATATGTTAGTTGTTTTGGTATTATTAATGCTGAAAACAATCATCAGTCCTTCACGGCTGCTGTCATTCATACGTACAAAAATATACAAGCGTGTATGTGTATACGTATATGTAGTATACTATTGTTTATAATACTAACAATAACTAGTAACAGCAATGCTACTACTGACAGTAATACTAATAAACTCATGTTATTTGCTGCATACCGCCTTGTTATGACATTATCAGTCTTCAAGTAGAAGAAGATTGCTTTTGTTTTGATATTCTGAAATTAGCAGCGTCTAACGCACTAGAACACTTCCTTGCACGTACAAGCCTTGCAGATAAAGTTCCGAACCCCAAACTCCAAAAGAAAATAAAATAGTGCAAATTTTGAGATCTGCGCTCTTCTGGGGTCTTACGCAGCGCCGAGTGGTAGTCCTTTACCGACGTTTCGGAGCAACGTATCGGTCCCATTTTCAAGGGTCAAGAAGTCCAATGAACGCTTCATGGACTTCTTGAGCCTTTGAAAATGGGACCGATACGTTGTACCGAAACGTCGGTAAAGGATTACCACTCGGCGCTGCATAACACCCCACAAGAGCGCAGATCTCATCAACATCGCGGTGGAAACCTGAAATCACGGAGTGTAGATTTTGTGTGTTGCAGACCAACATCCCGACATTTATGCGAGAAATGTCACTTGCCCCGTGTTCCAATATTAGCATGTTAAATAAGGCAGAAAGTCGTGTTCGTCACGTCGCTCAAGACAAAGCCTTGTCTCCCGCTAAATATGTCCCACATAAAACATTGTTTAGTTAGGAACTAGAGACGTGTGCCGTTCTCACTCGCTTGCAACTTTGCGATTCCTTTTTACTGCTGTGAAAACTTTACCGTCGCCCTTACAGGCAATAGTGCTGATTTCAGCACAAATACTGGTACTCATTTTAACTGGGTCGGCGAAGAAAGCCAAAACAGCCGCTCAATGCTGAAAAGCCTGCGTTATAATTATTCTTGTTACCGACCGTTCTGTTGCTGTTGCTACTTCAGCAGCGGAAAGTGTAGATTATAGCGTCGAATGGGCCCCGATGGTCGTGAATGGTGTGTAGGTAAGGGTTCCTCAGGAAGACAGTAATGACGTGCCTTGTTCGTCTGGTAGAGATTGATGAGGAAAAGGTAGATTCTGTACGCGTATTGTTACAATTCTGCTGCATTATAACACTTACTTGATGATCTTGGAAACCACAAGTCCTACGGAAAGGATATATTGAGTCGGAAAACTGTCTGTCATTTTCCGTACAACGCTTTTGCCCAAATATTCTTCACTTCTCTCAATATTTAGCTACCTTTGACAGGCATGCAGAAACGAATATCAAATTTCGTGAAAATAGCTTCAACGGGCAGACAGGGTTGCTGCTAAACTTGGTGGATGTTATGATCTGCCACTATTAACACTACAACTGCTACCACTGCTACTGCTACTACTACTGCTGCTGCTGCTGCTGATACTACTGCTGACATCACATTAGGCTGATATTTGTCATCATATTGGACTTAGACTCCTTGACATCAGATGTATTTATTTTTACGTGAAATATTCCTTAAAGTGTTGCCGTCGAACATAATCACGCTGTATTTCTTTATCAATAATGCCACGTGTTTCGGTTCTCCTTACGGACCATCACCAGGCGTATAAATACATATCTAAACGTAAATTTGTGTGAAAGTTAAACATTATCAACTTGTGAGCTGGCAAATTAATAATATTCAACTTGCACACACACGTGTGTTTTAGATATGTATTTGTATGCCTGATGATCTGTAAGACGGTTCAAAGCATGTAGCATTATTGATACAAGCAATAGAGGGTACTTATGTTCAACAGAAACATGTTTATTAATATTGAAATGTCACGATATAACGGCATGAACTCCGTTAAAAAAATTCGTGTTTAAACTTCTGAAGCATGAAATTCGTTTCGTAACTAATAGGAAACACATTACGCCTTCATTATGAAAGTCGATCCGTTAATAGTGTTAACGAAGTACGCAGTGTTAACTGCGAGAATCATGCGAAGGGTATAATAAACTGTATGCATTAAAGGGGTGGGAAAGACACATGCTAGAAAGTAGTGCTTATAAACTGTGTTCGCTGTGCTGTATTACGCTGCAGCGAAGTTTTCGCACCATATTCTGTATAGTGAGGGAGGATTTTGTCGGATAAGACTGGTATTCGGATACCTCCTCTAGGCAATACTGGTGCTGTAATTTTGTAAGGAACAAATGAAATAATTCCTGCCCCCCAACAAACATGTTGTGACATGTCTGCATATTGGTAAAGTGAGTTCATTGCACTTTACAGTCCCCTTTGTTTGTTTTCCAAAGATCGAAGTTTTTGAAGGTTAGTAAAACATTCAAGCACACAGTTATTGTTACATTTGTCGCGGTTCAGCATATTGCTTTCGAATGAGCTTCATTTGAACAGTTAGGTGCACTGTGGAGGATACGTGATATTGCTAGCGCCAGTAGGTTTTGTGAGATTGCGGTTCGGATTGCAGACGTGAGTGGCCGTAAATGTCGGACAGTATCCGACATTACTTGCCGCATTTACTTGATATTTCTTTTTGAAAGTTAAAGAAACGTGTTGCTTGAAATTCAGCATCTTAAGAGGAATTAAATAATTTCAATATTGCCTGATTATTATCTTGCCTGTATGTCACTTTTCCTGGTAATGTCTGGTATCCGACATTACCAACCGCTTCTTTTCAGAAACTTATTTTGCAATTTTCTTGCTAAATCATTATATATCCGATCATATTTTTTATAACATATTGGGCATTTTGAAGCTAATAAATAAAAAACATCAGATAAAATTCTGGTATGAAATTAAAAAAAAACTTCCTGACATACGAAGCACTTTCCAAAACAAAACGGTATGCGACAGTCCCGTCCCTTGCTCTACTGATAGACCTACCTGAAAAATTTTCACTCCTGCCTATTTCCACGAGTTTTTTCAAACCCAGCATCTATAAATATTTTTACTGTTGTGTAAGTGGCAACAATATTCAGAGCGCATTAGCTCAGCAGTGCGAATGTTACCAACACGGTTACGCGCCGCGAGGTGTTCCAGTTTCCAGTTCTATTCCAGCTACTGTTGAAGCTGCAAGGTGCACGTTGCCTCAGCCAACCTAAGTCTCAGATCACGACATCTTGACTGTCTGTTCTGCAGAACAATATTTATGTGATTCGTTATAACCCATTCTCCTCCGGAGCTGTCAGTAATTCTGCTTTCACTGCTTCTGAATTGTAGGTACAGCCACTTGCCTTCGCCTTGAAACATGTAAAGCCATAAAACGATTATCTAACAGAAATAATTGACAATCTGGCTTACAAAACCGGACTTGGACGTGTACAACGTGGGTCTCTTTTCATTCAGAGTTTTAATGGAGTTCAGACAAGTTCACGTTTAAAACTGCTTAGGGCGCTGAAGAATTTAAAGTTTTAATGTGTTGGTTTCGTTCTTCCTGCATCACGATTTGTACTTGAAAACGCTGAGTTTGTAAGGAATTGTCAAGGCGAAAGCATTGGTAATAAACCTGTATTTTTATTAACCGTTGTAATTTTACTTATTAGGACTATATAATCAGGAGCAATACAGTTTTTTCGCTAGGTATAATTGGATGATCAGGTAAAGGAAGATGATTTCGGTGAATCATGTAGGCGTCCTGGGAGAGATAAGAAGTGTGTACATAATTTTGATTTGGAAGCCTGAATTAACGAGACCACTAACGATGTAGGTCTAGGGGTGGATTCATATAGTAGCAAAATGGAATATTAACATTAAAATGTGACTGTATGGAGTGCATTTAACTGACTCAGAAAAGGAGAAATAGCGGACCATTAGGGACGTCTTAGTGACCCTTCGGGTTCCAAAATTACATTGAATTTCTTGATTAGCTGGCTAAGTTTTTATGCTTAATTATTGGAGTGTTTCGTGCCGATTATCTGCCGGATGAGGTCTACCGGACCCCAAGTCAATATAGTATATTGCCCAGGGGCGGGGATCTAAGAGTCGCTTACACCTTCAAATTCAATGAAAACTTTCTTTCGTAGTAATATTTTACAGTTAACATTTCCTTCCACTCACGGGCCTCTAACAAAGACTCTCCAGATCTGTAACAACACCTGTAACATACAGTAGCTGGAGCAAAACACCTCACGCGTTGCCACTGGTATAACCCCTGTACAGTTATAAGCAGATCGCCTCGTATCATAGTTGTTACTGTGCAGTCTAGGTGACGGTAGGCCAGCCATATGCCTTGCATGGCAAGTAAGAAATACCTGCAGAATTTTAGTAGAAACTCTCCGAAAGCGGTTACTGTTAAGAGCAAAACTGAGATGGGTCTTAGGGGAAATGTTGTGAGGATGGGCATTAAATGGAATCCTCTCAATGCCATGCCCAACGAAGAGCCGTCGTATTATGCGTGATTTTAGTCTTCCACCGCGATATAGATGAGAGCTACGCTGTTCTTGAATATTACGCAGCGTTGGGTGGTAGTTCTGTACCGACGTTTCGGGACAACTTATCGGTCCCATCTTCAAGGGTTAAGAATTCTTCTTGACGTTTGAAGACGGAACCGATAATTTGTCCCGAAACGTCGGTACGGAACTGCCATTCAATGCTGCGTAATATTCCAGAAGAGCGCGTATTTCAGGTATGGTATTGGCGGCGGTATGACCGTACAGTTAGAAATGGAATGAGGCTCTATTGACTTCAGGACTGAAGATGTCACTCAATTTACCAAACACTGCTGCAGAGCAAACCTGTAAGTCGTGACTTTGACCGAAGAGTTGGGGACAGTGAGGCAGGAGTCGGAACACCTGTGTGGAAAAGTAAACACACACCTGGGCTGAAAACAGAACAGCTGTGTGGAATGTATTGGTTAAGTATTTTACAGCTATACGCGGCAGTTCAAAACAAGGGAATTAATTCTGATTTCACTAGCTGGGGCGGGCTGCGTGGCAAAGCCAAAATAATATAGGCCTGCTTTGAACAGATTTTTTCTTTCACGTGTAATTTTCAGGTTTCCTCTTTATACTGACTCTTCGTCAAAACACAGATTTACGCTAAGGGAAGACACAGGGTTCCCAGAATGTCATACTGTGGAGAACGATGGGAAATAAGATCGGGTAAATAAGAAGAGGAAGGAGAAGGTTACACAGTGAGGGCCATAATAATGTGTAGGTCGAAATATTCAGTTGTTACTAAGTTGTTCTTTTGATTAAGTCAAGAAAGATAAGATAGGTTGGGTATGTAGACTGAAATGGCGATATTAATAGATACAACATTTTTGGCTGCGGGACCGCCTGGATGATAAGACGATAGCACTACAATATATATATATATATAAATAAAATACCCTGTGAAAGTGTGTATTAAATTAAATTGGATGATGAGAGGATAGCGCTACAATATATACATATATATTATATAATACTCTGTGAAAGCGTATATTAAATTCAAGTGGCTAAAGGTAGTTGCAGTGGTGGGGTTTTGTAATCAGGCTGATTAATATTCGGGTTCCATATGGGGGGGGGATTTTTTGAGCACCTGAACAAATGTACGTGGGCCTGTTTCAAGAGTGGCTCTGTGGCAGAGATGAATCAGTTCACTGTCTGTTGTCAGATTTATATCAAAAGTTCATTATTAGCAAAAAGTGTTACGACTTCTTGTTTTCCGTCTCTGTTCCCTTCTGTTTTGAGTTTCTTTTTTGTGTGTTTTTCACACTTTCTTTTTTGATCTATTATTCCTTTTCTACTTCTTCCCTATCGTCGTTTATTTGTTCTTTGTTATTTTTATACTATGTGTCTCTCTTCCACGTCTGCGTGCTTCCGTTCTTTACTTATTCTTTCTTTGGTTGCTGCCACTCCCCTTCATCCACGTGTACTCATAATTTCGGATCGTTGTGCGGTTTCTTGATATGTGGCGCACATTGAGACTCCGTTTCAGTTACTGATCTCTGATACTGATCCCGACAGTATTGAAGTTCATTTGAATGAGCAGTTGAATGCTGAGTGAGTCAGACAGGCATGCAGTAGGCTACTGATATTGCATATGGAATGAAGTGTTGCGAAATCGTTGACGGAAGTCACAAAGTGTTTCGAACTATTGACAACGTGCACTGCTAGTCGCGGTTATGACGACACTTGCTGACGAAAGCACGAATGTGCCTTATCGCCACTCATTCGCGACCTCGTCATTTAAGTGTACAATGCAAACTGCAGCGACCTCTTCAAACGTGCTGTGAAATACGGAGAAACGTTAAGAGCAAACATTACTCTCAACGAGTTCTGCTGCCCTTCCAAAACGCGTCGATGTTTTATGGCATCGCTGTGTTATCTGTCAAGCACGCCAGGTCGTGACACAGCACGGTGACGTGCGTGCTGCAGAATCTCACATGGACTGGCCCGGAACTGAAGCCGGAGCTCCCTGACGAAGGTTCGATGACTAATCGTCTAAGCCAGTTTAGACTAAAATAAACTTACGTTATGTATAAAAATTTGGGGGTACGCGGTGGCGCAGTTGGTTGATGCGCTGTGCCACAAGTGGCAGGTCGCGGGTTCTAATGCCGATGGGGTCGTTGGGATTTTTCGTCGACTTAATCCTTCCGGCCGCACTGTGGCCCTGAGGTCGACTCAGCCTCTAGGAGAAATGAGTACCAGGGGTATCTCCTGGGGGGTAAAGGCGGCCGGTGCGTAGGGTTGACAACCAGAACACCTTCATGTGCCGGTTTAAGCAAATTATTGGAACTGTAACCTCTTGGAGCCCTAAGGGCCTACCCAGGCCTGTAATGGGATAGCTTTGCCTTTACTTTTATATGTAAATATTTGGTCTGTGTCAAACAACAATTGGTGAATGATAGACTATATAGGTAAATGGCGGATATTTTATGGTAAGAATCATGCGAAAAGTATAAATGGACCGTGTGGGTGAAGTTCAGAATTTTTAGTGATAAACCTGGCCGTACATCTACTAACCGCAAGGCTTGGAATGGATATGAATAGACAAACAACCGTTTCGGAATCTTTGTAGCGGTGTAGAGCTGTTGTCGCGCGCGTGTTCCGACGACCGACTTGTTTGTCGAGCGACAAAGGTGAGAGGGGAGCAGGCGGGGGGCTTATCGCCATCCTGTCGACCACACGTGACGCTGACTGGTCTCCGTAACCGCAATGCCTCCATTTCCGTCCACACGAAAGTCGGCGCTGTACAGAGTATTCACTGTCAACAGCACGGAGACGATCGCTATGAATAAAAATAATAGTGATGATGCTCATGATGATAAGAATACTGTTGTTGCTGCTGCTGTTACTGCTACTGCTACTACTACTACTACCACCACCACCACCACCACCACCACCACCACCACCACCACCACCACCACCACCACCAATGATGATGATGATGATGATAATAACTTCCCAGTTTATGAAAGCCATTCAGGACCAGGTTATTAGTACCAATTATAAAAAATACATTTTGAAGGATCCCAATATTGCTAACGACACCTGCAGAAAATGTCGAGAGAAATTAGAAACCATTCAACATAGAACCGCTCCATTCCAGGCATTACTTCAACGTGATTACACCCACCGTCACAGTGAAGTAGTCAACATCGTCAAGAATTGGCTAACAAATGTGCACTATCCAAGGGAACACCGACGCCGTAGTATAAATATGAGCCGCAATCCGTGTTAGAGAAGCCATAAACTGTACTATGACAGGTCCATAACAGCTGATACGACTGTCCATTAACAACAGACCGGACATAGTTATACCTGTCAAAACCACCAAACAAGCATAGTTAATAGATGCTGCGATTCTCAGCAGTTACAACCTCTACAGCACCACCACCGAGAAGCCCCGGAAATATGCAGACCTAAAAGAAAAACTAGCAGATTATGGCAACTGAATGCAGTCTGGATAGTACCATTAGTAGCTATTATCCACAACGGGTATTATACCAAAAAACTACGCGACAGCTTGAGACCGCTCAGTCTTCGCCCTGGTCTATATGTTGTTACGCAGGAAGCAGTAGCACTTAGTACATGCCGTATAGCTATAAAGTTTTTAGCAGAATAATGAATAAGGAGTGCTTGCTCAGTGACCCGTAGTCTTCGAAAACCAACTAAACCGCTTTGAATTCAGGATGATGATAATGATTATGATAGTAGTAAATTATGTCAACATGCCCAGTAGTGGCAAAAGAGCAATATGTAGAGAGACATGAGCGAGTGTAAGCTCATCTACACTTTGCCGTACGCATGGAAATAGGCATAAAATTAGAAAAGGAACACTGGTATAAGGATGTGTCAAAAATTGGCAGAAAGAAGTCAATAATGTCAGATTATTGAATCAACAAGTGCAAACCAACGGAACCATCCCTAACAATAAACCGGACATCATAATTCGCGATAATGAAAAAGGGACGTGTCTGTTAACATATATTGCAATTTCAGGAGATGCAAACGAGAGCAAGAAAGAAGTCAAAAATGTGTTAAAATATATAAAGACCTTAAAATAGAAATACAGGGCATGTGGAATGTGAAAACAGCAGTAATACCAGCAGTCAGCAGTGCTGGCTTCAACACAACACACTCCAATAAGAGACCAGTTGGTTGCTGACTATGAAACAATGGACACCAAGATATGCAACAGGGAATAAATCGTGACTACAGCGTATGTAATGCCACACAGCTAATGAAGCGCACATCTTAAGACTGCGACGAGGAGTATGAACTGCCTGAACAAGCACGTTTTATTCAAGTTAAAAAAAACACGTTTTAGTGTACTAAGTTTTAGTGTTTTAGCCATTTGACCGTTTACCACAAGCCTCATGAAAAAAGAAGAAGGCAGCGAACGAAGATAGCAGAACGAGCCTATCAGCAGAAAAAACATTGGTACACTCCCTGAAGATGACGCGGTGAAGCGTCGAAATATTGTCGGAGTGAAGTGAAAATCAGTTGAAACAGTGAAATAGTGCATTTAGTTGATTATAATGTAGCATTTAGTGCCCAAATTTTGTTATAGTGATTTTGACAAATTTCATTGTAGTTCTGCTAGTGTAACAGTTCAAAAAGTTGGGTTGCGGGGACATTTGATGGGTAAAATTGTGAAGGCCAAGAGCTGAAACGGATTGGTTACGTTTATTTTTGTGCTTAAAATTCACCTCCATTCGCAAAATATAATAACTTGTAATAATAGCATATTTATAAAAATGTTTCTAATTTGTCCCAGAACGCCTGTTTAAATTCTTCGAAGAATAATTTCATTCATAATTGCATCCCTGAACCTTCTTCTTCCTTTCGTACTTTTCGCAAAAAAAAAAATTCTGTGGTATAAGATTTGAGCTTCCTGGAGGAGAGGTGCCCGGTGCACTTCCATCCATCGATAATGGAACTTAGCCTTCGGGATCTTGTCGAAATATACGCTTGAAATATGATGAAGCCCCTCCAGTTGGGAATTATTGCAGTTTTTATTTTGCTTTCTCTGTCTTTAATGCGTGATGTAAGAGACGATTCTAACGTGTCGAAATAATTGTTGCCCCTTAATGATGTGTTCAGGATCAACTTGTATCTCTAAATAAACGAGTCATTCCATTTGATAGTTACAAGCGTCTTTTTTTTTTAATGATTTTGTACAGCCTACATAAAATTACAAAAAGGGGGTTGTGTAACTTTAGTAGCATTTTAGTATGGTGTGTGACCGTGGGGTGACTCAAACGATTACTTTGCTCTTGCTCAACGGGGAGACCCGGTTCAGTCCCAGCCCAGTCCATGTGGTATTTGGGGTGGACAAAGTGGCACTGGGTCAAGTTCTGTCCGAATACTTCGGTTTCCCACTGTCATATCATTTCGCGATTACTCAACGCTCATTCTGGTCTAACCCGACAAACATAATTCGTGATGCCAACGCGTATTTCTTCTCTGCGCTGTGGAAGTTTCGTTTGCACTTGTAAATATTCAACACGAGTTACTGCGGGATAGGAACGTCATGTTGGAATTTGTGATATTTTGTTTTGAACGTGTTAATACGTAATGCTATTGAGAGATGGATGAATAGTTTTTACTAACTACCGTTAAAGGCATTATCAACTAGCTGTCGGTATTTCCTCTCGAAAGTACAGCGTGTAAAAGGCAAATAGGTCTAGGCCCTATTTTGGTTGCTTCTTTGCTTTCAAGCTATTTAGTGACTCTTTATCCACTGGCCATGTTGAAAATAATTGCAAAGTGGAAAGCAAATATTTGTCCTTTCTCAGTTTGTCTCACTCGGATTGGCTGATTTTTAAATACTGCGAGTGATTTAATTTTACTTAAACAGCGGTGCGATAGACGGAATTTAGGCGGTGTGGCATGCGTGTGGGGAAGAGACGATCAAAATGGCCCTTCGATAGAATAGCTGTCAGCGAGGGAAACAGACATGAGTGGGAAAGTAGATGGAATTTTTAGTAATCGTGCCTGAATATATCGACATACTTGAAGTGGCTGGGGGGGAGGGGGGGGGGTGGTTGCAAAGCGGCAGTGAATTTTCGGACGTCGTAAAAGCTGTCAGTATTCTCTTTCATCACTTGAACAACTAAACACTTCTCCAAAAAGTGGCAGTTAGGAAAGAGGAAGTGAGGGAATTGAAAAGAAGAGAGAAGGGTATGAGTCTGTACACAAACATGGTGAATGTGCTAATAAAATTATGGGAAACACTTTCACGGTTTAGTGTGCGAGACGAGATTGCGTGTATCCTGATTTCTGATGCAGATTGTCGTATTGATTTTACAATGCATAGGAATGAAACCGATAAACAAGAACCATTCAGACGATGAGGGTGATTGAAGACCGTGAAATGCAGGCTTATTGTCAGCCGTTATTGAATGAACACTCTACCAAACATGGATCCGTGGTATAACAGCATGTCTGCCTTGTGAAAATAGATACACTTTGTTAAGTCCTTATATTGATTTTACTGCTGTAAGAACGCTGTCGAAAAATATTGTTTTACAGTGTACTCTCGATTATCCATGCGTGGATTATCCGGTTTGCGGATTAACCCTGCACGATTCTAAGAGGCTAATGAGTAATTACGAAGGTGGAAAATAACGTGTTTTAGCACCGAGCGCTCGAACAAAATTCTCAATACAGCAATATGGATGTTTCTTGCGCATTCATGTGTGTTTCGCGACGTATGTGTTATGTATGTAATAAATAAATCAATCACATTTTTACTTTTAGTGTCTCAATAAACTATTTGTTTTGGAATATCCGTGTTTGTCAATTATTCGTGCAACCCTCCACACCATTACCGCGGATAATCGAGAGTAAACTGTTTACATTTTTTGTGGCTACAATGACTAAAATGCAGATAATTCTTCGGAACAAGATAAGAAAACACGATAAAGTTGTTTACAGAACAAGAAAATATATTTTTTTCGCACCGGTTTGAAATTAGGTCTCTCGCGTTACACAAAGAACTTCCGTTGAGGGTATCTGCTCGTAACTCTTACCTGCACTGTACACTTAACTTGCACATATCTTTTTTATTTACAGAAGTTTTCTGCGTGGTTCGATCACATCGGTTATAATAAGAGAAATCACTTATTCAACAAGAACAAGACTTGAACATACGGAAGGCTGTTACAATAATATCACAATATTAATAAGCATATGAATGGCGTTCTATTAAAATTCACACTAAAAGCGCAATTAAAATGAGAATGTGTGAAACCAAGTTTCCCACATTCTCATTTTTGTCGTTTCAGCAGCACCACAGCGTGGAACACATCAACACTACAACAGCCAACAGATTCACAATATCCATGGTCACTAATGGGATTTTAACACAACTGCAAAAACTGCTTCCAAAAATTATATTTTGCACAATGTAGGCCCACTCGTGCTTGCCACAGACGACGGAATATTTATGATAGTAAGACCCAAAACAGTAACCCGAAAAAGTAAAATATTGCTACGACTAAGTTAGTGAGACATTTTTTGAAAAAAGAACTTCATTATGAAAATGAACACTCTCTGCTGGGCAATATGCAAGGAAATGTAACAAGAAGAAAAATGCGTAAGTTACCACACGCAGGTATAAAGTTTCCATACTTACAAGTCCCGTTCACAGTTTTAACATAATGAACATATAATGAATGTGAAGTAACTAAATAAATGTTAATAGAATATTATTCTTATGTTTATTAGACATGTCTGACAGTATTGTAAGTTTATTGTAGTAACTCTCCGTATGTTTCACTCTTGTTGGTATCGCCGATAAGTTATTGATCTGATAAAGATCCTTATGATTGTAACATGTAGGAAGCTGTTGTGAAGAAAAAAGAGGAATTTACGCGTTAACTGTACTCTGATGGTATGAGTTTTATTAATTCGAGCATAGTGCATGTTATGGAAATGAACTAGTGTAAAGTACACATATTGCACATATAACACAAAGTGCTGAGAAAAATATGTGGAACTAAGTGAGATGAATTAGCAGAAGTATGGATAAAACTGCCTAACCGTGAAAACCATAGTTTGGAAAGATCGCCGTATATTATTATTATTATTATTATTATTATTATGTTGACGGAATGAAGACGGGTATGATGGACGGAAGTTGTAGTACATAGGAAAAATAAATGCATATGTTTACATAGTTTTAATTTCGAATCTGTAGGGGCTATTCTATTTTGGAGACCTAGGCTTAAATAGGAGGAAAATATTAAAATGATCTTTGAAGAAAGGGAATGTGGCTTGGGTTAAAGTGACTCAGCGTAATAGTTTCCAGAGAAGAGATTTTGTGAAAACGGAAAAAACCTTCGGGTTTCATAAAATCCAGGGAGTTTCTTGACTATTTGTTTCTGAAGGAGTATTTTACCTCTGAGGAGTTTTACTTCACTGTGTCACGTACCGCAGGCCTGTACTTCACAATTTTTATTTTAAAATAAAATTGTAAGTCAGTGGTCTGCCGTCTGGAGACCAGCGTTACGGAGGTTACAATGAAGAGTGCTGTATTTTATAAAATTCTGCGTGGAAAGTAATCTGTGTTTAGGGAAGAAATAAATAAGCCTATCTTTCTCAATTACATTTTCTGGTGGTTAGTTAGAGGCGGTCACGCTTTTAAAAAGGGTTAGCAACACTGCTCAGCTGAAACGGGTATTCTTTCTGTCAATGGGTCCCCAGTTACAGTATTTCCGAAAATACGTCGCGTAGTTAATGAAGGTGAAAGATTTTTCTCGAGTAAATGCTGAAGATTTAACAGCTCTGAACCAGCTTCGGAATGGAACAATACGTAGTGCTTTATTTGTCGGTTTTTGACACATAATAAAAATCGGCATACCAAAGACTGAACTCGCTCCCGTGACAGTCAGTGACGTGTCCCAAATAACTATCGCGTTTCTAAAAAATGTAAATAAGAACCTGATTGTGAGACCTGTTTTTTATCTCTGCCATATTTCAACCACAAACCACGAAATGACTTAAATTTCAACCCGAAATACACTTCATGCACCAGTACGTCAGAACGTAGCTGTACCTTCATTTCCCCTACACAAGTTATGCTTATGGCATGGGCGTGGAGAGAAGGAGTAGTTTGATTGCCTGGAGCGACAGAAAGTTCCAGTACAGCCTGATCTCTTAAGTCACGGGCAGGTAATACAGCAGTGGGTTTACTGACGACCGATGTTTTGTCTTACATTGCGCAGTAAACCTGACAGCCCACACATCTAACTATTACTAGCACATCTAACATCTTTGTCTACAGTGTATGATTACCCAGCGCAAATTGTACGCGCCACCTGCTTTTAACTTTAAGATCTTTGCATTTCCCACACATAATATTTTTCATGTGTTTTGTGTAGTTCTGACTATAAGCAAAAATTATTTCTCTAACATCATGAGCTGTTTGACTATTAAAATTATCAGAATCTACAAAAAGGGGAAACTAAAAGAAGTAATAATGTTAAACACGAAGTATGTAAATGTTTATGTGAGATTTGAGGTTATCACAGCGGTAACTATGAAAATTTATCTTTTATGGTACGAGTGTGTGGTGTCGTGTAGCCTCGTAAATAGGTGACAACCGACGTTTGTTGCAACCTCCTGTCTTTGCCAGCAAGAGTAACTTCTGAAACAATTCTGCCCCAACTTGGCTTGGTCTTCCACACCGGAGAGGCGGCAGGTTTCTCCAAAACGTCGGTAACTAGCTGTCTAGAAGGCATCACTCGTCATAAAGACTCGTAAGACATTCCAAAAGACAAAGAACCCAAAAGCCTTAACTGGTACTGCTTAACCTGAGTTTGCTAGGTAATCTGAACTGTAACAAGAAATACAGGAAACATTCCTGCCGGTATTGTTATGCGTGTGATAAATTGTATGTCTTACTCTTAACCAAAATAACAGGGCAGCAACTCTCATGAAAGAGAAGCGGAACACAAAACTCAATATTCATAAAACAACATGATCTCATTTTGTTAAGCTGGGATAAAATTTTCTTATATGCAATAAACGTGTGAAACCGGCCACACTTTTAAGTCGTAGTTGGCCATATTTTTAAAGAACATGTGAAGTGACTTAATTTATTTATGAAGGATCCTGTTTAAACCAATCTGTTTTGTATGGATCCCTTCTATGGTAGTTTCCATCAACATCAAAAGCTATAAAATGAGACATTTAAAACTGCAAATAACGCTCGAACAAATTTATGCACTTATTTTAATATTAGCTATTACTGAGGAAATGTACACGTTTTTGTTTTAAGTGACCTCTAAATTGTGTGTGGCTTACATTTGACCGATGCGAATCATATTTAAATTAGCCCCTCCAGCGTTTAATGTGGGCTTCCTGTAACACACTTAATCTAAATAAATTCTGTAGTTACGACATAATAATATGCATGAGGCAGAAAGACCACGCCTATATATACGCCCGTGTTCAAAGAAAACGTAGGCCTAATATTTAAATCGGTAATGTTTTTCATTTTATTTTTAATTAACTGCAGTTTAGTAATTGAGTCCTATTCTGCTTTTATTAAAGTGCTTGACAAGGGCACTGGAAAAAATTACAGTCAAACTACGCAATAAAAGCTAGAAGTGAAAGAAGAGAATGGCAAAAAAAAAACATTTGTGGAGAGACGGTATCTACCGATAACGTATAAAATAAATAAATACAAAGTAACGGGTTCAGATAAGACCTCTATATGGAATGTAAAACAAGGCAGTCAGGATGTATTTCAGAAAGCGAAGAAATGTTTATTAAAATTGTCAGTTTTCGTACATATGATGATGATGATAATGATGATGATAATGATGGTAACGGTGGTGACTAGACTATGTAATAATTTGAAGACTGCATTAAGTGGAAAGAAAGGTTCCAAAAATAAAGCACATCAGTGATTTACCAAGTGTGTAAACACTTTGAACCCTTGTGACATCTGCTTTAACATGCATAACTTCGCGTTTTACCACACGTCGTACTTACGAGCTTCTTTCAGCTCAAAATGAAGGTAATGTATTTGGTTAATCAGCATTAACTGCCTGGTCTTTCTGGTGGTACCAGACCCTGTTCTTTCTGAGTTACGAACTGAGCTTTTATGTGTAACTTAGGTGAATGTCAGCCTTTAACGGGATGATTATTGACTGAAACTTATACGGATTCTGTATGATTTTGTAAGTCACAACATTTGAAGGAAAATTGGTGTCATAAGTCTCACCTTATTGTTTCCTCGTCAGATTCGACAAATATTACGTTTTCCCCTTAACCCACGTTGTTCTGTGTACTTTTTAAATGTTTTGTGCTAGTGCATTTCCGCGGTAATATGTACGACGTACTTTGTATTGGTGAAGAGGACACGTACTCGTATAGCTGGCAGTAACTGTGAAGAAACGACTGGACGTGAATGTTGTTTTTATTAATCTTATCAAATGTCATATAAAGTCAGTCCAGAAAGCGGTGTTTTGTAGACAAGTATTTGTTGTGCATTTGTAAAGGCCGGATGAAGATGTGCGATTTCAAAAGTTATTCAGCATTGAATAGTGTGATAATAGGCGTAATTGTGAACATTGAGAAGAAGAACTGGAGCCAAACAGTTCTCTCTTACACGAGAGGATGAAAAGGAGAACAAAATCAAAGTCAGTGTGGCCAGTCTCGAGGTCTACGTAAGGGTTAAATTCCTACGGCAGTCAAAAGTGTTGTTAATTGTTACAGTCTGAGGTGCGATCGATTTTATCGCACGACCTGTTCCCTGTTGACTTAGTAAACAGATGCTTTTAGTCTGCTGAAGCGATAAGAAATCTTAATGTTCTTCGAATGGTCTGAGTTTTGGCTCATTCGAGTGATCTGCTTATGTTGGGCTATAGTAAGGACCAAAAGGATGCAAGCGAAGCGCGCGTTCCTTAGCTATTTTCATCTGTATACAGAGGCTGACAGATTCACAAAGTGTAAAGCGGGTAATTGTTGCAAAAGTTAATTCTGAATTGGAATAGCCCAAAGGGCCTAATCCAGGAGCATAAAAATTCCGGGCGCCAAGCAGCCTGGGCGAATAAGCCTTTTTAATTAGCGCCTAACACTTTGATTTGTCATTATGAAACTTGTTTTATTTTCCCCTTCTGGTGCCTCGAATTTTTAGATGGCTGCTAGATTTTTGAAAAATTTTTGCACCCCTGAGCTAATGCATTATTTCCAAAGAAAGAGGGTGAGAGGAAAGAAGGGAAGAAGGGAAAAAAGACTATGTTGCAAATAAGTACAGCCAGAAAATAACAAATGAAAGTGTCACGTGGTAGAGAACTTGGCATTGAATCGCTTGCAGTGATGACTTCTTATCGCTTTCTGGACTTTCTGGGTAGTGTATATTTGTTTTTTCTACTTGCACAACGTTTATTTTGCACTTGTGGAGTATTTGCATTGTAGCCACCAGACAATATGGCCGGTACACACAACGCCACATATCTCTTGAGTACTGTAGCCGAAGGACGAAATGGATAGCGTCGTCTAATTGCCCTTGAAACATAACGGAATTCAAACAGATTTTTAAGAATTAAAATACATATAGGGGTTGGGAGTTATATGGAATTATATGAGGATGCAAATCAAATTTCAGCCATTTGAAACACGACTGAGAAGGTGCCAATAATTCACGATGCGAGAATCTTGCTAGACTCAACCTATCTTCAAATGGATATGCAATTAGTTACTTTACGTTTACTGTACCATTGTTTTTTGCTACTGGGGCCAAATATTCTTACTTGCAAGAGGTTAAAATGCCTGAATTAGGAAATACCTGACGGAGTGTCTTTCTCTCTAGCCGCACACCAACAGCATGAATCTTACACAGTGTTTGCCCACGGCTCCTGCATTCTCACATCGACTTGACACAATGCCGACATTCAATAAGCATCAAACTTTACCAAGAAAATGCAGGGAACGGATGATTGACGATCTGTAAACAAAGGCGAAAGTATTTTTTGTTAAACTTATGAAACACAACTTTTTCACAATCTGCCTACTTGTTTTTTTATTCATCCGTAATTATATAATAGCTAACTCCATGGATCAATATTATTGTACATTTTATTGTCAAAACAACAATTTGTTATTTTTAACAAAGCTACATGTTTCGGTCTGTACGACCATGGGTGTACGTAATTTAAAATTAAGCGAAATGCCTTAGACATATATTGTAACTTGGCGAACTTCTGTAAATTTTACAATTATCGTAACACTGAAGTATTCCCTCTTCTACTTTGTGTATATTTTTGTTGTTAAAGTCATGCTGCCTTTTTAGTATGGTTATTATTTTTTTGTTAAAATATTTTGGTAAAGGGCTGTACGCAAACTGGATTCTGTTTGAACTGTCGACTGTTTAGTTTCCTGGTGTTAATGTGTATCTGCCTGCGCACGTCCTCATGAATCTGATGCGTTCCAGGCAAATGATTTTTTACTCTTATTTTACGTTCAAGGTATAATGGTTGCCTATGTCGCTGGTGTTATTATATGTTATGTGTCTTTACGTTTTGTATTTAGTCCTTCCTACAGAGTATCTGTTTTTGTGTCGTCGCTGTTTCGTATGTCGTATTGTTTACTGTGAGCCAGGTAACTTACTTACCTGTCCTGTCCCCCATACTTGTCACATGCTCTGCCCACCTCATTCTTCTTGATTTGATCACCCGAAATAATATTTTGTGAGTGAGTACAGAGCGTTAAGCTTATCGTTATGTAGTCTTCTCCACTCCTCTGTTACCTCGTCCCTCTTAGGCCCAAATACCTTCCTCAGCGTCCTGTTCTCGGACAACCTCAGCCTGTGCTCCTCCCTAAATGTGAGTGACCAAGTTTCACACCCATATAAAAGAACAGGCATAATTTTAGTTCTGTATACCTTACTCTTTATATTTATGGGCAGAAAACTGGATGGCAAAAGATTCTACAACGAATGATAGCAAGCATTCCCTGGCTCCAATCTGCTCTTAATTTCTTCGTGAATGGAATTTGGATTTGTTAGCATGATGATGATGATGATGATGATGATGATGATACGACACTCAAATTGTGTATATAGGCCTCACATTATGCTGATTCAGAGCCTAAAAGTGTTCTTAATTCCATTGAATACCTAAGTCATTGGTCATATTGATACATTCCATATATCGATATTCACGCTAAGTGGACCCTTGAATACCGACGTGTAATCAGCAAAAGATCATGCACGCCTGTAAGTGATATTAGTCATGACACATGCACATTACTGGTCCTAACACAGATGAGAGCACATCTGTTGTGTGTGTGTCAGTATTTCCACAGTATTTTCGGTAGGTCCAAATACCGTTACAATCCAAAGTCGGCTGTTTTGTTATTCAAGCAAGAAGGCGAGCTATGATGCGTACGAGCATGTTGTGTAACCTCAACGGACAGTCTGCAGTTGTTTTCACAGCAACAATTTTGCAAAAGTTTTCAGTTTAATAGCAATGATGTTTTGTATAGCTGCAGATTTCATAGTCATTTTAGGACAGTTCTTGCAATCTATCATGGCGACACTCTTCAATGTTGTGTAAAATTAATAACGTGTAATTGTCCTTCAGTTCGACACTCATTAATAAATTTAGCCGTAAGGAATCCACTACTGACTCCCCTCTCCCCGCAAAAAAAAAAACTTTTCTTGTGGTCTTTGCTCGTCTGTGATGTGGGCCCATGAGGATGAGTAACTGGTGCCCCATTCTTCGTTACAACCTGTTGGTTTCATTTCCAAGGGTCGAAATATACCAGTAGATTAGGGCTCGAAGTATGTAAGAAGATTTCTTCTTGGACATTTCGACAATCGATCGAACGTGAGATCACTGTGTTGTTTCGAAATGTCGGGCGCAAATTAGCCAGTAACGTGGCGCCAATCGCAGAAGAACGGAGAGCTTAGTTACACCAATTCAGAAGCCTGAATTTCGCAGTTGTCTTCTTCATCAACAAAAACTGAAGTGCCGGAAGCCTGTTACGAGTGTCAGAAATTGCGCTGTGTTTCCGTCTACTTGCGGGTATTCGTGTAAATCTTTGTCATTTATGTAATACTTGTCAGTCCTGAGTCACTTTAGAGACCATGCATCTTGTATTCTACCTGCCTGTTGTTGCTAATTAACATTTCAATACAGGCCTCGGTGCACTGTGCAGAGCACGCCGTGCATTTAAGTGTGCTACAAATTTCAGATCCCTCCGTCCTGGGCAGTATTTGGAATTTAAACCACAGAGTCACTGGAGGATTAAAATTTCAAAATACTAATTACAACGATATTCGTAATTTCTTACATCGTTTAAGCTACAGTAAGATGAATTTTCAATGCAATAAATAAAATTTTAATGTGTCTCCAACGATGAGATCTCACTCCATGGGAAGATAACTGTAAAGACATACGGCTGGCCTTCTTTTGCGTGTTTTTATAGGCTTGATGACCCAACTGGTCGAAAGATGTAGCAGTTTTATATTAAAATGTATTGTTTTGATAATAAAATAATTGAATGATAGTATATTTCTGTATTATATTAATAATGTATCAAACACAATTGGATGCCTTTTTTCGAGATTATAAAACTGGGTTCGTACGTTCGAATCCTGGCTACGGCATAGGCGTAAGTCCTTTTTCTGCGGCCTGTTGCGCCCGTCTATGCAAGTAGGTCCTACGCATCACAATGCGCCGGTTACCCGTCCAAGAATTTCTGCTAAGTGCCTAAATATTCCTAGTGTCAGAATTAGTTCTGAGCCGGAACACACATATGCCTTAAGTACAGTAACATAACAACAAATATGTTTATTCTCCTAACTGCATGAACCCTTATTTACGCACGCGCACCTTTATTGTCTTCTACAATGCACTTGTTCTCCATTATCTCACGTACCAAAACGTGCGACAAATTGACCTCTTCGACCGACTGGCCGCCCTCTAGGCTGTTGTTCAGGTCGCAGGTGATACTGGCTATCTAATCTAGACTTGTTCGTTCCCTGTCACTTCAGTGGCGGACTGGCAAGTTGCTACTACTCGTAAGAGACTGGAAAATACTGTACTGTCACGCGCTGAGAAACTTCAAGAAGGAAATGTGACATTTTCATCCGTGTGTTATAACCTGCAGTAGTATTACCTTCACCGGCCGTGACTTTCTTAAAAACTTCCCTCTTGACCAATCGCAATTTGAAAGTACCGTCATCTCTTGCTTTTGGTGGGAGGTAGGCTGTAAGACACCCCGCAGAAGGCGAAAATCCGCGAGGAATATACTGCTTACCCAAGAACAATCTTTCAATATTCGTCAGTGTTCTTCTTTGTAATAACATATTCTAATGTTTTTATGATTAAATCTCTTTTAGTCGTTTAACCATAAAATAATGAAAATGAAAAATGAAAGGGATTTTAATTTGCTTATTATGCATTTTGATTTCATTTTGCGACTGGAGTTCTTTTTTTTTTTTTTTTTTTTTTTTTTTGCAGAAACATTGAGATGGGCATCTGCTTTTTTTTCCTTCAACTATTTGAATATCACGCTTCTAGAACCTTGTAGAATGTCGTGGAAATTTCTTGTAATTGTTTTACTTTTATTATTGTGGCAATGCCGCGAATTTACGAAACCGCTAAGTACGAACACCCGTAAACCGAAGGATGACTGTAACTATTACCATATCATTGTCATCCGCTCTCACTTCCCCGAATTCTTCAAGGCCTGGCAAGTTAGAAAATGTACGCGTAATATAAAAATTTCCTCCATTTTGTTTAATTATGTCGAAGACTTGATATTAAATTGTACTGGGCTTAACAGGTGTGTACTGTTTTTCTAATGCTGTTCGAAACAGTTGTCACCCCAATAAGTTCTTAGCGATTTGCGTTCGCGGTGCACCTAGTCTTCACGTAAAGTCCCCCTTTGTGTTGTGCAATATTAATAAAAAATGGAACTTGTAACAAACCTTATTAACACTCCAAAGTATGAAATTTTATGAAAATTCGATCAGCCGTTCTCCAGTTTTAGCTTTAGGACAGACAGACTGACAGACCGACAGGCTTCACGAGTCACATGGGTGCATTTGTGCCACTTTTGTATAGCAAAAAATCGACTTGGTAACACTGGGAATATGATGGCATTATTTTGACCCTTTTTTCAACCACCGCCAACTCAGCTGCCGACATAGATAATGTCTACGTTTTCCGCCGATTCGATGCTAATATTGATCCTCTTTTGGCTAGTGGTGCTGTGTTTAGATGGACTGGATGTCAGTGTTTCGGACATTTTTGCTTCTTCGCCTTTAAGGCGACATGACTACTACACAATTCGCTGTTGACTAGTAGTTATATATAGTACCTTGTAAGTCCTTAGGAAATTAGGAATGACTCTAACTTATGTCTCATGCGAACGTTAAAATAACCAAATTAACCCTTCGAAGACCAGTGGTTAGTTTATGTGCCACATGATTTTGCCTGTTGTTTCGTATGGGCCTGAAACTTGGTCACTTGCATTGAGGGAGGCACGTAGGCTATGTTCGAGACTAGGGTACTGAGGGGAATATTTGGGACCATGAGGGACGAAGTAACAAGGGACCGGAGAAGACTAGATGACGAGGAGCATTATGATATGTACTCCTCGCCAAATATTATTCGGGTGATCAAAGCAAGAATAATTAGGTGGGCGGAGCATGTAGCACGTATGGGGGAGAGGAGAGGTGCGTACGGGATCTTGGTGGGAAGACCAGAGGAAAGGAGGCCGCTTGGAAGATCCAAGGGTAGATGGGAGGGTAATAAGAAAATGGATCTTTAAGAGGTGGGATGGGGCGTGCCCTGGATTGATCTGACGCTGGATAGGGACAGGTGGCGGGCGCTTGTCGAATGTGGTAATGAACCTTCAGGTTCCATAAAATGCGGGGAATTTTCTGACTAGCTGAGGACCTATTAGCTTCTCAAGAAGGACTCTGTTATATAGAGTTAGTGAATTAGTAGTTAGTTAATTGGTTAGTAGTTCATATTGAAATCTGTCAAATAATGGTAGACGGTTTGAATCTTTATAGACTGCATACCGTTATGAGATTACCAAATTAAACACAGTTAATACGGATTGACGTACATGGCATAATTACGAGGTTGCATAATTTTTTTGATCACACCTAAATTGTCGCTCAATCATCCGAAGCCGTTATCAGTAATGCACATGTTTCTTTCTATATTTAGAATTTCTTCGCCGATTTAAAACCTCGTCATATTTTATGTAAGAGAATTACAACAGAACATCTTGTTTCCAGCATCCATTATTCCCTGAACTGCTTACTGAAGCTATTTATTTGAGTACAGAGTAACAGCAAAGCCTCGTAAAATGCACAGTCTGTGGTCACTGCAGGTGTGATGGAATGCGTAATAAATTGGCGTGATATCTTTAATTACTGACGTCTTCACAAGCACTATAAAATTTTTTCACGGTACAACATTTCCATGTAGTTCACCGGTTGTATTTCACTTGTTTCTTCAGTGGCAGGGAAGGAAGGAAGAAAGAAGAAAGAAAGAAAGAAAGAAAGAAAGAAAGAAAAAAAGAAAGAAGAAAGAAAGAAGGAAGGACAGAAAGAAAGCAAGAAAGAAAAAAGAAAGGGAAATGAGAAGTTCACTTTCACGCCTTTGAGGTATTTTGGCAGCTAGATTCTACTTCCGTTTGGATCAATTCTAAACTTTTCTGCAGACGGTGTATTATATTTTGTATTATTACGTTTCTGAAGTTTGTCCGTCATCTCTCGTTTAAGGAACTGTACGGTTCGGCACCTGAACCTTTTTCCCTTCTCAGGTGAAAGGGGTGCCTCCTACGCTACGCTCCTTCTGTCAGCCCCACATGAGCGTTTCTCCACCTTTCACCTGAGTATTATAACATAAGCAGTTTCCCAAAACGTTGTGTTCTTCCTTGAACAAGATACAGTGGTCATGTACAGATACCGCTGTTTCCCTTCAGTTCTTCCTAAGTGTGAGATGTTTGTCTGTAAGAGTTTCCCTCTGTTCACTCTGTTAACGACATCATATGATCACCTGCATGTGCTCCTTTTTTCGTAAATGGTTTCATTTTTAGAAATTTTTGTGTCAGTTCTTCTGTCACGTTGTAACTTCGGTCTTCTGCACATGTCCGTGGAATATTCCCAATTCCAGCGCCAATATCCTTAACTTTCTCCTCCTTGAGCATTCGACATCATGATCCCATCCTTTTGGTCCAGTAACAACCCAATCTGTTTCCATTTAATTACAGTTCTTTGAATAGATTTTATAGGAGGAACTGTGACGTCCACACGTTTACTCTACGGTCGTCCTACCTTTATTGTGGAACAGATATTAAAATGCTGTCAATTCTGCTATAACGCGTGTTTCGTTAAAGCGAATTGGCTGCAATTCGCTTGATGAGTGGCTGAACGCTGTATAACGCGAACTTCCGCATACGCGTGTTGGCTATTGCGCGATTTTAGCGACCAGTTTGAAGATATAAGGTTGGATGACGGGCAAAACTTTTTTTTTATCTGGCCGTAATTTATTACTCGATTTTCTCTAACGCAGCGTCTGACAAGAATGCAACTATGGCGTCATGTCACAAATGACTGCAGTTATTTTGTATGATGACTCGCTCTGTCAACGTGCACCTAACACGATTGAGTGAATGCTCATTCCTTAGAGTAACTGCAGCAGCAGGACGTATAGCATGCTGGAGCTCGGAATACAGTAGGGGTGAGCTGGCCCGTAAGGCAGCCCTTTGCAATATAATTCAGCTACTTTGGAAGGGGGGGGGGTGCTTGAAGAAACCTCACTTAACAAGAGTGGCGAAAAAATTTTCCAAAAGTGTAGTAGCCTCCTCAATATTCTAGGCGCCCTAATGGTGACGTGAACAGGTTCCGTACTGAGGACCCACAAATATGAGGCGCCACTGTATGAAATTTAGTCCTCATGGCGACCTAGTGCCCGGGATTTGTGCGACCGTGCTTTGCGTAACTATTGATGTCAAAGAAAGACAAACAGCAAACATTGTCATAAACTGTTTGTCTAAAGAATACATTTCATGCAGTCCTTCGGTAACCGTCTGAATCTTTGGAAAGTTTTTGACAGATATTCGTAAATAATTTTTTAAGGAACCCTTTTGTATCATCAGCTCTAATATTTGACCACACTGGCAGTATAACTAACACCGCTCAAGATGGCTCAAGCACTACCGCTTCTGACTGGTACTCCAGACATGACCGTTTAGAATCCGACGAGATGGACTGAAGATGGACATTTTTCGTAATCTTACCCAGAGCGTCCAGTAAAATCTTTGGATATCGCCTTAAATTATGTAAGTCACGACAGCTGCATATTCACCACCACCACCACCACCACCACCACCACCACCACCACCACCACCACCACCACCACCACCACCACCACCACCGCCGCCGCCGCCGCCGCCGCCGCCGCCGTAATCATCTTCGTTACACCTGGACTGAGGCCCCCAACAGACACTGTTACCTGCAATGTCACCGATACAAAGGTACCGGTAGATCTTGGTTTCTCTGACCCGAACTCGGTCTCTGCACACAGCAACATTTGACACCAAAGCAGCTGCTAGCGTAATATACTGCGTTCTGCGTTTTCAGTGTATGCCGCTGTGTAAAGACGACGCAAACGCTGAACTGTGCTAGGTTGGCTCGCTTTTACAAGCATGTTCGCAGCCTTACAATTTGAGAAGTCCATATATTTGGGTGGAGAAATACATACTTTTTTCGAGCATACCAACGCCATGCTTTTGTGAAAGGAATACGTTTCCGTGAGGTAAATGAATTTGGAATTAATTTCAAGGCACAGGTAGTATGTGTTGTGATCCGAGATATTACTCATGTATGCAAATGACAATACAGGAATGAGGGACGCTGCTTGTAGCAATCCGTGTTGATGTGCGCTTAAAATTCGTGATACAAACAAGATGTCCAAAGATAACGATCGCTGGAATGGTCATTACTCCCGTTACAGCACGAATACAGCAACTGACTGTTACGAAGAATACTTGGCGGGAACAGTCTGGCAGTGTAAGTACAGTAGTGATCAAATTACTTGCAAGTTTTTTGTGTGAGGGTGAAAAGGGCAAACTGGTTAGAGTAGAAACACTGCGCACACACCAACCAGCTTTGCCTATGCGTTTCAAAAACTTTTCAGTGACTGGAGCTATGAACGTACTCCGAACGGAGTAAATGCGCTTGCCAAAGGCATAGTAACTGGCCGAGGTAAGCCAAAGAGCGACCCCGCCGTATTTCAGTGCTACGGAGCGCGGCTGGCAAGTAACCTGGTCACTGCTGTACGCTTGAGTTTACATGTATGCCAAATATGGCGCTGGAGGTAAACCAAAACTAGTACCGTTCCCGTGATAATTTGAAACGTCTGTGGGAGGGGGGGGGGGGGAGGGGGTCGTCGCTAGGGTAAAACCAAACGTTCAGTTTTATCGCTGTTGCTAGGAGACGTAAAACACAATTCCTTCCTCAGGTTTCAGTGTAGATTTTTCTGCACTGCAGGGAAGTTTCATGTTGTTCACCGCCCTAGTGCCTTTTGGTGACACGTGTAATAAATACATAAGCTTACCAAGCAATCGCTCTATGGCGGTGAAGCAGTGGTAGCCATATATTACTTGCGGCATTATATAGTACAATCTCTTAGCAGTGATACTATGCAGAATGGACAGAAAGATTTTATGTTATACGTATATATATATTCATATACATGTGTGTACACATGTATAACTGACGAGATATTCAACGACGCTTAGTATAGTTGTGGGCTGGAGGGGTGCTGGGAACAGGGCGTCCTTCTGGAGAATGTATTTCGTTGGTGAGAGATTTACCTGACGTCATAAACCACTGCAGAATTGACGGGTGTTATATTTCACGTCATTTGCACATTCAGGACCGGAGGATGTTCGTGTTTGAGATTAGGCTTGCGGCATTTGTTCGATACATCTTATCGTAATATGCAATTAAGATTTAATGTTATTCATTCCGTGCAGTACAAGTAATATGTTTTGTTGTTCTTTCGAACGAACTGTTTATTTGCAGTGTTTACAATAGTAAATTCGTCTTGGTGTCCACTCAGCGTCTTTTAACAGAAATGAGTCCCAGGAATATTTCCTGGGGGGGGGGGGGGGGGTGGTAAAGGCGGCCGGTGCGTGGGGCTGACAACCCTGCCGCTTTCACGTGCCAATTGTCTTGAAATCTGGGAGCTTCAACCTCCTGGAGCCCTCAGGGCCTGTCCAGGCCTGTAGTGGGATTGCTTTACCTTTACGGTAGTAATTCAGTTGTAAGGAGACGGAGCATTCATCGGTAGCTGCCAGTGGAACATAACGTTACCACATGTTACAGAGCTGTTTTCTACAGATTGAAGATTTATTGGGTAAAATAAATGCTCTCATGACATCATGGAATTATGTTTTCTTAAAAGATGGTGAAATATCCTGAAATGCTGTACTGATATGGTAGCACTGTCAAACCTCACACACGTTCTGTTTTTACGTTCCGATGATAATGTTATCGGAGCTGACAAAGTAACGCCGACGCCTGTTTGACAAACTAAACATTAATTTCCCATCTGAAGACCCTTTATCTTTTGAACCTTACGTGGAAGTATAAAATTTCCTTTGACTTGTCATTTTGAGTCATCTGTGTATACGTTTTACTTCGATTTTTACCTCAGATTAGAAAGGTTTATTGAAAATATTTTTATATATTTGCAAGTGGAAGGGTTATGATTTTTTCGTGACGTTAGAATAACTTCGTGACTTACTAAGTGAAGTGTTATTTACACAAAAGCTTTCAAACTACATGATTGGAATAAATACAGACATTTATGTGAATTAAATTTTATGGAAAAAGAACGCACTTTGAATCAAATTTAAGTTATTAATACAGTAAATTGTTGTTGTTGTTGTTGTTGTTGTTGTTGTTGTTGTTGTTGTAGTACTGTTAGGTACAATATTACTGTTTTAAGGAATTTTACTTTACCTTTGGTTGATAATTTTTGGTATGTTGCCTATACCTCGGAATTCCCCCTCGGTGGTACGGATTCCACGGTAATCCCGGACAGCCCCTCCTCCCATTCAGTCCGGATGGTACAGGAATTACTGAATTCAAATTAGGCCACAGCTGTTCCCTTCCACACCGTCTGCAATTAATTACTCACTTTAATTTTACTATTTGACGCGATTGTAGTTAGAGCTTCTGCCACCATTAAATAAACAGTAAATACAATCAGTTGTCCTATAGCGCCTGAGCCAGCCACATTCGCTCGTCCTCTTTCGAAGTTCCCACATTTTCGCAATCTTTATCGAGCTCGTACACTAATCGCCATGCTAAATCATAGTTTTTCCTTCGGTTCACTTTTTTTTTAATTTTCTGACCACACAAGAATTGAATCACAGAGCTTCTTACACGTTTTATTTTAAACGTCAACACTAAAGAAGATGTGCAAATGAAGGAAGGATTTTGTTGTTTATAATATCTTTAATTTTTTGCAGTGCTGCCGGCTTCACTTCTATGGTAAACAGTGTTTGGCTTGAATTTCTTACTGTCTCGTATACACACTAAAAGTCACTGTGCATTATTTTTAATTAGTATTTTTGTTATGGTTTCCAATTCCTAGGCTTACAAATATCTGGTACGTTGTGCAACTCTTATTCAGATGAACGAGGAAAGTCTGCTAGTAAGAATTAAAGGCAGCCGACGTAAGACACTGAGGTAGGCATGCTGAATACAATTTCAGCAGATTGCGTTATGATACAAGTAAGAGTCTGAGTGCTACAAGTGGCAGTAAATGCATTACTTTGAATCTTACGTGCTTATTTGGAATGCGTTTATGTGCTCAATAAATCTGACATAATTTCACACTTAACATGGAAGAACTGCCTTTCTCCGAAATATTGGAAACTTTCCACGACACTAAACGGCATCACATTCTATCAGACAGTATTGTTTACAATTACCACCATGAGAACTTTAAATGTTAATGATTTACTGCCTGACAGCACTGAAGGCGGATTGTAACTGTCCCCATGCTATTTAACAGCGGCGTAGGCTGTACGAATTTCCATTCCACCACTCGTCACTATGATCCGCCTTCAGTGCAGTCAGCCCGTACACTTCATTCTTCATGGTTCCATCACAAACATGCCGCCAGAAGTAGGGAATGTCTATAAACAATGCACGTTACATGTACCAACGAGCAGTGCTTTATACACTAAATTCTGGACGGTCCGTTTAAGGCCACTCGCGGACATAAGGTGTATATTGTGATTTCTGAGGCGGATTTATGAGTTCTCAGCCACCACTCGATGTGTGCTGTCTTTTCAGTGTGACAGCTACTTGGCACCGTGTCTCTGAATCGGAGCTTATTTTACACATACACACGGGCCTATATATTTGGCAGCATTTAACATTTTTTGATGTGTTGTGACATTGCTTGGGATTTGATCCAAAAGTTTCATCCATTTTTACCAAGCAGGTAGCCTATAACACCAGAATATAAATTGCCGAGTGGAGTATAAGAAAATGAGAAGAACAGCCTTAAGGAACAGCATAATGAAGACCGTTATATTTCATTCTGTTGCCCGGATAGGTCAAATCGGTTTGGGTGAGATGAATAGGAAATGTGGCACTTGTTGGGATGGCAAGAAGTATGCAGAAGGTTGATAGAAAAGCCTTGAGAGAGAGAGAGACCATTTGGGAGACCTACACACAGATGACAGGATGATTTTAAAGTGTGTCTAAAGGGAACAGGCCCATGTTTCTTGTCGCTCGCCCAGGATAGCGGCAAATGGCGGACTGTTGTCATTAATATTCGGTTTACATAGATGGCTGGGAATATTTTTACTATCAGAGCAACTATGATATTTTTAAATTTCAGCTCCACGATAGGAACCTGATTTAAGTCTTGGAGAAGGCTTTGTATCTGACAGATATTTGTGGGTGTTTATTATTATTATTATTATTATTATTATTATTATTATTATTATTATGTTTATCTTATCAGGGGCAATTTCTCCCTAGTACCTCTCTTGAACCAGCGGTGATCCCCACCCCTCAGGTTTCAAGTTTCAGATTGCGGTACTTTCCGTGTTATGTGTGATGTTACAAGTGTAGCTGTCTTCTGAAGCCAATCTATTGAATGTTTTCCCGATATGGATTCTGAATTTTTCTTTAAACCTCTCGTTACTATTCCGGTGGCTCCAGTTATTCCCGGTATAATCATACATTTCATGTTCCACATTCTTTGTGTCTCCATACATAAACTCTTGTATTTTAGTTTTTTTTTGGCTTCCTTTTGTGTGAAATTTCTGTTTGCTGGCATTGCCACATCTATGAGGACGCATGTGTTCTGTGCCTTGTTTTTAGTTATTATATCTGGCTTATTTGCTGTACAAAGTATAATGATAAAGACAGTCTTCACAACTTGTAAATTGTATTAACAATTTATTGTAGGTTAGGCAACATGTTTCGGTCCTGTAAGGACCCTCATCAGGCCGGTATACAAGAATGGATAGATAAAGCCTTGGAGATGTCGAAGGCGGTTGTTATGTGCTAGTTTTATGCTAATACCTGATATGGTGTAATATACTAAATACTGTACATTGGTGAAAAAACTTAGACTGTATTTATAGTACAATGATTGAACCTGCTATAACTATTCTGTCTGTGTGTACCCCGTGATTCCGTAACACTGTTACATCTTCATGTTCACATACTGATTTGGGTGTTGTCGTTATCATCATCATCATGATCCGAATTTCTCATTTCTCAGCTTTAGCTGGGAAATATTCACATATCCTAGGATGTATCATCAACAGGATTAGGCTCGGTGGTCTTATGTGTAATTTAGGAAATTTCTTACAATTGAACATGTGCCAAGAATTACCACTTTTTGCATTTGTATATATGTGTTTGGGTGCAGGTTAAGTCTCTTTAGACTTTGTGATAGTGACTTTGGAATTATTCCCGTAGCTGAAATTACTATTGGGACCACTTGTACTGCGCCCTGCTTCCACATATCACGTATTTCGTTCGTCAGTTCTTGGTATTTGTTTTGTTTTTCGGTTATTATTTTTGCGAGATTGTGTGTATTTGGAATAGCTATGTCTATTAGGAAGGTATTTTTTGTATTCCTGTTCGTGAAAGTTATGTCAGGTCGGTTGGAAGGTACTGTTTTGTCCGTAATAATGCTGCGATTCCAGTACAGTTTGAAGTTGTCGTTCTCCAGCACGTTTGCTGGTTTATACTTATAGTATGGGCATTTGTCTTCAATTAGTTCAGCTGCTTCTGCCAGCTTCTGGTGTATAACTTTTGGTACTCCTTCATGGAAACGGAATAGAAGCCTATATCTCCACCCAAACTACTGGATTACAAGACAACAACAACCGCAGACCACGGAATCTACAGATAACACGAACAAACCGCACCAATACTTGATACATGAACCCAACATAGACCGGTCGAATCTTCTCTAACAACTATAGTTCCACGCCCTTTAATAACTTAATAACTAATTGTCACCCCACTCAGCATTACAGATACGAGACCACCAATAGAAATGACCATCTCAAGGTACACTAGATCTTAACAACGCAGATGCCACGAATATACCACAGAGAACCCCAATACCAACCCAGGACTTCTGAAAGAGGAATAAACACAAAAGAATATTCAACATACATCCACCCATACACAGTAAACGATTTTATATTTTAACCTACATTAGCAAAGTGTACTACAGTGTACAAGTACAAAACAGGCATTTTCACGTACATTTTATTATATATGTGATTGTATATCTTACATATATATATATATATATATATATATGTACTGAATTTCCACAACTACAATGTTATACCTAAGAATATAGTACTCAAACAATAATTTTTTACCTCTTGAGAACTCAAAAGGAGTAACTTTTAAACACTAAAATTCTTGTAACCAGGCCTGATGATGGTCAGTAACTGACCGAAACATGTAGCCTTACCTATCAATGTTTTTATAATACAAAGTTGAACAGTTGTGAGGACTGCGTTTTTATTCATTGGTTCTATTGAATATCTCATATCGGTATCCATAACATAAAAATACAAGAAAATAACACGGAACCAAATTTGTCAACTGTCATGCCTGCAATTTAATGGGATATATCTTGTAAATCACTTCAAAATTTCCCATAATTCAAGTATGCGGCAACAGTAGTAATACATATAAAATTCATTCACGATGAAATTAGGAAGAGCGCGAATTCAGGAAATGTTTGGGAGGTCTGAGGTTTTTACAGCGGTGTAATCGAGTATTCTGGTAGTATGTGACCCAGCTACTAATCGTCACATTCAAGAAGACCGGATCCCTCAGAAAATGTTTATTTTGTGGCCTGAAAACTGGCACCTCGCCTGATGCATTACATGTTATATATGAGTATATAACAAAGTCAGAAAGTTTTTATTATTCAGCCTTGATATTCTTTTATTTAGACTTTCCGCTGCCGTAGGTGTGTGCTATACCGACGTTTACGACGCCTGATACGGACTGAAAGCTTGATCTTTTTTGCGGTGAGAACGTGGATGTAAAATTTTTGAAAATGAGAGATAACGTGAATATTTGAAGTAATTAGTGAAAGAAAAGGTTTATTTACGCTTATTACTTCTGTGGAATTTCTTATTTGCAATTCAGAGTTATCGAATTTTGGATTTAAATCAGATTTCACTTCTTGCAAGAGTTCATTGTGCCCATTCTAAAGTGAATTTAATAGAGTCATCTGTACGTGACAACAAACGCACGCACACCATACTGTTAGATTTTGCATACAGATAGTGTTCCATGAAATTAGACAGACTTCCAAAAGGGACGACTTTACAATATGAAGGAAGGTCGTGACAGTCCGTTTAGCTCAAAGCCCAGTAGCTTCTGAATTTGTGTGCTGCAAAGCATGAAACTATTTCGCCTTTTTGTGAGTAATTACTGCCGAGAGGTAACAAAACTGCTACTAATCAGGACTACATTTTTCATCAAAGCAGGCATATGTAACGTCCTTCATCATCATCATCATCACCACCACCACCACCACCACCACCACCACCACCACCACCACCACCACAACCACCACCACCACCACCAACACACCACCACCCCTCCCACCACCACCACCACCACCACCACCACCGCCACCGCCACCACCACCGCCAACGCCACCACCACCACCGCCACCACCACCGCCACCGCCAACGCCACCGCCACCGCCACCGCCACCGCCCCCACCACCACCACCACCACCACCACCACCACCACCACCACCTTTTCTTCGTCTTTGTACTTCGTGATTTTATCTCATGTGTTTTGTTGACATTCATTAGGATTTTCAGGGTGGATGATTGACACTTCGCAAGGGTTTACCTATACAAGACAAAACATCAGAAAGTGGGCGTTACCTTGACCTTGGAAACCGTACATAACCGCTCGGGAACTCTGAGGCTTATAGTTGTGACGTTTAAAATAAACAGTGAGCGAATGCATGAATAATTGTTACTGAAAGAACCGAAGATGGAACGAGGCAGTTAGCAGGTGCTGGTCCCATTAAGGCGGCCCGACAGCAATGATTGTCGCTCTCTCAGCGGGACACAGCCAGTTTCTTTAGAGTTAACACCACATTCGGCAAGCCTCAAGGCGAAGTTCTGGAAATAAACAGCTTCATAGCCAAGCTGTGATTTAGCACACTTCTGTAGCGTAAGTCAACGTGAAAAGAGTAGGCAGTCCCTGACTCTTAAGCACCACAACATAAAGTGTCTCACAGAGCGTGAATTGGTTTTGGATCTGAGGAAGACGGGATTAAACGCCTCAATCTGCGGCATCTTCACTACGAAGCCGTGATACGGGACAAGCTAACCATCAGTACAAATGTGAAATAATATCTGTTAAGTGATTACTAATGCATAGTGCACAGTATGTACATTTGCCGATGCTTATTTGTGTTAGTGAATTCTGAACAGTGAAAGTAAAAGAAAAAACCAGAAGAATTACGGCTGTTGAAATGGAATTTACGAGACGAACATTGACACTCACTTAAAGAATTGTAAAAAGAATGAAGAAGGCATTAAAGTATTTGAGGCTGTCACAGTAGTGTCAGTGATGATTCAGTTGGCCTGGTGTATTAGGCCGTATCGACTGGTAAACGCCGACTTTTCTAAGGAACGTAGTACCCTTACATCAGGGTGAAGCAGTCCAAGAAAATAAGGTACTACCCTGTCCAAACATCCGTAACTGTTTACCAGTAGAGACGGTGGAACATTCCAAAAGATTTAAATCTTAAAGCGAACACGTTAAAATAATTAAGAACGGAACCCATATGTGGCAAAATTTCGAAATTTGAAACCAGGTGGATGAGATATACAGAGAATACAACTCCAGAAACATCTAACAAACAATCTGGTGGATCTGGTTAGGCGAAGAAGACGTCCGAAGAGGCTGCTAGGCGAATTGGGCCAAAACGGGTTAACAGGTGGCACATCTCGACAGCTAGACAGCTAGATGCTGATGAAAATGATTATGATGAATATGCGAAGTAAAAGGACGGAGTGTACTGATCACAGTTGTCATCGCTGTTACACATCAGACACTGCAACTTCAGTAGCCATATTTTCCGCTCTTTTCATGTATAACTAACTAACTAACTAACTAACTAACTAACTAACTAACTAACTAACTAACTAACTAACTAACTAACTAACTAACTAACTAACTAACTAACTAACTAACCCGATGGGACAGAGTTCTTCCTGAGAAGCTAACAGGTCCTCAGCTAGTCAAGAAATTCCCCGTATTTTATGGAAGCCGAAGGTTCATCACCGCATTAACAATAGCACAAAACCTGTCCCTGTCCTAAGCCATATCAATCCAGCCCAAGCCCCCATCCCACTTCCTAAAGATCCATTTTATTATTATTCTCCATCCACGCCTAGTTCTTCCAAGTGGTGTCTTTCCCTCAGGTTTCACACCAAAACCCTGTATAAATTTCTCTTTTCCCCCATCCATGCAACATGCTGCACCCAGCTCATTCTTCTTGATTTGATCACCCGGATAATATTTGGTGAAGACTGCAGATCATAAAACTTCTGGTTACGCAGTCTTCTCCACTCCTCTGTTACCTCGTCCCTCTTGGGGCCAGATATCCTCCTCAGCACTCTACTCTCAAACCTCTTTTCAGATATGGAAATACTAATCATAAAACAAAACTTATGCCGTCATTTGCGTGATTCAGGATTTCTTTTATTGTTATGTTTATGACCTGCAGTAAGGACCGGGCAATCTGACTAGCGGTAGTAACTTTTCAGACTGGTATTCGGGACCGTAGACTCTCGGCAGGTACGTGGACTATTCTGACAGGTGTTTCGTGGTTTATTTCAGTCCCGGCAAAAAAATTCCAGAGTATTACGTCAACTGGGACAAGACCGCTTCCACCCAAACCCTTTACGTTTCATAATTCATCTTGCCATCTGACATAGTAGCAGCGTCGCAAAATGAATCATGAACACTTACTGTCCGGGTCAGTGAAATTCAATATCACTGTGCATGCAACAAAATGTGTTCACCCATACTTGCCTGGGATTCAGCTCCGTTTGCAGTACAATGAACCGTTTGAAGCCTAGTGGTAACTATGTGTGCCATTTGTTCTACCATTTAAAATTTCTGCATTTTGCCACATACTATATATATTTTGCGTTTTGTATTATTCTCGCAATACGTAAAGACTGATTATTCTCCCAAACTGCATTAACTATTTTGACTCTAATTGAAGCAGAATATGTTCTCTGTAAGGTAGGAGCTGAAGTTTTGTACTCGTGTAATACCACGTGCAGATGAAGGTGCGTTTTTAAAGCGTTGAAGGGTTTGGGAAATATCTCCATGTCGTCTTACTTTAAAACTAATAGTACCATTTGTTCTTTCACACGACTGTAGGCATGATGTTGGTGAGATGTGGCTAGTGACAAAGACGTGAACCTTTTTAGAGGGTCATCAAACAGCTGCAAGTAAACATGGCATCCAAATACATGCATGAGTTCTAAACATATGCTAATACATGGAACAAACATCATCTTCAATGGGAAGGCAACTGATTACGTCAAATCATTTTACGTTCTGACCATCTACATATAGGGTTCTCTACTTGTAGTCTGTTTGTTGCTTGTCTGGCACAACCTCTTGAAGAATATCTTTGTAACAACGGTGAGTTACAGCAGCAAAAACGTCGTGTTGAGGGCACGCCTACCGAGAGGAAACACGTGACTCTTCTGTTTTATTGGGACAGAATACTGTTTGTAGACAGAGATACGAATTTCAGTGTTCTTGTATGTGTTTGTGCTACATGGTTATGCAGTGTTGAGGAATTAACGATAATGGAACTTATTTGAAGATATTATTGCACCAAAACTTGTTGAGAACTTCGAGCCAGTCAGGATTCCATTATAGGACTCGAGATGGGTACACCTTTAAATAAAGTAAACATTTGGCCCCTTAATAGCCTGCTTGGTGCCGAACTCTGATACGCCTTTAGGCCTATATATACCTGAAAATTGTTTATTCGGGTGTAAGAGGGACGAGGTAACAGTGGAGTGGAGAAGAATGCATAACGAGGGGCTTTTTGAAGTCCGTACTCCTCACAAAATATTTTTCGGGTTGTCAAAAAACAATGAGCTGGGCGGCGTATGTAATATGTATGGGGGAGACGAGAGGTGCGTACAGGGTTCTGGTGGGGAAATCTGAGGGAAAGAGAAAACTTGGAAGATCTAGGCCTAGCAGGGAGGATAATATTAAAATCCATATTTAAAACGTCGGATAGGGATGTGAGCTGGATTAATCTGGCTCAGGTTAGGGACAGGTGGCGAGCGCTTTTGAATGTGGTAATGAAAGTTTGTTTTTTTTCACAAGCATATAAAGCAACGGGTACAATCTCAGTACTTTTGTATGTTTTGATTTTAAGATTGTTAATGGCACATGGGAAGATAGAATTCCTTAATCGTATGGTAGAAAATATTTCCTGAATTTAATCTGTTCGTACGTTTGTCCTAAACCTTATTTTGATTTGTTCCTGCCGTTACAGAATGTATGAAATTCAGCACTTTCAAAGTCGCCATTTATAACGAAGGTCTTCTCTGTATATTACGAAAGAGTAAGCTGCCTACATGTAACCAGTGTTAGAAAGTCGTTCACTTCAAATCGTGTTTGGGAAACAGACATTCCTAGGAGAATTTTCGTGGTCTTTCTCAGTCCTCCCTGGCGCCTGCAAAATGCATACCGTTTTTTGTCGGAAAGACGTAAAGGAAGAGCGCAAGTGGACTGTATTAGAGAATTATATTTAAAATGGCCTGGGGAGGTAGTGTTAGAAGAACTGAATTGCATTATGGTGGCCCAAGGAATGTTCAGTAGTAGGCCTATAGTTTTTAGAACATCGCAATGTGTTCTGGGATATCAGAAGAAGAAGATATTCTTCTTAAATTTAAGACTCTGTCGGAGGTATTGATGAAAAGTTCAGTTTTCTTGGCTATGGCCCCATGCACATTGTTATATGCTAGTAGGTGCAGGCGTTTTAGAGGAGTTTGCTGCCTCCATATTCAGGTTCATCAAAGAAATCATTTGACTGCGTAATAACCAGTATTTATCGAAGCAATACGTAGGATAAGAAAAGATAGGCGTAACATGAACAATCATTACACACCCATTTGCCACGTTCATCTTTTTATGAAGTAAGTGACTTTGTTACGGTAGGTGTAACTTTTTAGAAATGGTATATTAAGACAAATTTTGATGTGAAATATGTTCAGAATTAACAAAACCTGCACATTTTTTTTAACGTTGCACGTACCATAAAATATAATTTTTCTTGTAACATCTCGCTGACCGGTGGGAAAGACAAGATATTGCAGAACTGAGCCTTTGTCTGGACCACCAGTGCGTGGGTTGCATTGATTTCTTTGTGGCTGTGGGCAGCAGTGGATCCTAAGCAAGACAGGACCTAACCGAATTAAGTTAAATCAGATTCACTTGCCATCTGTGTGAAAGTCGAAACGGACGGTACGCGCAACTATACAGTGGCAGTAGGATGATCCCGGGGCAAAATAATAAAGAATAAAAATACAGAGGTTCTGTTTTGTTGACTCGAGGCAGGTTAAACACACAGACACGTCACATCATCGTCATACATTCTGAGTTGAGGAGGCGGGCGGGGAAAAGTCAAGGGTCGAGCCATGAGGTAGGCTGGCAGGCCTGACAGACCATGCGTGATGGATACTCATACTGCTCTAACGTCACACGGAATACACTGTTCTCATATACAAAAGCTGTCTCTGAGCGGAGAGGCGCGCCGTACTCCGAGAAAGAGAAAGAAGAAAGGCAGCAAGGAAAGAAAGAGAAAAATATTTAAAGCTGGAAGGAAAGGCGACAGGGTGACAGAACGGAGGTCATTAAGAAAGGAATAAACAAGGCAGGCAATGTACACACAACGTAACATTGTGGCGCGTTCGCGTAACCATTGTTGCCGTGAAAATACAAAAATGTGTTTCTTATGCATTGTTTCGTAACATATTACTGTCAAGATGCTTTTAAGGAAATTTTAAGTCGCCGGAAACGAACGTGCGTAGGTCTTCATGTAAAGAGCCCGATTTTGTGCCCGATTTTAGCTAAAATTTGGATTTTGTCAAAAGAGTTTAATAAAAATCCCAAATATGAAATTTCGTGAAAATCCGTCTAGTGGGAGACGAGCTAAAACATGCGGACAGACGGACAGACATGCCGAAGGTAACAGGCGCTTTTTGCGACTATAGGAACGTGCCTAAAGAGGAGACAGGCCGAAATAGGACGATAGAGGGCGGCATAGAAAGGAAGATAAGCAGTTCTGAGAGAGAGAAAGAGGGAGAGCGAGAGAGAGAAAGGAAAGAAATTAACAAATAAACACGTGAACGAAGCACGAACAAAATGAAATAAAATGTAGGCCTTCATAATTTGTGTTGCTTGTCGTTCTGGATGATTCAGCGGCATCGGAATAAAGGCAATTACATACCAGCAAGTGCATAAATTACTTGTACTTTGCGTTTGGATACAGGTCTGTATGTCACTTTTCGTACCCTTTAAACCCACATCGAAATCATTCAAATGAAATTAAAACCTGCAAGTGCATGAAAGCAAGGTACGAAGGAAAATATTAGGATCCACAGAGATGAAGGATGTGCAGGAAAAAATAATGTAGGCCTAACGTCACACAAGAAATAATTTCGTGATTTATATTAGTCAATAAAACTAGGTTACGCAGGGTAGGGCATGCAGCGCGAAGAAGGGACAACAGATACGTTCACATTATCTTAAAAAATCTCTTGCAAAGCGACTACTAGACGGCCAAGAAGGTAGGGGAATAACAATGAAATGGAGTTTATGTAAAATGTTACGAGGACGTGACGTAGTCAAGGTGGCGTTCTTTGAAAGGTTTGGTGTTTGTGTGTTGAATTAATTGCTGTTTGTTGAAAGTTATTAAGCGTTAATGAATTCTGACAGATGTTGGGTACTCACGGTATTTTACATGAAATATGAACAGTTTTACGGAACACAGGAAATCAAATTTGCGACGGTGCATATACAGGCCTCTAGAAGAAACACATCAAGGGACGTTAATTTGAAGATTTGACTGCGGAAGTCAGAAACACAAAGCATCCAGAAAGTTACGGATAAAGGAATAAATGAATTTGAAGAACGGAGCCTGAAATTATGAAGAGAAATAAATTAAAACACCAGGAAACAGGTAATAACCAAACATGAAGGCTGGCCTTTACTTAAAATAGCAAATAACACTGCGTTGCTTACTTTAACAGCCTACTCTTTCTTACCGATACAATACGAAATCTTATCAAGGCGAAAACTCCTACGTAAAGTACGATTAGTGAAAGTATGTAGGTCTGATTACTCTTATATTATCAAACTAGTAACTGCAAGAGCGAATTCACACACCACAAACTACGAGCAAGTCTGGTGTGTAGCAGCAGTTCCCTTTCCTAACGGTGAAAACTGTATTGGAACCTACTTTTAACAGTGTACATTTGGAGGTATAAATTTAGTATTCTTTCGGTCGCTGAGGTCGGATGTTATAGATTTAACTTTAACCCTTTCCCCAGCACACCCCTCCCCCTCCGCAGTGTTGAGTAACATGTTCGAGGCCTAAGCATGTAGCACACTCACTCACTCACTCACTCACTGACTCACTCACTACCTCACAGAGGGCATGTCTATTTCTTACGGTGACGACAACCTGTACCATTACGTAAATTGTGGCTATGTTTTCCGCGACCGAAGGCAAGGCGGCGTCGGTTGTTGGTAAGTGCAGAGGACGTTCAGTGTTCGGTCATGCGTCATAAGGTTACGACCATATTCGAATGAGATGTCGAGGTAATTACGAGGACTGAAATAGATGTTAATTATGACTTGCATCGAATGAAATGTTGAGACGACTACGAAGGGTCGAGTCAGATGTCTGGATGATTACGGAGTCGAATAGGGTGCTGAGATGACTGTGTCAAATAAAATTTTACGACTGTTTTGAAGGGGTCGATTAACACTTTAAGTTAAATATGTCAAATGCAGAGGCGGCTCGTCCGTAAGGGATGCAGGGCTGCAGCCATCCCAGAAATTTTGATAGAAATTGAACTAAATATCTGAATAAAAGTTTTCATTAGGAGATACTCACATTCTTTAAAATAATATGAGTACAACCAGTTCAACTTCAAATACTCACGTTGGACTCTAAGCGCTGTGGAAAGCGAGCGGGCTTTGTCCTGCCCAGTCGTTGCGCGTTGGGTCAGCGCAGCTAGGGCGGTTTGTGGGAAGATAGCGGCAGCTAGGTCGCGGGCTGGGCTGCAGGCACTGCAGCTCAGAGAGGATTAAAAATAGATTTCGAATATCTGTTTATCTTTTCTGGCGTTTTAAACCCTGGAATGTTGATAGCAATTTTTCCTAGCTGTTTTCAAAGCCATATTTGTGAATGTTTAATTTTAATAGTTGCAGTTTTAAGATGGAAGTGGACAATAACAGTGTGGAGTATTTATAGGGCATCATGTTTTTCCAATTAACTCTCGACGAGAAGACTGAGGCTGAGGATTTCGGTAGTGTAACACATTATTTAGTCGTTGTTATTTGTCAGTCATGATCAAGCAGAATACGAGCCGCCTCTGGTCAGATGAGATGTTAAGATGACTATGAAGGTGTCGAGTGAGATGATGAAATTACCCTGAAGGTGTCGAATGAGATGTTAATGGAACTGTGCCAAAGGAGATGCGAAGAAGAATATGAAGGGACCGAATTTTATTTTGAGGTGACCATGAAGGGGCTGACTACACCTTAATATAATTATGACGTATCGACTGACTTGACTGTAAAAGTGCACAGTGAAATCATCATGATTATGGTGAAGATGAAGTGGTGGCTGTGGTTGTTTAATGACGGTGAAGATAAAACAATATTACGTCATTTACGACAATGATGATAAAAATAATTTTAATTGTTTTGCTGCAAAATTTATGTCAAGGCTAAATCAAAACCAGTGCTCTAGAAGGACGTAAAATATCAGAACAACGCAGGGGAAAAGAATTTGGGTGCAGTGTTTTTTTTTCAGAATGTGAAGAGCGGGTAAATATTTCCACCTTTCCTGTCTCGCCGAAGTTACATCTAATTTGGAAATCACTGTCATCGAGTGCAGATGCTTTAATTACACCATACGATGACAGAGAATACTGAGGTGGGGGAGAGACTCTGACAGTGATCTGAAGATCACCTTTCCGTCCGCTTCACTAGCGATGCTTTATTGTTATTACATGACGCAGACGGATTGTGCGGCTTCCAGAGTTGCGATTGGTCACACATTGTTTCCTACCTCCCCAGTGCCTCCCGCAATCTTATGAAGCAGTGATCATTACTGTCTAGGAACAAGAGTGATGTAAGTCTGTGCCCTAGAAATTTATTTACGAATTTTAGGATGAAACATGCTTTAAGGGTATATTTTTTGAATCAGAGTAGCTAGGTACATGCGCTTTCCTTTCTTCCATTCACTGATACGTCTACGGGAGCTGTGAGTTTCACCCCGTCTTGATAACTTTGAACTGTATCCTACCTACGTGGTAAAGGTAAAGTTGTCCCTGTGCACACAATGAAAGCTATGGGAGGAGTGGATGTACAACTCCACTCATTCTTAACCTCTGCAATAGATGAGGGTGAGTGGTTGGCTTCATGCCCCAACCGCTTTACTTCGGGTAGAGCGGCCCGGTACCAGTGGAATAGGAAGTTGGGTTGGCCCGATGTATTTTAGTAGACGAAATCATCTGACGCCTCTGCTTAGACACTTTGCGGTCCTGGCCATCGACAACGTACAGTTGGCAGATGAAAAAGATTCAATGTTGGATGAATCCTCGAAGTCGTTAAGTTTCTCGTATCCGCAGTCTTACTTGTAGCCCGCGCTTGTATAAAAAATCTATCCATCGTGACAATTTTGTTGCATATCCGCGGATAAATCCCCAGATATTCGCAACGGCGCAGATGTCCAGTTATAGGGACTCACAATATAGACCAAGCTGGTCGTGTGTTATGTCTTATATTGCATTTGTATATTATTTGTATTATATTATATATTATATAATTATATATAATATACGGCATATTATTTATATTTGTATATGATTTCGAAAATGTGGCAAAGTTTTAAAAGATTAGTGCAAACTCCTGCTCCTGCCGTGCCATGTGGCTCAAGTCCTGTCGTCTTCGTGTAGGCAGAAAGACAGACGGACGGACGGACAGGCATTGCTCATGATGAACAGAGAAATTATACAAGGCACCTTAACCGTTTGTGATAAAGCGGGCGAGGGTAGGATAGATTAGAGTAAAACATGAAATAGATTTTTTGTTGCTTTAAGCGGATAAAAATTACATTTGCCAAGCAGGAGGTAACGGTGTACCAAATGTAACTAAAACGTGTTACAGATTTTGGAGATTAAATTTGCAATGGGACTGGTGGGAGGACGGAAGAATAGACAGGATACACACAATCTGTTAATTTTGTTGCACTTCTTAAAAAGCCGCATAAAATGCCCGGTATTTTGGAATCTCTGACGCAAGAGTCCAGCGACTGAGTACAGTGTTACTGCGTTAGGAATTCCGACGATGTTACAAGCCAAGTAGTTTTAAGTGAAATAATTTTTTACGAACACAGTCATACGTTTTTCAGATGACCATGAAAGGTTGGTTTCTATTTCACCTTTGTGTTTGTAGCATAATTTCATGAAAGTCGCTGATACTGGGTCACAGACGGACAGACAGAAGGCTGTGGTGTCTAAATGAGGCCTTCTTGTACTTCTTAAAGAAGCTGAAAAACAAGACTAAATTAACTGTTTTTAAGACATGCTTTGGTATGCTGTTTATCGAACAATTCTAGTCATCCCTTGCATCTGTGCTTGTTCCTGCCTGCATTTGGATGGATGCAACCCAGGTGCTTGGAGGCCAGAAAATATTTTCTACTGGCAGATGAGTGGGTTTGGTGAACAACTCAGGCAGGCGTGAGGTCTCCGCTTGAAGGAACATGCATGGTTGTGCCTTATATGTTGGATGTTTTTCCTGGAAAAGCAGCGTCTTCGATGTTGCGAATTATAACACACATACGGTCTAGTTCTTAGTCAAATTTCTTTTCCTGTCTGCGCCTTAAAGGCATATAGGAGGAGTAGACCTTGGTACTACATGGGGTCGGTGGTTAACTGCACGCCTAGCCCGCTTCACCCCCCCCCCTCCCCCAAAGAACCAAATGACTGACTTGGTGTACTCTATTAAATTCAAATAATAGAATGTCAAATGACTGTGCAGGCTAGAATTATGACAAATATTCTGTTTCACCTGTCGTCTTGGAAGAGCCCGTTAGGGAATCGAACCGGTTCCGGGCGGTCTCACGATATAAGCTTAAAAAGAAGTGCAGTTTGTTCCGTATGTGCCATGTAGACCTACAAATAATGTAGCTAACTAACTAAAGGATTTGGATCTTCAATAAGTAAAGACAAAAATTACAGCACAGAACGCATTTGGAAATTTTACTTTTTCCTTTATATTGAGTGACAGCAATACCGTTGAACTCTTTCAGATGAAATTGATAAATAGACTCCGTTCTACATGTACACAAATTTAAAATTTCTTTTCGTAAGTGCATCACGCGATAGTTTATTTACTAACTAAATTTACATACGTATTCGAAACAGAGCCCGTTGACTGCATGGCATTGGGCTCAAGCAGGTTAGCAGTCATTCGGGGCATTTCTGTTTTTATTTATTTTTCGGTACTGTTTTTTCTTGTACTAGCATGGGGGGGGGGTGTAGTGTAGTCAGTATAGTGAGTAGGGTAGGGGCAGATGACCGACAAGCTGTAGCTCGATTCCTTTACCTTTGTACTATCATAAATTTCTGTGAAACTTGTACATGAAAATTTAGATCGTAAAAGTGACGGTGGACAGAAATCCTGTACATCTGTATCATTTCTGGCCTCTAAAAAAGGTTTTGTGAGAAACCGAACATCAGTAGCGTTAAAAGTTGTGCAAGTACAGTTACATTTATACCAGCATTATGAGCGTGACAAATAACAATATAGAGGGAACGGTGATAATAATCAAACGTAAGCTATTGACTTTTCTTCGGGAAAGGTGGATGCTGCAATACTAACTTAAAAATAAGTTCCAGTGCGTGTGTTGCTGTCATTTAATATTCGTGCTTTTGACTCCTGTCACATGACTCTTAACGTACATAGCATATGTACGCGACACAGAATCGCAGAAGAGCAAGCCCTAGCTGTGTATGGATTGTGATTCCGTAGGTTTTGAAATTAGTCTGATTCTGCCTCCAAAGATTCGAACTACTGCTATTAAAGGGATTTAGAAGAAGGTCACACTGTGTTGGTGAAATATGTCTGGGGTCCCGATAGTGGCTGCACTGAGAATAGTTTACCAGTGAACTGACTTCCATTGGCTAGCACTGAAACCTTACAAAGGGCGCTTTGTCATTAATTAATTTTTCTGTACGTGTTATAATTCTCTTATTTTACGTAGTAAGGAGCAGGACATTGTGTGTCACAGTGAGTCGAGGTCAGACAGCTACAGGTGCATTTTATATAGGCGACATTTCACTATTCATTTTACCCAACACCCTAAGTGAAAGGTGAATGTGAACATTGTAATTAATGGTTTTCTAGTTCCATCTGTCAGGTTTGTACCATGTTCCTAGCACAGCATGATTTATGAATTTTCTGGCTACCACTGTTGGTAAATATTAATGACTGTCGCAAATCATGTGGCTTTTTATAGCACTTTCTGTATGTATACAAACGGATTACCATTTTTTGCTTGAAATAAACCATAAGGCGCTGTGAATACTTCCGGAGTTATGAAAGATGGGCATAAGTAGCACATTCTAACGTTGCCATAACTTTTTCACGTCTGGCAGAATAGGAACAGGATCTGCTCTTTTCTAGGCACCTTTTCTGTCCTACAAAACACCTATTAGGTTATAACATTGCTCAACAGAATTCACGACATTTGATATTGGAGATATTTAAGAAACGAGAGAGGCAGTGCGCATGTAACGTAGCATTGAGGCGCGTTCGCGAAACTATTATTGTTGTGGCAGAGCAATTAATATTACATATTGTGACTGAGTGTATGGCCGTTGGATTATTTCAGTTTCTCTTTTATTTGAAAGAAACACGGCAAAATGCGTGCTATTTCGGTGGTGTGAGAAATGTAAGGATGCCCACGGTCACGCGTAGTAGGGACTTAATAATATTGTTTGTAGAGCAGGGCGAAAGGGATATGGCACCGGCACGCAGGTACAGCGCTGCTGCTTCACCGGTCTGTGTGAGTCAGAAAAGTTGAAACCGCTACCGTAACCTACCACAAAGTGCGAGCAGAACTCACGATGAGAAACTGAACGTCGCAGCTGTGATTATCGTCACTGTAGTAATTATGAAGCATACCTTGCAAGCATTATGTTCTGCCACAGTACAGTTGGAGTTTTCAACACTGAAATGAGAAAACCGTGTTGTTTTGCATTTCAAGTCCGTCTAGAGTGTCCTTCTTTGTCATGAGAACATTTCAGTTATCTTAAAGCGCAATATGTTAACCAATAAAGTGTTTAATA
>BLKM01012985.1:81704-136704 GCA_013340265.1 Coptotermes formosanus | reverse complement strand
AGAATTAATGAAGTAAGAATTGATTAAAATTGTGGAGAAGGAAGCGTTAATCCGAGTCCGGGAAAAGTCGGTTATTTGGATGCTAACATTTGCCACTGTTGTAGTGAAACTACTTTGTTTGGGATAGTTGGCAGGGCAAAGTGGACTTGTGGCACTCTTGTTCTGGGTCATACAATGACTGTGAGGTGTCTATTGAGTGAAATGATGTGGCGGGGGATGGGGAGAGGGCGGCTGACCTCTTTTGTTACAGAAACACTAACAGCAGCTAGTGGAATGTGATGGGGTTCATTTTTCACAGCGTCTGACCAAAGACGACGACAATAAAAAGAATGAAAAGGAATCTTCATCAGGTTTTTGAATAGCTAGGTGCGAAGCTGCCGACTGTTTGTTGCGTCTACGCTGTAAACATCTGCCCACAAACTCGCAGTTAGGAGACGAACTTTGAACTTGTTTGTGTGCTTCAGTGTCTGCGTATGTTCACGTTTATCATTGCAACAGCAGCGGGAAAATTCGGATTAAACTTGAAGAAGGCTTGCTACCATTCAGTTCAGAATGTCCTTTACCTTTCTGTCTTCCTTCTTAATACGTAGAGACTAAATTTCACAAACCCATAATTGTGTGTGTTTACAGCGGTGTGAAACTCTGTGGTACTAAATTGTGTAATGTAAACTTAATGTTCACCGACTTTAGCACATTGGCTGACAGAGTTCGAGAATAGAATGCTGAGGAAGAGGGAGGAAGTAAGTGGAGATTCGGTAAAATTTTGTAATTAGGCGACCCATGGTTTTTCCTCCTCATCAAATATTTTTCGCAAAGTCACATCAAGGATAATGTAGGCGGGAGATCTATAGAGGAGAAGAGAAATTCGTATGGGGTTTTGGTGGGGAAGCCTTAAGGAAAGAGACACTTTAGGAGAACAATGCGTAGTTTGGAGGATAACGTTAAAAATGATTCTGAACGGAGCAGGATGGAAGGGCATATACTGGATTCGTTGCGCTGTCCATAGGAAGAATTGGAAGGGTTTTATGAACACGATGGTGAACCTTAGAGAACCATAAATGCGGTTAATTTCTTGATTTGGTGTGGAACTTTTGGCTTCTCAAGGAGGACTCTGCTCCATGGAATAACTGAGAACCTAGAACGACACTTGTCATAAATGAGTTTCTCTTAAAGCAAGTGAACACTCTTCGCAGCCGCACAAAACACATTGCATAATAACCGTGTACCGGTATGTGGTTAATTGATGTGTCTGCATGTTACTGTTCGCGGGGTTGACTTGACGACGGCACTTTATCGGCAGGACAGGTTATGTAGCTTTGAACAGTGTGATAACTGTGCATGGTAAATGGACCAGGATGCGGACTGAAGCGGTTGTTATGTGTTTTCAACTAGGTCTGCTAACCACTGTTTGTCGAAAAGCCCGGGGGGGGGGGGGGGGAGACGTAAAACCTCAATCGGGATCGTTTTCTGCAGATGTGCACAAATCCCTGGCGCCAGGTCACCGTGGCATTTACATTTTATACCATGGTTCCTGATATTGGCGGCGAGTCAGTATGGAATTTGCTTCATGTTACCCTTCTGCGCCTAGAATTTTGAGGTGGCGACTGGATTTTTGGAAAATTTTGTGCGTCCTTGGTCTTCTGTTTAACATTTTCTTCTGGAATGTCCAGAATATGGGGAGGCGGGATAGCTTAGTCAGCACAGAGGCAAGGCTGTAAGCTGGACAGCTGAGTACTCGTCGCTCGATCCCCAGCACGTGCAAGAGATGTTTGTGTTCTCCAAAGTGTGTATACTGGTTCTGCGGCCTCTTAGCCCCCTATCAAATAGATACATGGGACTCTCTTTTTCCCAGGAGTAAGTGGCCAGTGTATGAAGCCGACCACTCTCCTGTATCTAGTGCTGAAATTAAGAAATGATTGGAGCTGTATGTTCGCTCACCATCGTCTTTATGGCTTGCTCAGGGACAATTTTACATTGTTTCTTTTCCTCCAGCGTATGAAGCACGAATGTTAACAACCGCATGTGTGTGTATTTCTGTATTTTGTTCGACCAGCTTTTTTTAGTTACAGACTGTAGGCCTATATATCAGGTGCGAACCCAGAATTTTTCATTTCGCGGGGGGCCCCCCCCCCTGACCCTGAGGCTATATATAATTTATGTTTGATTTTATAAATCTTGTCACAAATATTATGTCGTAACTATAATATAACACTGCAACCATATTTGTGTACGTACGAATATAACTGCATGTTCCTTGACTCGATCAGTGTCCTATCTTCTTTTTTCTGTTTTATTAATTTTTTTCAAAATTCTAATGTACTAGTCATCAGCCGATTTCAATGGCTCATTTCAGCTGAAGGGTAAATCACGTAAAACTTTTGGCATCGTAATATCTACAAAATCTGTGTTTTTTTTTAAATTTTAGCCTTGGGGGGTTTGGCGGGCTGCAGCCCGGCAGTCCTCTTCCTCTCGCTGGATGCGCCCCAGCTATATATGACATGCCAAAATTCGCGAAACAGAAGACTGCTGAAAGTCATGGAACATTTCGTCGTTGAAAGCTTAAAATGTCAAATTGATTGCCAGGTGCAAGAGGGGTAGATGGCTGCTAGTCACGGCAGTCTAGATGAACCGTATAAATGAGTCTGCACTGTCGCTGCTCGCTGGTAGAATGTGACTACTGCTGGTTTGCAGTGTGGACTTGCACTGTGCTGCTGATAGCACCTGTCATTATCTTCTTTCAGCACAGCATCAGTCATTCACTCCTCTGCAAGTTTCCCATAGCAGCTAACTGCAAATTCATAACGCAACTAATTTAATCAGCACGGCGTGTATGAACCCTGTGTGAACACAAAAAATATTTTACCTCAGACATAGACACTCAGCCTGGGCGTTTCTAATCACAATATGATAGAGTTAAACCTTCCTCCAACGCGACGGGTAAATGCTTTCTGTGAATCCAAGTTGGGTGAATTTCATATTGCATGGGATTAATGGGGATAAGGGAATGTGACCGTAGAAAGTTAATAAACAGTGCAACAAAAAATGCGCAGCAGTGGTTATTTTATGCTCTTTCGCAAAATTACGAAAAGTGACTGTAAGTTGCGTCATGTCTGTCTGTCGGCATGGAAGAACTCGGCTCCCACCGGATGGATTTTTATGCAATTTGATATTTGAATATTTTTCGTATAAGGTTAATTATAATTTGACAAGAACTACGGATACTTTACATGAAGACCTATGTGCGTTGATGGTAATAACCCGTTGAATTCTTCTTAGAATGAGAAATGTTTCAGACAAAAGTTTTAGACAAAATCAAGACACACATTTTTTTTCCAATAACTTTTCCAAAAATTGTGCTGTTTGTGTGGAAAAAATATGGTAGTTCCAGACAGGCCACAGGTGACAATATAATACAGCGCATGCGCTTTACATGCTGGATAACTAAGGCTACAGACACACACTCAGAATATGTAATACTTATTGCTTTCCACGGCAGCAATGGTTACGCGAACGCGCCTGAATATTACGTTATACGTACATTGGCTCTCTTGTTTTATGTGCATGCAGTTCCATGAGACGCAGTGTGGAGTTAAGGACGCCAGATGACAACATCGCATGATGACAACTGAACTGAATACGTGCATTACTTACGCCGAATAAAGAACATTTGGTTGGTACAAGTATATATGCAGACGCGAAATCGTGTTGAGCTTTCGGAATGTAATCGTCCGCATGTGTAATCAAATCCACGATGGAGGAGGGTTTACTGCGTCTGTACGTTTTTTTTAGCATGGGAAATCGAGCATAATATCATCTGCTAGCTTAAACCCCTTTGAAATTTTAAAGGGGAAATTTGTTGTGCCAGTTTCTAATTACAGTTTCTACGACAGCCCTTCCATGGATCTCCTCTTTTATGTTTACAAATTACTATTTCACTTAACATGAACGGTACATTCCATTTTAAAGTCAGATTTGCCAGAGATTATTGCCTGAATAATATGCAACAGTTATTTCTTTTCATTTTACGGCACTGTCGGTAAGTCAGACTGTACGCTTCTGTAGTTAGGTTAACTGGTAACTGTTGTTCAGAAATACTGGGTTGAAAGCAGTCGTGTCGTATCCCAATCTGTGTACTGTTTTGATTGGTGCCTTAGGAACTGAGCAAAAGAGCGGAGAGTATCAGGTTATCCGGTGTTCCCGCTGGGGTTAAAACCGGTCAGGTCCTAACATCTATCTAGAGTGTCATCGTCACACCAGTGTGCTGAGTACCTTTCAGTGTATTTACCGATGCCACCATCTGGTCTATTTCGTAACTACTAACAAGTTCAGGTCCTACGTAAGGACAAAAAATGGCTAGGATCAGATTGCATATGGGTAACAGAACTGCTGGCAACCGGTGCCCCCGGTCCAAACATGGATAAATTGAATTTCCATTTTAACACCGCGTCTGATTTTAGGAGCTAGAAATTTAAGAGTTAGCCTTGCATTAATGTTTTTCAATTGATTTTCCCAGCGATAACTGTATAATTTGTTCCTTAACAATGAAATTGTAGGCGTTCTTTGGTCAGTAAAACACAACTATTGTTGTGTTGACACATCCTGTTCAACGTTGTTTCGAGCTTTGTTTTTGAGTTCGTTGAACCGGTTGCGTAGAATAAGGGATACTAGGAGTATCGTTTCTGTCCATCTGTTTTCCACATGTTCCATCTCATAAACTGTTAAACGTTCTTAGATTAACCTTTCAAAGCTCAGTTGTAACCCTACGCTCCACCTGCTGTAACATTAACTCCGGTTTTTTCCAGACATTGCGCTTATGTGCTTCGTATTAAAGAGCGATTATTTCCCCAGACATCATTTACGAATTGGACACTGTAGTGGTTACAGAGTCTTTACTCTGTGAAGCGAGAACTCAAGTTTTAGATATCATTTAGATGGATGTTGGTCGTTAAAGCGTTCAGTTCAGTTCTGAGATGTTTGAAGTTGGTTGAATTCCATTTGCTTGTGATCAGTCCCATACAACTATCCCTTTATGTGAAGGTCAAATCAAACTTTATTGATCTTCTGAACAAAGGACAATCGTAAAAAATTATTACGTGGTATAAAATGCTGACATAACTGAGATCCAAACTTCTGTGTCAAAGTATTTATTTATATTATTAATATTTACTGAACTGGAGTAAAAAGTAACATATGATAAACCAGTGGTGTCAGCTGTGGTGATATTAGGGTCAATAACGTGTAGCTAGAAATACTGTTATGAAGGTTTGAATGATCAACATATTCCTAAACGTGATGCGATACTTGATGTGCTGTAATTGTATATGATCTGCAATAATAGAGTTGTTAAGTTGTCTACCAAACTACGTGGCCTGGCTTCTCAGACGCCTGTAATCGTAAGGTTCTTTGCCGTAAGACATTAAAATCTTAGAGCAGCATCTGAAAAAAAAGTGTATTATGAAATTATAAAGGAATCCATTGAAATATGCGTACATACACATGTGTATTCCAGTTTTCAAGTACCTTTTTCTACTGTTCGTATATTGACCCTCATACAATATTCATGCTGCTAATTGATATAGGCCGGCTTGTAACAGTTCAACTTGCATACCTAAAGTCTCAGGTAACAGTAATACGGCAAAGTATCTCAGTGACCTCGTCTACAATCATGATATAAGCTGTTTGTACCTTAACAGGTCAACACCGACACCTAGTACGGATGAAGTGCAGAGGTAACATATTACTACTCGGAACACTCAGCGATAATTAAAATTTATTGAGAAATGAAGGCCGAAATGTCTGTTATTAAGACCTTCGAAGTGAATGGAACAGTATAATCAACTATTATATTAAAAGACTGGAGGGACAGCTTCAGCCCGTGAGTTTGTATTGTCACAAATCCTGACTCTCCTTTGCCCCCAGTCCAGAATTACCGAGGTATAGAGCGGTGGTGTCACCACGTAATTATGCTATTTGTATATTCCATAAACGTTTATCCTTTTAAAGCGCCGTAACTCATATGGACCTATCAGAGTACAACATTTCAGCGTCTCCTCTCTCAGTAGTTCACTCTGGCGCTGTGTTGTGTTACTGATTGCAGGGAATTAACTTTAGAGAGGGGCATGCAGTGGTATAGTTTCGTGAAAATGAATGGTCTATTGGCGACAATATTAAATTGACAATTGAACATATAGTCCTATGGACCTGCAATGTGACTTCAATGTCATGATGGATTTTCGGAAATGTGCTATTTCATAACCACGGATGAATGAAGTAGAAATTTAAGGAGAAAGTTTCATTGTGATTGTCATTTGTTGCTCTGTAACCTATGCATATCTGGCCCATAGTTTGGTAATTCCAGGTATTTTTGTTCGTATGGGACGATAATTGGATTATGGGGTTGTGTCTGCAGAGTGAACAGTGGCATTTACATTGAACTTCGCTAAGTACGAGATGGAGCTATGAGATGTTTCACCTTCACTTGTGTTACTGGCCTGCTACGCACATTGTCTCCGGCCTTTGCGGTTAGGAAATGCTGTCACTTCACACAAGCACGACTTGCGGGTGTAAATATTTGCACATTGTGAGAAATCTTGTAGACTGTTATGGCGACGAACAGTGCGACTACGATCTTACTGAGGACTGATACCGTGTAGTCTGGTAGACAGTTAGGTACAATGTCTCGAACAAACTTTCTGCAAAGATCTTCAGGATAGATGGAGGTAGCAGCTTCTTCCGAAACCTTGGTGCCTATCTGTTAAACTACAAGGCTTCATAGTTTATGCACGTAGCTGCAAGGCTTAACCAGAGTGTAATCTTAGAGTAAGACATGCTTTTAATGTCCAAAACCTGCTGCATGTTTTGACTTTTTCGTAAAGGCATCAGTAGGCACAGGAATACAGATCTAAAGGAAATAAGCAACCTGTATACAAGGTATGTTCCGTTCATATTTTGGTGCTCTGCCTAATGATGGATTTATGAAAACGACGAAACATGTAGCACGTTTCGGACAAAAAAGATATTGTCTGAAAAAATAAATTTTTTGATTGGCGGTGTAGCTATTTGTCTGCCAAGAAGGTACGCTGTAATATAAATAGTTGTCTAAGTAAAACGTCTAGAGGTGTAGAGTGTGGAGGCACAACTCCACGTATTCTTAATCCTTAGTACCAGATGGAGGTGCGTGTAGTCAGGTTAATGGACCTACGGTCTTGAGCCCCTGAGCAGTTGTTTCTCGTTTTGTGGCTCATTCTGTTCATGGTGTTAAACAAATAATAACAAGAGTCCTTTTGAGAATTGAACCAAGTTTCAAAGCCCCAAGACTATCACTTTTCGTGAGGAATTGTGCCGTTGGTAAGGTGTGTGATGTCCACACGCAGTCAAATCTGGCCGAATATTTGGGTGATTTTAATGTTTTTTGGGTCTCCTTTTGTCCGTTAAGCGCATAGAATGGATTAAAATATGACGTGAAGCTGAAGCAGGGCAGCTTGATGTAGCAAAAGGTCTCCTTTAGACGTGTGCTATGATGTCTCTGGATGGAAAATCTGTGGCGTTACTGGACGTCTTGTTCGTTATTGCACACAGCTTGCCTCATTTTCTTCAGGCGAATGACAGCAATGCACCAAGAAATAATTATTTTACGACCGTGCTCCTTTAAAACACCCTATGTAGTAACAATTCATAATGTTCTTCCCATCTCATTTAATTGTATAAAGTCTCAGCAGATGAGAAACTGTCTTCCTATAAAGGACCAATCAATTGAAACTGCAAATCTTTACGAGTTGTCGAAGTATATCAGTAATTACATAATGGGCCTGCTTGTTCTGCCACTGAAAATTAAGTACCATGTAAATAAGGGAACTGTACAACGGTCCTGCACGACTACATTGCCCGTCAGTTCCCTGTTACCCTTGTACCTTTCTTAGGTTTATTTGCGTGTAGGAAACATCTATTAGTTTTGACTACGGTATTACGAACTGTGCATTAATGGTGACCACGAACAAACGTGACAGGATAATTGTTGAGCGATAATACAGCTATACGAAACACGCCTTTTATTTCTCCATCTGCGGTTAGCGTTTACAGACTGATTTTGAACTATTACAGACGTTCTGCAGGACAAAGTTATATGTTGTGACAACAGTGAAAGGTTTGGAAGGCGCCAGGGTTGAAAATTGAGGTAGAAGGTTCCTCGGAAACATAAGTTATTATGTACCAGACTAGACGTTGTCACCATCTTCATATTCAGAAGGAGATAAGTATTTATTCACTAAAGGCTAAAAAATGTTTGTTGCAAGGTCAAATTGTCATCCCAATGAAGTGTAACTGAGAGTGTTGGAACTTGCGGCTGCTTCATGTCTTTACATATCATCTCAGTGTAGAAACATACAATGATCATTGAAGACATGTATATGAACGTGACACGGGCTTGGGCCTAAACCGGAGACAGCGTTACTTCCTAAACATCACTGACATAAACACATCCTGTAGTATCTCATTATTTAAAGAACACACGTTTTGAAATTGCGTTTTGACGTAGAAGTATAGTAACACTAGGAGTATTATTTGTACAAACACCAGCGCGGAAAAAGTGAAACAAAAAAATTACATACACTTATTCCTTACTTTTCGTGGAGTTTAGATTTCAAGAACCCCCACGAAAAGAGAAAACCAGCTAAGAATTTACCGCCCCGGCGGGCCCCCCCCCCCCCAACAAAAAATGTTTTAGTGTTTTCGGCGTTTTTATTTTCTTCTTTTTTTTCCTTCAACTCCTTGAAAGTTATGCTGTAAGATTCGAAGACCTCTTCGAGTTTTCGAAAACTTCTGGTGCTCCTACGTACCGATGGATCCACGTGAGGCACTTTTATCCTTAGGGAGACCCCGCGAAAGGCGAATGATGAAGGTAACTCACAGCGTACGTGGCAAATCGTTTACTCAGTATATCGAATACCTCTTGTCTGGACAACGTACATTGTCTCACAAGAATCCGCCCTGGTCTGTGTAATGAAGATACTGAGATAATTCCTGGTGACAAGAAAGATAACTGCTGAACCTTAGAACTGTAATGGCTATTGTAATGACGGAGGACATGAGCGTTAGCAGTTGAAACGAATACTGGTAATAACCATGTAGGTACAGAGTCGTAAGTAATTGCACGTAATTCTCGTCTTCGGTTTCCGCCATCATTTCTGCGCTTCCAGCATGAAGTGAATCGCGCAGTTGCCGTAAGAGCCTCGCAGTTTTCTGGGCACCGCATCTCATTACTTCCCTCATTATGTCCCTCTGTCCAGCTCTGCGGTCCATTAAAAATCATTACGTATAATATAGCTGGCTAAATGCAGTCTTACTAAATTTCTATCGCAAAAAGGTGTTGGCTGTGCTAAGTTCAGCAAGGAGCGCGATAATGCAAAGATTATACGACGTACAAAGATCTCCGTAAAGGGCTGGAACATTACCCGTCCTGACAAGGCACAAAAATATGAACAGCTGTCTGTGGCGAACATAGATCGAGTTCTTGGAAACACTTCCTTGAATCGACCGTTCGACTGTAGATAAGCAGATTACTGCTAAAATGTTATGACAAATGTTCGTACTTTTATACTTCATACGGTGGCACTTCAGTGGTTCTTGCTTAATAAGTCTGATATAGGTCCAAAGTTATTACAGCAGCACTTTGCCATATTTATTTTTTACTTCGCTGCATAAAAGTTACATTGCAGATAATTTTCATTTTCACTGTCTCATCAGCACACACCAGACACACAGTTCGCATCAGAATTAAGTGTGCCGCTGATGTTTAGTGTCTTAAAGAGAATGGCACAATCAGTTTAGTGAGTAGGCTATGAGATGGAAGATGCGTGGTTCGAATCCTGGCAGCGGAAACAGATCTCTGCTACAAAACACCAGACCGCCCTTGAGGCCCACCTAGCTTCCTGTTAAGTTGGTAAGGGGGAGAGTTTTTCCCCCGGGGTAAAACGGCCGGGACGTAAAGCTGAGTACTCACCTTCATCTAGTGCTGAGGTTAAGAGTGGGTGGAGCTATAATTTCATTCCCCCGTTGCGTCTTAGTGTCATGTAGAGAGACAGTTTTACATTCACAATGTATTTGGTGTTTTACATTTTACCTAGAGGGTATAGCATGTAGTGTCATCCTAGTTCCATTTGCTCTTGTTCGTAAAGCCTTCAGTATGATGTCACCTGTTAGTAGTGAGAGGTACTTCGATGTGTTAACAGTGTCGTTCCGCTGTCTGTACACACTCGGAAGCTGTATACTCTCTGTGTAAATTAATCAAGTACACACTCTATTCAAAATCACTACAGTTTGCATAAATTTCTCTGATTAGAACGTCATTAAAACTGAAATAAAAGTAGCGTACACATCCTGACTTGTTAGTACTTTGTTTGGCAACTACGCCCAAAGAGTTATGGTCAAATACTGCTGGTTTCGTGCAACCCATACTGCGTGTGATTTTACACCAGTTGTACTGGGCACTAGCAGTGGAACAGCACAGTCATAACGTCAAACATGCCATGTTTTCTGGCAATAAATAACGCAATTATGATGTTTTAGGAGTTTTCGTGTATTCGCGAAAGGCGCCTATTAGATTCGTCATGTTCGTCCCTCCGTCTGTGCGTCTGTCCACATGTGTTATCGCGGCTCTCACTGGACTGACGGATTGCCGTGAAATTTGGTATTTCAGGTTTCTAGAAAAATCTGTCGAGAAGATTAAAATCGGGCAAAAATGTCGCCCACTATACACAGAGACATAAGTATGTTTTATTGTTGCGGGCGACATAAAAGCGCTCCTTTCGAGTGAAATGGTATCAGGCTGTTGAAATATCTATGGAGTCATAAACATTAGGCGAACGCGCTACAATGTTACATTGCACGTACGTTGCTTGTTTTGTGAATAAGAACGATTTTAATGAGGAAGAACGACAGGAACCGCTAATCGATGGAATGTAGAACGGATGTGAGAAAATTTGTGCAGTATATTTGTGTGTGTGTGTGTGTGTGTGTGTGTGTGTGTGTGTGTGTGTGTGTGTGTGTGTGTACTAGACGACTAACTTCATAGAGTGGCTGCCAAAAGTCTGTGACACTTCTTTCTACCCAGCAGGCTGACATGAATGTGAAGCTCAGCACTTATGCTCGCTGGCCGCCCAATTTTAATCAGTCAATCAGTGACCCTGCCTATTTCTCCCACTTCTGCAGTATTCCGGGTTTCTGCAGGCCAAACGCGGGATAACAATGAGCAGATCAGGAATAACGAAGAATTCTTGTTTAAAGTTAGCGTCCTTCATCTGAACAAACGCCGCAAGGATGTTTTAAGAACAAAGTGAAAATTACGTGGTACCGAATCTGTGGTATAAATGCATTGGAAAACTGGGAATTACAAAGAAAAACGGTGCATGTCGCACTACCGAGTGACTCTATGTCAAATCGTTTTGATAGGTTATATCTGAACTTAATTCACTTTAATCAGCTTTGTTTTTGTTACAGAACGGCCTCAAATCACTAGAGGCGGGTCTCAGAATCGCGGCTTGCAAACATGGCAGTTCTGTCCGAGACGCCTGTGAGGTCCCTACGTTGAAGACCCGGAGCAGACGCGTGTGTTCTGACCTCAGAAGTATGGAATCTTTGCTTGCTAATACAAATGAAGACCTAACAAGGTATGAGCTGCAGCAGCAAGCTACACGGGTTACCCAGTTGCGAATGTGAAGGGAAATCAGGATTATAACAAATTTTAGACACCTTTAGCAGCCTGTTTTACAGTAAACAATAGCAGTTTTTTGAGATGTATAGAATAAAAAAGGAGAAAGTTAGAAGGTATCCCGAGATGGATTTTAATGGGTTATCTTGCGAATATGATTCAGGAGGCTAAAGTCTGTGTCCCGACACACGGTGCAAAAGATATTACTTACGTGCAAAATCACGTCAGTAAACGAATCTTGACTGTAGCTTCGTAATTTGCAACATACTTGCTGCCTCTGTTGTTTTCTATGTGGCACAGCTCTGCATGTCATAGTATTTTCCTCATAGATTCATAACATTTAAATTTACATATAAACAGCGAAGCGCTGAAGAAGTGTATAAGAACAAACAAAAATAAGGTTTAATACTGCTGAGTCTTTCGCTCTGCTACTTTCCCTAGATGTATTCTAAAATTCTGCACTGTGCAATGACTTTTCTAGGCAGCGCGGTTAGGAAGCCGTCATGAGTTATGGGTTAGCCATGCTTGAGTTCAGGAGCTTCTTTTTCTTAAGAATCTGAAGACCGAATTGCATATAAAAGGAGAATTTCTACCTCAAAGAGAAGACAATCCGTACCCATTACATAACGACCAGTCAGTTGATGCTGTATAGGGAATTAATTGATATTTATACAGAGAAGCACGTGAAACTTTCCATGTTAAATGGGTCCCTGTCATGGCGCGTCCTGAGGTTGCGGATGAAAAAGCCGGCCTCTATATGTCGAAGGTAAATGCGAATATAATGAATAAGTAGTGGTGGTCGACATCCATCTTGGCGGTTGGGTGGGTGGGGGGGGGGCGATTAACAACTCCTCCCCGTAAAGAATCGGCATGTACGAAATATTGCTCGGGACGTCAGACTTGAATGAAATTTTTGAAGCGACCCATGCAAAGGTAATATGATGGAAGGTGGTGGACTGGATACGTCTGGCTCAAATTATGGACAGACGGTGGGTTGTTGTAAACACAGCTGTGATCTCTTAGGTTCCAAAATATGCAGGAAATTTCTTGAGTATCTGACGAAGGACCTTGTCCCATAGAGTTAAAGAATGATATGGAGCAGATAAATACAATGTGTGGCAAAATTTAGAATGTAAAAAACGTGGCAGCATGTCGTAGTCTTAGCTGCTACTGGGATTCAAACGGTTAATCCGGAGTCCGCTGTTGTAAGAATAGTACTCACAGTATTTTCGTCGCCTAAAACTGACAGACTCTGCAGGGTAGTTTTCTTTTGACCTCTTGCAGCTCGAATCTAGGAACTGATTTTGCTACTGGGCTTCAAAGGCTTAATCCAGAGCCCTTGCACGTAGGAATATTACTCAGTATTTTCATACGCCTAAAACTGACAGTCTCTACAAGGTGGATTTCTTTCGACCCCTTGCAGCCCGAGCCTAGGAACTGACGGAGACAGGAACCAACGAGAACATCGTCGCCTGAAGACAATCATAGATCAGCTGACGAACAACAGGGCACGTGGCCACGGACGTCCGCAGCGAGGTGAGTCTTCTTCGGCATTGAAAAATGAACACATACGGTTGTTAGGCCAGTTAAATACGGAACAAGTACTTTTGCATGAGTAGTGTGTGCAAATGCCGTGGAATATAGCGCTGGAAGTTCATTATTCTTTTCAGACGAGAGTAGTCTTTAGGACCATATGCTATGACTTCTCTGAAGTTTGCAGAAGTTGTCATGTATTTTGGGCTTTTTACTTCATATGGCACCATAAGCATAAAGCGCAGTTTCCACCTACAGTTCTGTGTGTAGCGTGTTTGAGTTTATACGACCAGTGTCAGTCCTAAAATAAATTTATATGGCTCGTAATTCCATAACTGATTAACCTGCACTGATTGTTATCATTCGTTGCCGAGCAATTATCTTCTGTTAACAGAGTTGATGCAAATCTTTGCGGCCAGAAATTGAAAGGTGATTGCGAGGTGGAAACAGTTGCGACACAGTGGTTTGTAACACAGGACAGGGCCCTCCATAAAGAGTAAATAGGGGTAAACATTTTCGCCCTCAAGTTGGAGACAAGAGTTTACACTTCTGCACTGAACGTGGATGTATCAGTTTTCTTCGAAGCTTCGGTTACCACTCAAAAGAATATATGGAGTTACAAATCCGGTTCCCAACTTGCAAATTCAATGCATTATTTTTGGCATTTGGGCAAATATTTTATACACTCCACTGCGATTATGATGATGATGATGATGATGATGATGATGACGACGACGACGACGACGACCACCACCACGACGACGACGACAGTACGGTTCTGTTAGATGAGCACTATCCTGTTTGCAAAATTTACCACCATCCCGTTTCTTACACTGCTCACTCTGATCCAGTTTCCCACAATGTGTGTCACGTGGTGATATGAAGTTTGAGTCTGTCGTTGGACTGAATGATGATGATGATTTTCTAAGTTTCAGTTTTGATATCTGGTTGAAGCGGGAGCGCTTGTGTCTTGTATTCGGAAGTTATATTTACGACCGAAACGTCGACGATCCTGACGGACGTTTTGGTGTAAACCGAGTATTTTGATGTCGCCCAAGGCAAAGGCCAGGATAGTGCCTTAATTCAGACCACGACTTGTTCCTTCCACATTCTTGCGAATTCACTGTCAGCAGTAATGAAATCATTAGACGATATTACGGTAGTGCTGTACCGGTCTTTTCGCCTAGCTGGAGAGAACCACAGCAGGCCTCGATCAGTGTGGCCGATCTGTGGGCGACACTCCAAACCGTCACTCGCTGAATACGGAGCAGGATTGCTTGCTTGCCCTTACACAACAGTGGTCAGTCAGTACATGGACCGCACGCGGCTACGTACATGTTTTTTTTTCTCTCGTAATAACGGGTTGGAGCCCTAAGCCATGCACTCGCAGTTTGATATGACCCGGATATATCGCTCTGACCACGTCCGGTTTTGAAACCTTTTGTAGCAGCTGATAGCCAGCCGCCATTGTGTGTCATAATGATCTAATTTCCTAGGTCGAACGTATGCCCACTCGTTGCCTACTTTCAGGCGGTAGCGTGCTACCGTACGTTCTAGTCCTTGCCCCTACTTTATTATCATTTAAGATCAAATAGGCGTGACTTTACATGATATTTCGTGATCTACCCAAGGTGGTTAATAGTCTGGACTGTGCTGTAAGAAATTGATATGAATTGCTAGCTTTGACGGTTAATTAAACTCGACAGCTTATCGGTATGTGTGTATGTGTGTGTGCAAGAAAATAAGTAAGTAACGGTTAATTAACCTCGACAGTTAATCGATATAGTTTAGGTATATTTGTGTAAGGAACAGGAGGGTGCAGAAAACTGCATGAGAAGCTGTATGACTTGTACCCACCAAATATTCAAGTACAATTCTTTTCCAACTAATGCACTGTTCTGATGTCTGTACATTAACACACAGTATTTTCACATCTTAGTCCAACATGTTTCGATCCTACAGAATCATTATCAGGGACTCACGCGCAGTTAAAAAACTAAATGTTACACATACAGCATTTTCAGTAGGCTATATGTTGTATAGGTATGTATATGTTGCGAAAGCTGTGAGTGTAACTTTTAGTTTTTTAACTGCGTGTGAGTCCCTGATGATGATCCTGTAGGATCGAAACATGTTGGATCGAGATGTGAAAAATAATTTAAGTGTGTTAATGTGTAGACATTAAAAACAGTGCATTAGTTGGACAAGTAGTGTGTTTTAATAATAATCAGGCACGGGATGAGCAATATAATATTCATCAAGTATTATTAGGGTGATCAAATCAGGGAGGATGGGCTGGCCGGGTCATATGGCACGCATGGGGGAAGAGAAATGTGTATAGAGTTTGGCGGGGAAACCTGAAGGAAGGTTTCCACATGGAAGTCCTAAGCGCAGGTGGAAAGGTAATACTAAAGCGGATCTTAAAGAAATAGGATGGGAGGTCATGGACCAGATTAATCTGGCTCAAGATAGAGAAAGTGGCGGGCTATTGTGAATATGGTAATGAATTTTCGGATTTTATCAGATGAGGGGAATTTCTTGACAAGCCAAGGAACTGTTAGCTATTCAAGCAGGACTCTGCTTCGAGGAATTTTTGTGTGTGCATGCATGCGTGCGTGCATGCGTGCTACATTTGAATCGTTATTTGGTGTGAGAGTTTGACGTGGCTGTCTGTAATTGTATTGTTCAGTTCACGTTGTCTTCTTTAGGTCTTTCCCACCTTACAATTTCGTGGTTTCACCATGTTGTTACTGATTGTAAGGAACTGCAAGCTGCGACAGTGGGGTGATATTCAGACAGAATTTATTGAAGACCTTAGTGTTACGATTGCTTCAAATTTTGTAACGGGAGAAAACACACATATACACATATACACCTTCAACACACATACAGCATGGTGATCCCTTAAGCATATTCTTTTTGGTTAAGGAAAGAAAGCAGGCTGGATTTGATACTGTTTTCTTCGTTTCAGCGGTTTTCGTTCTCTGAATACGTAAGGTAAGACAGGCAAGTTAACATACACAAACTTTATACGAGTATATTGATAACTCCGCTGAACAATAATTTTATCTTTAAATAAATCGTAATGCCTTTGTTCGGTTGTTTACTGGTAAAATGTTGTTTGGCGCTTATCCAGTATGTACATGACACTCAACCACATACCGCTGATACTTGAATCCAGTGATATATTTATATTTCATTTAACGGCGCCATCAGCTGGTTACGGGAGGTTCCGGGTTCTGTTTCCAGTAGGGTCCTTGGAAATTTTCGAGTCGGCTATTCCTTCAGTCCGCATTCAGTAGGCGGGGGGTCCACTCAGCCTGTAACAGAAATGAATACTAACGAATTTCCTTGGAGATAAAGTACGGACGGCGCGTGCAGCTGACATCTCTACTGTCCTAGTATCGCTGATTGTCAAAATAAGGATGGAGGCCCAACATTCCATCCCCCTCTGAGTCGTCATGATTTCTTACGGGATAGCGTTACCTTTTATGAGCAGGTTAGGCTGTATAGTGACCAACACGTGAACGAGTTTGAAAGGATGTAAAATAAAGTGATTGTCGTCTAATCTTAGATGCCATAACAATATTTTCATAAAAGTACTGAAGAAGAGCACGAAAAGTCTCCGTCATAATAGTCCGTGTGCGGCGGAGTTCATGCCGCGAACCTTCTGAACGCAAGTTACCGCTTGAGCCAACATATTTTGTCCGGTAGTGTAGTCTATTTTTTGTCTCCTCATTAAACTAAACCCCTTGTAGAATTCTTATTTTACTTTTCTCTTGGTCATTACGTGTTTAGTGTGCTGTTAACGGTATAACCTATAGTTCTCTCTATCGATTCTTTTGTTATCAGTTTGGTAGTACTCCTTGGATCGTGTAATGCTGGACTGTAATGATTAATTGTGCACAGGACAGACACACATAACGTTAGTTTTGACTTACTAAATAATATAATAATTATTAAACTTGACCTCATATGTCTGACTTTGATTTATTTCCCATTAGAAATATCTTTGTGTCGTATCAGCTGGCTGGATGAATGTTAGGCGCCTGATCAGTAGGCCACCAAACCAAAATATTAGAATCATTTCTATATCCTTATAGCACAAGGGTCGCAGACACAATTTTACATGGCGCCAAATTTCAGTTATTTAACCTACAAGTCTGCAACGGAGCCAGGAAACATTGATGCTTCCAGCAGTAATTTTTATGCTGTCTGCTGGGCATTTTTGTACATCTGTACAGCTGTGGTGATCATGGCTACAACACATTCAGAACTGTTTTCATCAGTAAGGCGGTATCTGAGGTCTGATTTGATACGCTGAAGTGTTGAGAATAATTGTGCACACTAATATGCCCGTGCCATGCGAAGGTCACCGTCTATATCGGCAGACCTGCAAATCTCCCAGCTGTGCGCCCTGCAAAGGGCCATTCACAAGCTGACCGCTCATATCTGTTCGGACGTTGAATCCCGGCAAGGACAAGAGCTTTTCTGTTTTCAAAACCGTTCAGACTGGCTCTGGGACCCACTGAGCCTCCTATTCAACGGGTAACTGTGTTCATTGCCGGGGGTAAAGCGGCTGGAGCGTGAAGCTGACCACCTCCGTCTAGTGCCGAGGTAAAAAGTGACTGAAGCTATACCTCTGCTCCCACCTATATGCCTTCACGGCGGGGACAAGGACAAGTTTACTTTACTTATCCTGCATTTGATCCAACCATATCTGAAGCACGGTGCACAACTTTACTTATCCTGCATTTGACCCAACCGTATCTGAAGCACGGTGCACAACTTTACTTATCCTGCATTTGACCCAACCATATCTGAAGCACGGTGCACAACTTTACTTATCCTGCATTGGATCCAACCATATCTGAAGCACGGTGCACAACTTTACTCTTGTGAGCGTCAAGTTCCAACAACATTTCAAGAACTGCTTTGCAGACATCTGTGCAGTTGGTTGTTCAGAGACCAAGCAGCTTGCTATGACCGTAATGCGTTTCTCGCAAAAAAAACATCACTTGTCTCATCCAAGCAAATGGAAAAAACACATCTCTCTTCATGTTGAGATATTACTGGTCTGATTTTTTATTCGTGGCCGTATTTGTAATACATGGCAGGTGAGGTATTCCTAGAGATGTCTCATTGACACTTCAGAAAAAGAAATACAGTTTAACTTCGATTTGGTAGGTTGGCACTTGCGTCCCTAAATAAACTGAGGTATCCACTTGCTGCATATGTCTGCGGAGTTCGTAACCTTGATGCAATGAACACTGACTGGTAGAAACTGACGTTTTGAAGGAACTTCGTGCATCCATCGTCAGGGTAAAAAATGCCCTAAATATCGTGGCAGCAAATTCGTAGGAAATGACCATAAAGGTTTTTAGACTGAACGGCGCGACATCCCAGAAGACGATGACATTATATTTAAGTTGTTTTGATTAGTGAGATCCTCGCTGGCGTCACCTTCCAGGTAGGTGGTGCATCGAAATATTTCAGCACAGTTGTGCGGCGGTTTCCTGATCGATGGACAGACAGACACAAATCCTTGGCCTTCGCTTTTACCTAGCACCGACTCATTACGTTTTCTTTTCCTGGGGTGAGAGTGGAAGTGGGGGATTTATGTAAAGGAAATTGTGTTTTCTTTTAATAATGATGCGTTTACAACACTTAAGGAAAAGGATATCGGAAGGCGTAGTTGCAATTAACCCAAGACGTATTGGAGTGCATGTGGAAACGGTTGAATGACACGCTAAATCCCGGTCTGATTTCGAGATAATACACTTACATCAACCCCTGTCGTTCAAGACACATTCTGATCTTTGCTGCTCCGTCTTATTAAACTCGATAAATATTTAAACGTAATATATCGCCATTCTGGTTGTCTGATAATAAGAGACTGCCCTAACAGACTGATATTCCAGTTCAGAAGGTGTGTATTAGCTATTAATTGAGTGCTGCCTACATTGGCAGTAATTTATAATTCGGAGTCCGGTAAGAATAACATTACCCGGCTGCTATGGGTGGGGTGGTCGCATGATAAAGCTCCAGGTTTTGGCTCTGCGTGGGAGGTGTACCGTCTAGACTGCCCAATCGCAATCCGAACTACGTCTCGATTGTCGTCGAGAACGGTTACTTGCTGTTTTCAGAAATTGTATAAAATGACTTCTTAACCGGAGGACCTTATTTTGCCATTGGTATATTTATCATCCGAGACTACAGGACGAATTTCAATAAAATTTCGTCCTGGTTGCCCACACTAAAATTTTTTAGGATAAATTTAAACTTGTCCTACCCAGGTCAGTTATAACGATTGCTGTATATGGAGCCGAAGCGTAACTTCATAATTAATTGACTCACTGCAGCATAGTTCATATAGTAGCTACTCAACTAGTGAAGCTTAGCCCCTTTTATGGAATGCGAAATTTCATTCCTGTTTTCGCAACGGGCTGTATTTTTCTCTTTTCCTGCGTCCTTTTATTCCAGTCCACATCCTCACACCACATAATTTCAAATTAGGCCCTTTGCTTTCTAATGCTGTCCTCACGTCTACATGTAGATTACGCATTTGTTCTCTTCTTTTCAAATTCCTAATGGTAATTCCTTTAATATAAAGAAAATTAACGCCACTAAGTTTTGATGTTTGATTTTAAACGTTGCATTTTCTGCCTCGGAGATTCTTGAATTTCCATTTAGAGGTTTCGATGTTTTATTGATAAATCTTACTGGAAGACCCTATCTCATCAGCACTTATCACCTTTTTTCACAAGGTCTGTTTCATCCAATAATTTTGCTCAAATATGTGTGTGAAAAGTTCTGTTCTTCAGACGTATTTGGCAAAGGAACATAATGTTGCGCCGATAAAAGTCTTGCTTCAGCCACTAAAAGACCTGTATGTCAACGACTGTTTGTCATAAAACGGCTGAATCATGTAGTAACATGTTCTGCCACGCGCCAACTCACTAATGATGTCAGCTGCTGCGTCAAAACATGAGTCTGTTTATTCGTACGACCTCGTACTTTCTGTTTCAACTGCTTTGTTTTAATCTGTTTTCTATTGTAGGAATCAGATAACTTGTGAACTGAGCTCCCTAAAAGTGCATAGCTGCAGTCGGCATGGCTTGGCCACTGCTGACAGCGGAATGGCCAGGCGGCGTTGTATCTTTTTCAGAAACATTTACTCTGTTGAAAGTACATTTATAGATTCGGTCACAGTGGGCGATTTTGAAAAGACATAAAACTCTTGATGTTACATGCACAGTGCTTCTTCCTCGCTAACCAGCTTTGCCTCTTCGCCGCCGAGCCAACAACTAACAAGAAATCTGGTCATTACTGTACCTGTCAGGCTGCACTCACACATTGCCTTCACGCAAATAAAAATTATTAAGGAGCTGTGAATAATCTCTGTTGGATGTTTATCAGTTTGAGCACTTGCTTACCGAATTTTTCAGAGCTCGTAACAACAAAAAATATTTCAGTAATATGAAGAATTAATTACGTAATCCCATGAAGCGGGTTAAGTGAAGTTTCTCGTATTAATTTATCTCCTCCGACATAAGAGCAGAGAATTTCTCAGAAGCACAAAATTTAGTGAACACCTGCATAAATCTCGTTCTGTCGTATAGTATAGCCAACGTCATAAATCGTCCGAGAATGGTAAAATAATTGTACGTTGGACGAACAAATATTAACAATAGAGCCGTATCTCAGCTGTGTTTTTTCGTACTGTGCCATTCACATGCAAATGAATGCTGTAATAATTCCTTTTTTTTTATTTTACGAGTACCTTCTGAAGTTTATTCTTCTAGCGAAGTCATGATTTCTGTAGGCGTACGATGTTCTAGCTAGTTTAAGGGCATTAAGTTTTGTTTCTAAATATATCGGTTTTGCAATCGGTGCTGGAAGCAAGGGTCGTGTCAAATATAAGTAAGTCTTCACGGGCTACCGGCCGCGTCAGTAAAAACTCAGCGGACAGACATTTCTGAAATTTTGTGTCCGGAAAATTCGGAATGATATCGGACTGTTTTTCCGAATAGAAGTAGTTGTTAGCCCGAAAAATATTTTATTACATTTGTCACTGTGGAAAATGTCATTTTAACATAGGTGCAGTTAACAAGTCCTTCGAAAGTGCGGCAACTTTTAATATTGATAAACGACAAAAAGAAATTAAAATTACGTAATTCACGAAGAAGTTAAAGGAAGACGAATTTCAGGAAATTGCTTTCAAAAATTCGTTTCACAATCCTTTATTCTCTGTCTCCTATTTTAAAGAAGTAGGTATGAAGATTTATTCTGTTACCCATTGACTTATGTGAGCGTGAAATTTGGTGCTTCTGTCTAGAGGAAGGACATAGATTGAGGGCGGTTGAGAAGAAGGTGCCGATAACAGGCAGAAAATAATAGTTGACAAGAATATTTAATAAGAGAATCTAATTTGTGATCCGTATCAAATAAGTATTGCAGTTGATAAGCAAGCCATGCAGCACCAAATAAAACTATGCAAAATGTATAAGCATATAGTATTTTAGTCTCAAACGTGAGCGAAGGAGACCACCTGAGAGACGTAGGCCTATATGGGAGGATATATTAAAGTTCGTCTTGAAGAAATAGAGTTGAACCCGGTTATAACGACATCTCGTGTATAGCGTCATATATTCTGTGATACCAATTAATTCCTCACTGTCAACCATAATATTATTTTCCTCGCCTATAACAACACTCGTTAATAACGACACGAAATAGTCGGTCCCTTTCATGACGTCATACCCGAGTTCGACTGTGTAAATGATATGGACTGGAATCCTGGCTGAAGATATAATTTAGGTGCAGGCTGTTGTGAAGCGTGTAATGGAACGTCAGGAATCGTACATGACTGGTATTTCTTGCCCAGCTGACAAATGAGTTTCCCGAGAAATGCACTTCATGGAACTAGGAAGTTGGTGCGTAGTAAGAGGAATTATCAAATATTTAAAGGCATTTGTACGTAATGATCGTTAAAACACCTGAATATTGGAACAGCCTCTACGTTTTTATTCATGCCGTGTAAATACACTGATTCGGAAATATTTTCCTTTGATACAGACCTAACTGTACATTTGAATATTTTAGTATATTTACTGTTACTTATTTTATTGTTTATTTATTGTGTTAAGTTCGCTTTACCTGGGACCGCGCCCACTTTATTTTATTATTTACGTAGTGCGTTACGTTCGAATTACGGAGGACTGCACCCAGACACCATCGGGGTGTTGAGGAGTAAAGTCCACAAACACGTGACCCTTCGTTGTGCTCCCATCTGCCCAACCTCCAGAATTCTTATTCTACAGTAATATTACTTAATTTCCATGTACATAAACTTCAGTCTCTTTCTTACTGTCGTCTCCCACTTACAATTATCCTTAAATAACTCTCGCTATATCCCAAAAAGTATTTCTGTTTGCACAAATCAAAGTCCTCTTATGTTCTACTGTAATTTCTCATTTTGCACTGACAATTTATTCGCCCATAAATCCTCACTTCAAATTTTCACTTCACTGCATTCCTCCAAAGTGTACACCCTGTTCTTCTTTGCCATTCACAAGCAGTACCTACCCATCTCCCGTTTCTTTTCCGCAGTACCTTTTACAGTCCTGTCTTCTCCACATGTTCTTCATAGCCCGATAAAGCGCGACGAATATTTTCTTTTCATCAAGTATCGAAAAAGGTCAACAATTCCTCTACTGACAAACCAATGGACGCTGGCGTATCGTTGTAGTGAATCAACGATTTCTGGTTCCGCCATTGTCCCGCGCGTTTGCGGCAGTCTTGTTCGCTACAGACGTTTTAAAAACTCCCGGCAGCAATGCCGGTTAGTAGCCTGGAACAGAGGAACAAATTGCTAATGGACAAGGCACTCTTAGACACAAAGATCGCCGACATGCTCTGGATGTGCGAAATGACTGGCCTCCCATTCTTCGGACGTGGAGAGGACGGGCTTCTCACTGAAGACACTGCTATTACTTTCTCGGTCGCAGCTGTAAACTCAGGTTTCGTCTCCTGGAATGACCCTCGAAACGAATGTTTGGTCGTTTCTGATTTCATTACAGTTTCTCGCACACAAACCGACGCCGTATCTTCTGCTCACCGGTGAGCAATCGAGTCACAGACTTCACGGCGGTCCGCCACTTTTTCCTTCAAGATCTGCCTTACAATCGCTGGAATGTCTATTCGAGAGGGGCAGCCTGCCAGCTATCTCCGAATTTTTATTTCATCGGCCTTCGTTTATGATTTTTCCATCTTTCTTTATATTTTCTTCTGTTCGACGTGTGGAGAGATGACCTGAAAACTCACAATATTCAACCGAAGTTTCTCCACTTTTGAATCGATAAAACCACTCAAAAACCTGTGTTCTTCCCATAGCGTTGTCAGCAAAAGCGGCCGGGACGTAGCGTTGAACACACACCCTCATCTAGCACTCAGGAAAGAATACAGCTGTACCTCTACTCCCCCCTATGGGCCTTCATTGCCTGTTCTGGGGGACTTTACTTACCTTTTTTGTTTTTATATTGTTTACTTCACTGCCCTTTACTTTTCTAAGTATGCTGTGATTGATCATTTCATAATCATAGTCATGCAATGATGTGTGTGCATGACGACGGTTATGCTAAATAGAAGTTACTGAGAGATGTGATGTTACCATGGCGGTTAGTGTGAAGAATAGGCCTATACCAGCATTAGGAGGAACCTACTGTCTCATTTTTCACCCTGAAATTGAAGGCAGTAAGTTTCTCTGAAACAGTAGTAAATAAATATCTGTCAGGCTACACCATGTTGCCCCTCAAAAGCAGGATTCTTAAAAAGTAGTGATTACACACTATTGTTATGCGCAGGATACATTTGCGTAATCGTAGAAGTAGATTGTGGTGTATCTAATGGTTTGTTCTTCTCATAGAAGGGCTTGGCCAAGGTATGTGTTTTCCATCTCAGTCGTCCAATGAACTGTCGTGCTAATCACTAGTCGCTGCTGCAACGTTTGACACCCTTCCTTCCAGTACGCCATGCGACATGCTCGTGTAAACTTCCTGTCACCCGGTCACGAGCAACCAGAGATGTGACTAGTAAACAAATTAGGTTTTCCTTCTGTTGCTGTCCCTTTCGGTAATTTTTCGGTAATGTTTCATCAATGGAATTTTATTTTAGAGGTTCTTAACGATGTCTGCTGGCGAATCCCAGAACCGTTGTTACATCGCGCAAAGAAATCTAACCTTTGTGCGCTTTCTCACTGTCAGACCAGTGGTTACACCTAACTATGCATCTACAGGCACTATGTTTGTTCCGAAAGTCATGACAAAGGCTTTACCAAAATATTTACTTTGTCTTTCAGTGCTGAAAGAGGAGAGTTCTGAAGAGGAGAGAGAAATTCAAAGCTTTAGGGGCGTGTGGGTGCGTAGTAACGAAATTTGACGTGCGTTTGGGTGTCTTGAATGTATACTGACTTTAACTCATTAAGTGTAAGGTCCAGTGTCAGGCTGTTTTGGACACAGTAGTGAACTTGAGGGCAACAAAAAGAGGTGAAGAATTCCTTAACCGTGGCAGTGGCTACGGGCTGCTCAAGAAGGATTCTCTTGTCCGGAGTTATTTCTTAATTTCTTAACTCCGTGAGTGGCGACGAAGTTGTCAAGAAGGATTCTGCTGCCTAGAGTTATAACTCCATGAGTGGCTATGAACTACTCGAGAAGGACTCTGCCGCCCCGAGTTATTTATTAATTTTTTAACTCCATGACTGGCTATGAGTTTCCCAAAAAGGACTCTGTTCTCCTGAGTTATTTATTAATTTCTTAACCCCGTGAATGGCTACGAGCTACTGAAGGAGGACTCTGTTGCTGTGCGTTATTTATTAATTTCTTAACTCCACGAGTGGATGCAAGTTTTGCAAGAGAAACTCTGTTGCTGTGAGTTATTTACTAGTTCTCACGTTACCAATGAGTACTGTGGAATGTCCCGTGAAGAGGACCGGCGTCCCCCTTAAATCGGTTCCATATCGAATGTGACGAATAAATATTAAGCCGGTATTACGACGCTAGTTGCCTACCTCTGTGGGACGTATTATGGCCTATGTACATCCCTAAAACGCACTTGAATCTCAACACGTATCGTATGATTTGAAATGCGTCCCACGAATCGCTTGCTGGATCTGCCGAGATGAATTGTTGAATAGTGTCACGGGTGTCTTTTGTTCCCTGTCCTCTGTCTGCAATCCCAAGGACATGTTCACAAGTCTAAATGATATCTAAGGCGTCACATGACCCCTTCTCTGTCTGTCTGTCTGTCTGTCTGTCTGTCTGCAATATGTGTCTCACTACAGGTTTCATTTGTTTGACAAGAACAGTGGCGAGGAAGTGAAAATATTGCGAAGGGTCTGAGACTTGAACAACCATCTCGTAGCGTATCGTGGCCTGGGGCGACTGGTAACTTGTAACCACCATTTCTGGCATGCGAACAGCTGGGCCTACATTTTGAAGAAAGTTAGTTTCTGAGTACTAAAAATTTAGAGCACTCTAGCTAAAAATTTGAGAGTGCTGTAGCTATTAATCTCTTCTTGTTTGTCATCTTCCTCCTCTTCGTTGTTTTTGTACTTGTCCTTTTTTTCTACGTTTACTGTACTTTCGTTTGTAAGCAGTAAAACAGTGAGCTTGTAAGGTATCCGTGCTGTCGGTGTATTCCGCATTTCCAGTTTTTAAACCAGTTTTATTATGAATCGGTGTCATTGGAGTTTTTCATTGGCATAATCCTTCCGGCCGCACTATGTCCCTGGGGTCGACTCAACCTCAAACAGAAATAAGTACCAGGAGTATCTGCTGGGGGGTAAAGGCGGCCGGTGCGTAGGGCTGACAAACTTACCACCTTCACGTGTCTATTGTCTTGAAATCTGGGAGCCTCGAACTCCTGGATCCCTCAGGGCCTGTCCAGGCCTGTAATGAGATTGCTTTAATTATGCATTTCAAGCCACTTGAGGCTACACCAACACCGTACGTTATAATTTCCAAGAAACAGTAATAAAAACGTGGAGGACATGCGAATTTGTGAGGCGGCATACTTTATGTCCCTCAAACGATGTGAACGTACAAGCAACACCCGATATCATCCAGCTTTTCATGTGTTCTTACAGTTCGTGCTCTGTTGACGAGATTGTGAGCAATGTGTATGGGGAAACGAATATCACGGGTCTTTTTTTTTAACTTTCTCTGACACTGCCTAACCGGACGTACATTTTACACTGAGATGTAAATATAAAACCCGATGTTCCAGTGAAAACCTATGTCCATTGTGATGGGAATCTTCCAATAACCGCAAGACGAAGACTGAATCCAGGTCCACGGCCATGTCACTCTGCAACTAACTGTCTTGCTGTCGAGCCCTGCCTGGAGTTCATGGCCAGACGTCATTAATTAGCGGGTCTGGCCATAGTCGCCATGGGGCGTCTTCTCTGACGACAGGACAGGTCTGTCTGGTTGGGGACTTACGTTCATCTAAATTTTGTATAAACGGCCGCTGTGTACGTTAGAGAGAAGATAGTCCGTGTCCACTATAAAGACCAATCCGTTACTGCTGTCTGGGGAAACAATGGGTATTTATCGTGAAAATTATACAAAACACGTAAATGAACCGAAACAAAATGCAGTTTCTTAATGTTACTGCATGTGGTACATACATGTACAACGGGGCTTTAAAGGTGAATACAAAGAACACACCGCAGTTTGTTAAGATTAGCTCGTGTTATGACGTCCAGTTTAATATATACGGTGTTGACGAGTTTCATTATAAGAATTTATACATTTTAGTAGGTTTACACATTTCTGCATGTTTATGCCCGGTATTAACGAAATGTCTGTTGTTAATTTCTGTACTGCTGATTGTACTCACAAATACAAGTAATGTCGTCTGTAACCAGGTAGTTCCCACCTTAAAATTCAAGTGTAATGTAGGCCTACTTGTCAGGTTGATGTCTGTCTGTCCATCTCATGTCAGAGTTTGCTCAGTCCATTAGAGGACCAACGCTAATGAAGACTCCCACAAGTGACGAAGAGGTACAATGGAGTACAGAACTGTTAAACATGCCTGGTATTTGTATCTCATGATAACTCACGTTACTCCATTATGTAGCGTGTACCGTGCTTCTTGGATTCATCCTGACAGAGCAGTTTATTTCGGTTCCTGTTTGCTCAAGTATCGGGCGACGAACCGAGCTTGTGAACTGTGTGTGACAAGTACAAGAGGTGCACAAAAAGTGGTGCCTGTTAGTGTTAGCAAAAATTGTCGACACAGTATAATCGGCATAGTGGGTAGGCTACAGGAATCGTAATGCCTTTCTACTCACGAGCGAGAAGTTTATCTCTTCTCCAAAGTATCCAGTCCGGTTCTGGTGTCCACCTAACGAACCTGTTCAGTGGGTAGCCGGGATTCTTCCCCTTGGAGTAAAGCGGTCGGATCGTGAAGCTAACTGCACGTCCCATCTAATTTTTAGGTTCAGAATGAATGGACTTAAGCTTATTAACTCCACCCTTCATGTGCCGTCACGACCTGCAGAGCGACACCTTTACCTTTACCTGTGTATTAAATATGATTTCATAATAAATATAACGATGTAAGCATACATCAGCGCTACAATTACAATGATTTGTACATAGACATAAGTGATATAAAAGCAAGGCAATGGCGGTTGAGCAAAACATCTCCCGGGTGGAAGTCAGACTAAAAAAGAAATCAGTTAGGGCAGCAGCGACATTCAGGTTTTATTCAGAGAATTACCCACGTTATGTAACGGCCTGCCGTAATATTCACGCGCTACTCCACGGAAGAACGGTGACCATGGTGACCCAAACGTAATGTCACTTGCTATCCATCTCGATTTTCTCTCGTTTTTCCCGCGCGTAACCACGGTGATCGGGCGTGACTTCACGCAAAAACCAGGCTCTATTCTCACCACGGTAATGTCTATTCTATAGGGAGATGCCACAAGTTTTCTCCATTTTATTCTGTCGTGTACAGTATAAAGAACTGTACTGGTAGAAATTTAAAGCAGAGGTTTTGAAAGAAGTGACATTGTTGGAATACCTGAAAATGTAGGGTATATTTAATTTTCATTACATTTATCTGCACTTGATTGTGATGAGTGTACACACCTCTGTCAGCAAGGTGACAGACTGTGGAATCCTCGATTTAGTTCATAGTGACTCAGGTTTAGTCATTCTTGACTATGAAGTGTTATTCATGAATTATGGACATGGCTGTAGGAGATAATATTCTAGGTCTTTGTGATCAAGAAGTTCACACAAACATGTGTCCGATTCTGAATGTTTATGGAGTTACGGCCGCTTGAAACTCAGAGCAAAAGTAAGGATTATTGAAAAGATATGGAATAAAATAACAAACGAACACATTACCTGATAAATTCAATGTCTACGTTTAACTTCATGGAATCGCCTTTAATTTACACTGACCTTTGCTTAAATTAGGTTTTTGAATATCCTTCCCTCAGCCGCAAAGGTTTTGAATAGCGCTCGTTGCTTGTTACAGTTTCCGCTGATTGATGCTGATGCGGTCTGTCACATCCAAAATGCGACCGAGCAATACGTCTCGCGTTCCAACCTTTACGCGACAGACCGTTTCTTACTCTCACAGTCATACACAAAAATCGGGTAGGCTTAAGTCTGAAGACCTGCCTAGCCAATAGTGTGGACCCCCACGCCCGATCCATCGCCCACGGCAATGATCGTTAAGGAAATCTTGAAAGCACAAGCGAAAAATGAGAAGGAGATCCTTCGTGTTGGGTGAAAATGCAACTTTGTTTATTCAAAGGCGTATATTTCAAAAGATTGGGCACTTCGTCCCGCAGAAGTTGTAGGTACACCTCTCCAGTATGAAAACCGTCAAAGGTGAAAGGACAGATCGCTTGATTATCCGGAACTGCACACGACATATTGACACTGCAGCGTAGTTGCAAGGTACTTTACACAGTGGTGTGAGGAGTCTGATCTCACTAATGAACAGTGTTTACTTTTACATCGGCATCTTGATTAACCCTTTAAAGACGAAGCGTGTCTCTTTTATGTAAGGACTCAGTGCGTACCGCGCTGTAAACACTCTCCACTTCGGTTATAAAAACAAATCTCTTAATGTTTTATAAGGCAAAAGTTGCTGTTTGTTCTGAGATCCGTACAAAACACATAAACGCAATGTGGGCACCACGTAGAATTTTTTAACGTTAAACCTGGTGGCACGTAAAGTTACCGCTAGGCTTTAAAAGGTTAACGTTACTTTCAGCTGTAACTCCAACGCCGAGAAGCGTACCGGTATCTCGCACTGTGTGGTGAACTGGAATAAACGATTTTCGGGTTGGTATGCTGTGATTCGGACAACGTCGCTGGCATTCAGCTACGGCATGAACTGCACTACCGTCACATAAATCGTGCACATCAACCATATTCGTAGGCTGGAACTGAAAATGTAGATGGCAACTTGAATGTAACAGGTGTACCGAAACAAGAACACATATTGAACTATGCGTACTGTACAGTATGTTGCTTTTTGCCCCATGACGAAACTACCGTCATATTTGGCGGGATACGCTTATAAACTGCCTGACTGACGTTCGGGCTGCTCGATCCGGGTGGCAAGAAAGGTGCAGAAGTGCAAGAGGTAAGACTGAAGTTGTTTACTTCACACGCCATTCCGTGGTTCATCGTTGAAGGCCGCGTAGCGTATAATAGATCCCTTATAGTTCATGGCATTGCGTTGATAAGAATTAAGACACCCCTAGCACCATAACCATTGAACATATGATGCATGTTGATATGAACTTGTCTGATCACAAAGACCTAAGAAATCATGTCGCACAGTTATGTCCGTAACTCGTGAACCATCCTGTATAACATTTCTCTCGCCACTGCCCTGACTGCGGTCGCTTCCAAATAGCCCCACCGGCTTTCGGTTAAAAATAATTTCCTGTCCTTAATACAGGCGCAGTGCTGTTGAAACATGTCATTTCCATAACACACGTGACGAGAAAAATAAATTAAAAAGAAATTTTGTTTCTAGCACATTTATAATGAAATTTCAAATCCATACATTATTGGCATGCCATATTACAATAGATCTCTGAAAATTCTGGATCAAGAGAATAGCTGATGATCCTACGAAACGTGGCAAAGCATGTGGCAACCACACAAATCAGAATTGCCTGCGTGAAGGAACTGAGAGGATACTGAACACAGAAAATGTCTGCTGACATTCATTGCGGAATTTTTTTGTCTTCGTTAGGCTAATTAAAAACATAAAGATTAAAACCGCCAGCAGAGAACTATAATTTTACCTATTGTTTTGTATAGCTGTGCAACATGGTTTCTTATGTTGAGGGGAGAACGTAGGCTGAGGGTGTTTGAGAGTAGAGTGGCGAGGAAGATATTTAGGTCTAGGAGGGGTAAAGTGACAGGAGACTGGAGAAAATTGCAGTGCGAAGCTGCATGATCTGTACTCGTCATGTGTGGGGTGACCAAATCAAGCAGGATAAGATAGGCGCAGTATGTTGTAGGCTTGAAGGAAAGTATAGGTGCGTTCACGGTTTTGGGTGGAGAAACGTGAGGGAAAAGACACCATTTTGAAGATGTAAGCATATGGTAGGATCGGAGGGCATGGGTTGGATTCGTCTGGCTCAGGATAGAGATACTCGTAAGTGGTGAAGAAGGCAATTAATATTTAGGGTCCACAAAATGCAGGTAAGTTTTAACTAGCTCAACAACTGTCAGCTTCTTAAGAACTCTGCTTCTTGAAGTTATGTATTTATTTAGGAATATTCGAATTTCGTAATAAATGAAGTTTTTGAACGGGCTAAAATCATGAACTATTCAATGCGCGATATTAGGCTTCTGCCGTGATGTAGACAAGATCTGCACACTTCTTGGGTATTACGCAGCGTTGAATGGTAGTTCTGTACGGACGTTTCGGGACAACGTATTGGCCCTATCTGCAAAGGTGAATTTGGGACCTATAGGTTGTCCCGAAACGTCGGTACAGAACTACAACCCAACGCTGCTTAATATCCCAGAAGAGCGCAGATCTCAGTACTTGTTCAAGATTTTAGGCCCGTAGTGTGGAATTAGCGGCTGTTTCTTCAGTTAGCCCTTTAAAGACAAAGGCATTCTGTCTAATGTAAGGACTCAGTGCCTACCGGGCAGAAAACACTCTCCATTTCGGTTATAAAAACCAGTCATTTGATGACGTGTTAGGTAAAAGTTGCAGATTGTTCCCAGCTAAGTACAAAACACATGAACGCAATGTGGGCACCATGGAGAATTGATTAAACTTCAGCCTGGTGGTACCTAAAGTTACCGCTAGGCTTTAAAAGGTTAATTTAGCAGTTGAAAACTGCCGCTTACTGGGGTTCTACGTCAAGTAGTTTGGTACGTACCCAACAGCCTTCACGGAACCGCGTCCCAGATGGCAGCAGTTTTTACAGTCGCCTCCGCGAGGACCCAAATAAACCCCAAATTTAGTCATTTTTGGTCGATTCTTTGGATTTGCCCTGTGAGTTACTCGACTAATTCATTAGTAGCTTTCTTGCTACTCGTTTTTTCAACTATTTCTTTCGTAGACTGTCCATTTGGTCTGTTAGTTTGTTCGTATATGCACTCTTGTGTCGTGACACGTCGTTCATTACCTGTTCGCATTTCTTAATCTCCGGTTCCGGCCAGTAATATCTGTTGTCAGCTTTTCTCACCAGTTTGCACTCCACTTTTTGCAACTTCATCGTCACTAAAGAGGTGACCGTGAAGAGACTTAGTAGCTGATGCATCTAAAACCTACTAAAACTGCGAAATGGTTTATTCAGTGGGACAAGCAAGTGAAGTTTGGCGACGCAGCCTTAATGTATGGTTGTGTACACTCTGTTCAGTCTTGCAGTTTTATCTCAAACGGAGCCGCAGTTGAACAATTAGATTGTATGAGATTTGAGGGTTTCGGGGCAATGACTTTGAAGAATGTTTGCTTCTGGGATGTGACGCAGTATATTTATGATTTTATTTAACGACGCTGTCACTCTTCCAAACTATGTCGTGTCGAATTGCAGGGTAATTGCTTTATGATGAACTGCAAAGGGTTGGCAAGTAAACGGTCATGTTTAAACTGAGGTAATATCCTGACATCCTGCAGGAAAGTCCGAGAAAAGCCACGCGGAATCGCAGGATATCCGTTGTCGCAGTCGTTATTCCAAACTGGTCCGTCCCCGGTGCAAGTTTAGAGCGCCACGCCAGCCGGCTAGATGACGCTGTATAGCTTGGTAGACAGGCGCCAACCTTTGGTTCAATGTTATACCTTCTTTTTTAAGGCAGAAGTCGGTGATTGATATTTCGGAGGAATCCGTTGCCCCTGTCTGAACGGTTGACGTGAGTCATTCTGGGATGCTGCCGGCTTGCATAAGAAAGGTGTAGGATCTGTCTAAGAAGACAAAAAGCATGTGATGAGGATTCCGTTGTTCTCGGACATGACGTTGCGTCACTGGATGATCGGTTCCGGACGTTTCCTGACAAGGTAGTGGTCTCAGAGGCAAGGGTCGAAATTTCCAAGAAGATACTTGGGCACTTCAACTGTTGAAGATGAGGCCATTACTTTTTTTCGAAACGTCGAGAACCGATTGTTCGGTAATGCGACTTTACATCCCAGCAGAACGAAATCCTCAGCTACGCGGTTGCGAATTTGCAGAGTACTACAGTCCAGGACCAGAATGTAAACCTTTGCTGCTGTTAAAAATATCGAACCGCACTGAACATTTTATACTTGTATGAAAAAAAACTCACTAACTGCTTAGCATGCTTTGTTTAATTAAAACCTTCACATAAAATTCTTTCGTTCAGTAATGGTAGTGTGCCTGTATTCTCGTTGGCAGGCATAAGTGGTTCCGTAGTGCGAACGCCATAACATCTTCCGGTCTCTGCCTTACCTGACACCACAGAGGAGAATTTAGAAGGATTTGAGCCACCAAAGTAAGATCCAATACACCTGAAATCCGCGGTAACAGAGCGCACCCTTCCTTTTATCAGCCTGGAGAATCTCCCTCTCCTGCCTTCTCCAGTAAGGAAGTGACAGTACTGTTATCATAAATGGGGTTTTCAAATTGTACCTTCGTTGAATTGTTTTACTGCGCATCAAAATCATTTTCTCTGCTGTAACTTCCGACGAAAGCAGTGTGACCGTCAGTGTGAGTGGGTGCGGTAGTGACTGAGAGAGGAGAATGGCTGAGCAAGGGGGAAGATAATATTCCTAAATTAGGAGTGAGACTTTTATGTCCCTTAACTGCCCTACATGTGGGAGAACGGAACAGAAATGAACATGGGTCATCAGCTTGTGGTCTGCACTTTGACGCTAAGGGCAGCACAGAAGCACTTTTCGATTCTACTTACACTCCAAAATTCGGGCGCCCTGCAGTAGTAATCCATCAGGCTATTTGTGTAGATGCAGCTGTGAGGGAGTGTGTGACGGTGCTCTGCTTTGTCGTACCGTGCTTATCAGCAGATATCAGTTGTCTCTAAACCGCAAACACAGCTCTGTTCGCTAAATGACTGCGGCACTGGACAGCGCTCTGTTAGCATGGACTGCTGTTCTAATCTACCCCACCGACTATGTATTTTCTTTATGTCCTTCTGCTCCGGTTAATTCGTGTTACAACTTCGACCTAATTACGGATGAGTGTGAAATTATAAAATGTTTGCAAGAATTCAAGGAAGAAGAGCAAGACTGTCGGAAGATTAACATAATATAGGAGAAGAATTTAACGAGAAAGAAACCATGAAACGGAATCTGAAAAGGAACTAAATGAAAGCGAAGAGGACGATGAGAGTGGTAAGTCTGTTCCTTCAAAGTGTTATGATGGTACACACAATACGAACTGCAGGAAAGTAGCACAAAGTAGGATTGTTCGAAGTCGTCCACAAAATTAACGTGGGGTCGAGAAGTTCCTGCGTAATCAGCAAGAATTAGCCTCTATTGAATATTCCGTTTTTGTATCAATGTGCATATAATTTGCGTCGTGACGAAATCGACACTGTTTGCATGGAAAAATCGCATCAAGAAGTATGAAGTGGGCATGGCACGTGGCACGTATGGGGAAGAACAGCAGTACACATGTTGAAGACAGCATATGGAAGGCCTACTTGTAGATGGGAGGATAATATTAGAATGGGACTTGCGGGAATAACATGGAAAAGCGTGAGGGGGATTTGTCCTGCTCAGCATAGCAACAAGAGGCGAGCCGTTGTGAACTTTTTGACTTGGTGAACAACTGTTAGCTTCTGAATAAGGACTCTTCTCCGTGGACTTAAATAGATAGCCAGTGAGTCGTTCGAATTTCAGAGGAGATTAAATTAATTTTGGGTAGACTTTGCCACCATCCACTTGTAAATTCTTTACCCTATAATCTCCTGTATACACACATATATGTGGATAGCAATAAAAGTGGTCGTAAATGAAGAGGGCGTGATTATGTGTACTGGGTTCCACTTTGTCAGGGTGTGATCAACTTTGTGAAAACGGTAATATATATTCGGATTTCAAAAATGGCAGAAGGTATATTTACCCGCTGATTGACTGTCGGCTTTTAGAAAATGAATGCCTGAAATCAGGAATATGTACACATGAGACACTGGTGTACTGGTCGTAATCGTGTTAGTGTTGTTCATTTTGAAAGCGAAAAAGCAGTGGCACGCACAAATATTAAAGAAAAAGCAGTGGTTATTTTTCGGTTATTTCGGACACGCTGTTCGATTTCGTTTTTAAGCTAAAGGCATGTTGAGGCCTCTGGCCACATAAAACGCGCTTCAGTGGCCAGTCTGCCCCTCCCCTTGTTGAATATGTTTATCGGTCTCAAATCTTTCTTTTCCCCGTAACTGATGTACCGTTTTTACACCGTCTGATCACATATATCGGGTGACGAATCCCTTCTTCTTCGGAGCACTCTGTCAGTTGCGTGTCGCAGTATTACCACTCCTGGACAAGCAATGACAACTAACGGCGCGAACTCGTGGAGATTCGTATTATTCACATGCACTGTGTCGCTGCTGCCACATCAGTTTTGGGGAAATCTAAAAATGCCGATATTATATTTTACATTACAATCCATATTAGAAGAACTAACTAATTAGTGACAAAAGCATTGGCACGGCTCCGTGTTTGTTTTATTACCCGACATGCTTTGCTGTATTTCGCATTAACGTTGACTGCAGAAGAATCATGATCTAAGCAACCTTACGTCAGCAGACATGGAGTAGAGTAACATTGTACCAGTAATTGGTGACGTTACAGCATTTGCTGTATGTTTTCAAAACTGATAGGTATATTTACGTGGCCTTTTATATCCAAATAGAATTTGGCATCTGTGGATTGAATGTGCGAGATTTGCCGACCTTTTCTGCAGTTGAAGTCTCCGTTTACACGCCGTCCTAGGTGTCCATCTGGCTTCACAAGAGCCAGGAACATGCAGCTGCAAGTACAAGAGAGTCAGGTCGTCGAAATTCCTTGTGAAATTTTAGTCATCGTCCGGTAATTTGATGTGTGTGTAAATTACAGTGTTTAAAGAGAAGCATGAAGTATTGAACTAACTAGCTGCTCGACTGATTAACTAAATTAATCTCTAGTAAATGGATTAAAGCGTGCACAGTTTAGTCGGTATAGGTACTAAGCTACAGGCTGGACTACTGAGGAATTATTTTTCCGTTTACCTGAAGGACGAGAGATTTTTCTGTGCTCCAAGCCCTCCAGACCGACTTTGGGATCCACCAAGTGGGTGACGGGGTCTCTTTTCCCGAGGGTAAAGGCTCAGTCTTATATTGTGGGCATATAATTACACTTCTCTGGTCACTTCAAATATGTTTAGTTAATGTGACCTCTATTCTGAAAGCCCTAATTCGTGCTGGGACTGTCTCATACCCCTATAGTGCATTAGTGAAATACATATCGAACAAGAGTGCCTGAAGAGTAGTAACAGTGTTCATTCGAGGCTTGTTTATACCGCTATGCTCGAGTCACCCCTCGGCACTTGACTGACTACTCCACCATGCAGGTTCCAGATCGTTTAAATTTCCTTGCTGATTCTCCGCTTTGCACTTTTCTCGTTGCTCCACTGTACATGTTCCGGGTTGTTTACATTGCTAAGATTGACTCTCCTGTTGGTATATAAATCGCCTGTAGGGGCTTGGCTCACCGCTTGGTGCATGACTCGCCACTAAGCCCTTGACTGCCTGATCACGTCACCCACCCACTGCCGACACAGTTGTGTTTCAGACCTGACTGTCATCGTAGTTACTGAAGCGCGTATGTGACCGGATATAAGACGCGTGTAGCCGTTTATATGCGGCAGTGACAGGGAAACGGACGTAATGCATGACTGAACAGGAGCCTTGTGCTTATTATTGTTCGAGAACAGTATTAACAGGGACGGCCATATTTTCGATACACTGCGGTAGCTGTGCAAAGACCAGTAAAAATCAAAATCACTCAGTAGTGTTTCGTAATTTCTTCGCGCAGATACGTCTGTGTAGTTGTGTGAACACGAACATGTGCTGATACTGGTACAGTATAATTCTGTTGGCTGTAATACCTTATTAAATAAATTGTATTCTTTCGTGTCTGTAGCTAGTGATCAGATTAACCTTTTAAAGCCTAGCGGTAACTTTACATACCACCAGGTTTAACATTAAAAAATTCTACGTGGTGCCCACATTGCGTTTATGTGTTTTGTACGGATCTCAGAACAAACTGCAACTTTTGCCTTATAAAACATTAAGAGACTGGTTTTTATAACCGAAGTGGAGAGTGTTTACAGCGCGGTACGCACTGAGTCCTTATATAAAACAGATACGCTTCGTCTTTAAAGGGTTAAGGAGAATTATATGGGTTGTGTACATAGCACGCAGGGTAAATGGTGATATGTATACAAAAGTTTGGTCTGAGAACCTGAAGGGAAGAGACCGCTAGGAAGTCTAAATTTAGATGGGAGAACAGTGTTAAAGTGGATTTTAAATTAACAGCATATAAGAGCATTATGTATATTCAGCTGATCCAAGATTGCTTCTGCTAGGGACGGGGTATTTTGAACACAGTAATGAACCTTTGAACTCCATAAAATGCATTAATTTCTTAACTAGCCAATGTTACCAGTTTCTCATGTAACAATCTGCTTCATGGAATGAAGTCTGTTTTCATCTAGTCAATAAGTAATCAGTTAGTCAGTCAGTCAGTCAGTTCGTTGCATTGTATTCTTTTTCTCTTTCTTAGTCCTTCCCTCTTCTAGCTACTTGTTCACAGCAGTTGTCGAGGGTTTTTGTGATTCCATTTGATCACACTCAAGCACACACCACAGTCGATAGGACTCCTCTGGACGAGTGATCGGCCCGTTGCAGAGACCTCTGCCTGCCAACACAAACACTGTACAGGACAAACATCCATGCCCCCGGTCGGATTCGAATCCACGATCCCAGCAAGCGCTCGGCCGCAGACCCACGTCTTAGACCGCGCGGCCGCTGGGATCGGCTACATTATATTCTACGAAGCTTAAGGCTTGTGACAAGTATTTCCACCACCGATTAAATCCAATCCTTCTTTAGAAGCCCTTCAGCTGACAAAGAGTACAAGTGAATTATTTACAATAGCTATTATTTATGATGCACTGTTTCAACCTACGGACAGTCTCCGTCTTATGTAAGGGTTCCGTTCCTGAAACTATTACGTAAACTTAAATTCACGTAAGTCGGTATTGACCACCCCCAACTTATTTATTACGCGTCATCGGTTTTATATATATGTTTTTACAGTGTCACTGTACATGTTTAAATATTTCTGTCAGTTTTCATATGAAACACGCACAAAGGAATATAATTTAATAATTGCTGTATTAATAATTAGTAAGAATAATATATAACTTTTTATTATTAATAATTCATAAAAAGTTTTACGTAAGTCCGAGTTCATGTAAGTCGCATATTACGTAACCTGGAAACTACCTGTACTTAATTTGAAACCAACCCTCTGTTTTCGAAAGCGACGTCATGAAACCAACTAACCGCTATTTGTCTCTTAACCTAAGCCGTCTTGGTTCTGTCCGTTTTTACCGTAAGCGGTAATGGTCCCGTCCCAAAGAAACAAAATCTTCTTATGCATTGCAGTTCCTTTTGTCTGCCCATTTGGCTGAAGGGTGAGATTTAACTAAGGTGTTAAGAAGGTGGTGAATTATTCTGCAACCGCTACGACGTTATCTTGTGTTTATGTCCGAGTCGAATTTCGATTAGGCCTGTACCTGTGGCGGATTAATTCAGTTCACTTCGTAAACCCCGTCTTGTTCAGATGACGTTTCAATGACAGGCCTCGTCTGCCAAGTGGCCTGTTTCATTCAGATTTTTCCCACATCATACTTAATGGTTATTGCTCCTGGACTCGGTGTCCGGTGCCTCGTTTGTGATAACGTTGAGGTCGATATTAAGTAGGATGCTTTTATAGTTGACATTATGCCCTTTGTATTCCGAAGACATTCGAAGGGTACTCGTTTCAAACAGCAGTTAGCGTGATCTATACGTACGTTGTTTCTGTCAGTCTCTTGATCCAGAAGTTGGTTATTATTTTATAATATGTTTTGGCTTACATTGTTCGTGGTTTTTCTGAATTTCTGCAGATGATTACCTTTCCGATACCTTTGACCAGGTCATAACAGCCTCTTTCCACGCCCACACCTACTTAACGTTCTTGAACACCATTCCTTCATTCGACGCTGTTATATCCTTTTCCGTTGAAATAGTGTCTGTAAACTAAGAATCACTAGGTCTAGAGAAGGGCAGCATTGTATGACTCCAGTTGCGTTACACGGTTGAAAGGAGGGTGCAGCCTCAAATGGAGAGTTCGTCAGCATTTAATTGCCACGAAATTTAAAGAATTCATGTCGTCTTGTTATTGTCGATTTTCTAAGAACTGATTGTATAAACCTGTCATATTTTTCAAAGATAATCTCTAGGCAGGATGTTCCATGTGAGGTGTGCCAAATTTCGGGATTTTACTATATGAGTCATTTTGAATAAAAGTGTTATATCAACAAACGCCCAACTATCAAAACAAAACCGTTACGTCGCTGTGAGCACCTTAATTTACGCACATGGCTGTAACCAAAAATTTTGCAATACATTGGTTTTTTGTACTGTAGAAATGAAATATAATTAGTGTCATACACAGCCACAAGAGAAATATATCTATGAAGTCTTAAACTATTGTACGACATGCGTCCTATAACACCGCAAAGCAAAGACAAGAATTAAGTTTTGCCCTAATTTAAAAGAAAATGTGTGTCAGATAATACCACAACAGAAATAATTCGGTTTTTAGTTGTGTTACCGATTTATTAATGTTAGTTAACATAATTGTGTTACAACATGGAAGAAAACTTTCAAAGAAAATTTGTTGCCTTTCTGATAATTTTATTATTTCGTCTCAAGCGGTTAGCGGAATCCATGATTCGCTGCAGGTTCTCTTGTCTGCTGTTTTTGCCGGTAAATGATGTCCTTCGTGTACCACCCACAAGAATTAATCCAGGGGCGTGAGGTCGGGTGACCTCGCAGGCTGGGCCTACGGATGAAAAGAATACGAAGTACGAGGGAGTAGTGTTTGCCAGAGTTGGGTGCAAGCGTGAAGGTAGTTCATAGGCACTGATACCGTACAGTACTGTAGAGTATCTTGAGACACTGAAATGCTCGTAACGATGCACACCTGATAATCGGGCATATGTTGATGTAGCACTTTTTACTCAAACGACTCACATAATAACACCCTGAAAGCTGGCACACCTTGTGCGGAACATTCTGTATATAACTCAGTGCCGCAGTTGAATGGCATTATTGCAGTTAGTCTCTCAAGGCCCAAAGCCTTCGTCATTCAAGTCACGGAGTTTAGAAGCACAGACACGATGTTGAGTCCAGTGGCACGCTGGCACGCTGTTACTTAACTCGTACGTTCTACGAATTATTCCCCGTAAGGCAGATTTGCGTAATGTTATTTTGCTGCATGTTCTCGTCAAATACAGTATGTTCTGTTGTGTCTTTTATTCTTTGCAACTAGTGTAGGCAGCAACTGCCAGCATCAGGCGAAAATATCTATAATCTAAAAATTATTGTGCTATCAACAAACGTTCCTGATTATTAAAGTGGAAGATTAAAAGCAATTTTCACTAGTAAAGGTGATGCATAAGTGAAGGATGATGAACATCATCACTTAGCTAATGTTACGCGTTTTATTCACGTATGTATTGATTGTTATTTATTATTATTAAGCGAAAATCTTTTATAGTTGCAGTGTTGTACTGTTTTGGGGTATAGTTGTGATGTTTTCGGAGCACTGTTATTCTTCTGGATTTCAGTGCCTGGTATACACTAACGGTTTTTCTTCTGTCTCTGTAAGTTTGTTGTAGGAAAACTGCATATTTTGTGTTGCTCTGAATGCGTATGATAAAACTTTCTGAATGTGTGTGTTTCTTTTTGGAACACTTTTGTCAAGATCAAGTTTTTTTTTTTGACTTAATGGATTCAACTAATTTTGTCTTTTCTGCGGATGTTTCTGTAATTCTTAGATGCGGGATATTCGCCTGCTGATGGCATGTTGAGGCTGTCTGATGATTAAAAGCCTTCCGTCAGACAGCGTAGTACCCATACAGTAGCCAATACTTGCATGGAAAGGCAGTGCTGTGATACGGCTCCCTGTCATGTGCTGAGAGTTACTACGTCATGAGTGAGCGAACAACATGCGCATATAGACCGTCAATCATAAACCATTTATCTGCGCCTAAGCCTTATTCGGGATAGGCCAAACTGTCTAGTTCCTGACAACTGTAAAAGTGAAAGAAATATTTGCCTTGCAACCTATTTTGATCACTTTTCCCGCTGGAGAAAATTGTGCAAATCACTTGTAAAAGTCATGTTTTCTTTCCGCCAGTCTTCACGTATTCTTCCCTTGTTTTATATCCTGCTTTTTTTCTAGCTGTTCATTTAATAGTAGGCAGGTAGATGAATCTTCGTATTTTGTTACACTTGTGGTCTGATTAAATAAAAGAATTGTGTTTATTAAAATAGCCTTACGTTAAAAGTGGACTTAATTTTGATGCAGGGTGTGTGTTGATGAACTTATAACAGCATAATGACTGTTTGCCTTGGAATTAGAGAGGCTGTATAGAAGTTCGTTATGCGCAGTGAGCTCCTCACGAGTGCACCCAAATAAGTACGTCTTATAAGAACTGAAACTGAGGGAACAATTCTCTTGTCCAGCAGATAGGATCCTGCTTCTTGTAAAATGTTATCTGTCCAACCAAGTGAAACGGAGTGTTTGCACTCATGGGTTTAGTGTGATGATGTTTCCAGAACCAATTTACTTGTTGGCGGATCAACAGCAGGTGTTTCTGCAATGCATTCACCCGACTCTCAATCTGAAGAGCCGGTTGTCTAAATCGAGTTTCTTTAACATGCCCGCGAAATCTGCACAGGTCTAAGCTCTCGGTTGGGGCAAACCTGAGTTCGTTCTGAGGCGACATAACGAGGCTCTTTCAGCTACACAAATTTAGGGCCTATTTGAGATTCCTATGTGAGGTGATTGCAAGTGAGGAATTTTCGTGGGTGTGAGACCAAGTAGTACTGCATATTTTTAGCGTCTGGAGTGGCTGAAGGAAGCAATGAACGACCCTACTCACTCCACCTGATCTCAAGGCCGAGATTTGAATCTGGGACCTCTCCAATACAAATCAGGAGTATAAATCACTAAACAACAACAACAACAACAACAACAACAACAACAACAGATACGAGTAAAATTTGTTGGAATACTTGGAGATAAGCTATAGCAATGTCGGTGGAACGTTTATCAGTACGTACAGTTGTTGATCCTGTGTTATTTAATGAAGTATTTGCAGTTTTTTGAATGCCATGTTTCAGAATAATGCCAGATTCTAAGATTATGTGGCGTCGGTGATAGGTGATTGAGTGAGTATGGAGCATTGATGGAATAATAATGACAGGGGATAAAAGAAGTAGTCGAAGAGAAAACTGTCCCAGAGCTACTCTGTTCATCACAAATCCCACTGACCTGGAACTGAACCCAGGTTTGTACTGATAAAAGCGCTCAAAATCCTGTGTTCTTCTCTTAGCATTAACGAATTAGTGGAGACATATATCCACTCCCTCATATCGGCTTACCTCAGTGGCGTGCGTAGGGACAACTTTACTTCTATCTTACCCAGATTTCACTCATCAGCAAGGAGGATAACAAGTAGCAGAGAAGGCCGGTAGAATCTTGGAGATTTTTCACGCTGCTCTCTTAATTTCTTTCGTAGGTTCCAGTTTTCTTTCGTACACGTAGCTAGCGGCAGGCGGGTAGGCCTGTTATGTTAATTCGGTTTTCGTCCGAATTCACGTTCGTGAACTGAGTTACTGCGTTGATGACCACATTAATTTCTGTCGCTCTTTCTGTATTAGTTCAGACCTCCTTGGATATTTGCACAAGTCTTATTGTAAATCTGTATTATATTTGGTATTTCATCCTGTCGACAAACCACGATCCTACGTGTAGACACAGTATTTTCATCATTTGAGGCCGCGTAAGCCCGACGTAAATGCTGGACTAGCCTGGGCCTTCTCGCTTTTAAGAGAAAGTTCGCAGCGTCACATTTTGAAACCCCCGTCTGAAAGTAACCAACTGACATAGGTTACCCCGACGTTGGAGATACATCTTTCCGTCGGACTCAGCTGAGTAGCTGCGCCTCATCACACGTTCACCTGAGGACATGTATAGATCCAGGCCCCGAAATGTGTTAAATCTGCACACCGGACGACGGACAACGTCCAGAACACTTAATAATGCTACAGTCCGGGACCGCGACCGCACAAGTTATAAAAATATAGGAAAAATGTGAGTTAGAAAAGTCTGGCTTGTAATCCATAGACAGTCGCAAAGCTGGGCCCCCAACCGTAATGTAACGCCGTCAGATCCAGTTACAATTTCACAAAGGCTTCTTCTTTCACACGAAATATTGCAGAACTCCTCACGTGTAAACATTAATATTTTTAGCTTACCGTAGGTGACAATATGCCTCAAGCCACTTTGGAAAGCCCGTTTAGTCATTAGCTATGCACCGGCCAGTGGTGTTCCGTACTGCTTTTCTCTCACACGTAACACGTGTTTGTTCCTCTTCGTGATCGCGTTTCTTTCACATGAGGGTCGCTATCTCAGTTACAGACAGAAACTTCACCTTACGCGAGTGACAAGCTGCCATCAGAAATGTTGTTACACCGCTAGCATAAGGACAAATCACAGTAAGGGGTGATTTTTTATCTGCACAAGCTAGTTTCATGCAATCTTTTCATGGAAAGTATTACTGGAGGAAACTTTGTCTGCCAATTCATCACCGCTTATTTTTTGTACCACGCACTACCCGTGCGCTTCTTGCATTAGGAATGCACGCTAGCAATCCACGCGCGAAATCAGTTTCCTTGTGTATCTGTTCCCAGTTAGGGGCTAGTTTCGATGAAAATGAAATGATAGGCCCACTTTCTATCGTGCGGATGGGAGTTTAGGAAGCCAAATAACGGAACATAGGAAATATTTCAGAACAAAAGAACACATACATTGTATATGTTTCATATAGGGTAAGAAAATGAGTCTAAAAATATTCTAAGGCCTCCTTCCCCTAGTTAACGAAGTTTCACCTGTGTCGTGTAAGGCCAACGAGACCTAGGCTAGCCTAAAGATCGTTGCTTTTAAATGTAGTTCTTTACGCTACATTATTGGCGCTACGCATGTTACCTAAATGCAGAATTCAAGCTTTTATATCCAAATAATTGGAGTCGCTCTCCCATAGTTCCTCTGGAGGTCTGGAGGGACGGGTCTGTCAATGCGGGGGGTTGGTTGATACTAAGTCGGATGACCGAGGGTTCATTGTAACGCGTTTGAAAAATGTGTGTACTCTGTTGGTATATAAATTATTGTGATTATTGGGTTAGTAGAAAATACACGGGAAGTTGAACATTTTTGGCATCCCTAGATCTGATTATCTGATGTCACACGGCTAACGCTTGGATTCCCATGGGTGAGAGGCTGCGGGGGTCAGCTGCTGAGTGGGCGCCTTTAGTAACCCCACACTGGACACAACAGACTGCTCACTCTGACATTCCTTTGAGAGAGGGTCTCTCGGGTTGAAAACACGTAATGCATGTATACTACTTCACATTGTTAGTCGCGCTAGCAACGCTACTGAGTTCCTGTAAAACAGTTTCGATGCTTTGCACGTGGTAGACACTTCACTAATGGATAACGACTTCGACTAAATTTTAACGTAGCGAATTCTACAAAACTGTGGCACAATTTTTATTTTAATTTAGCTCAGACATCTTTAACGACAATTTTTCATGGGAACATAGATACTTTTTTGAGCTTATTTCAATAAATACGTCAAACAGAGAAAATACTGCTTAAACATACATTCACTGCAGCAGTAACTTCGAGATCACCCACACTACAATGCTTTGTATATTGTTGGTGTAATCTTATCCGAATAGGTCATCATTCTACACGAAAAGAGTTTCAATTGAAAAGTTTACTCTATAATATTATAGTATACTCAGCACTAATATGCGCCAGTTCCTTGTATGTGCTATCTCTGATGTTAGATTCCGTTTTCAAACTACTGGCTTCATTCCACCCTATCCGATGGCCGTCATAAGAAGCGTGTTTGAACCTTTTAAATTTGTCTGAAATATCGTTTTTGACACTGTATCTCTTACTGGAAGCGCACCAGCATAGATTCTGGCACATTATCAGCGACGCTATGGGCGCCGTGAACTGTCCGTTGTGAATGTCTTTCCGGGCTGTTGCACATGAGCGAATTCCCAAGGGTCTGTTGCGTTTTGAAGAACGTGATATTGTTATAACACCTGCCGATGCAAGAGGGATTTGAAGTCATAGCTTTGCAGTTGAGGATTCTGATATTCGGGGGTGTGCAGGTGTGTCGATAGGCGAGTGGTTCCCGACGTTTTGGGAGAATGTAGTGTGTTCATTTCAAAGGCGCAAGCAGTCCGTAAAGACTATTCTTGGATTGCTTGACCCTTGAAGACGAACGCACTGCCGTCTTTAAAACGTTGGGATCCACTTGCCCTTCGACGCTTGGTCACATCACAGAAGATATTAACCATCGAATCCCGGTTTGTTTGAACGTCCGAGAAATCCTCTTCAGATACAACATCAACCCTGAATCAAGGGTGTTTACCTCATTTCTCGGGCGATTCCTGCCGTGGATTTGTAAGAACACAATATGAGTGGATGAAGAGCTACACATAGCCACTGGGATTAAGAACTCTTCTTTACAGTGAACAGACCTTAACGCTCTTGGTGCATATCAGTAGCTGTGGTGTGTAGTTTCCGAGCGGCTGCTCTCGTAACATGCTGAAGTTCTCACAACAGTGCTGGTATATGACGCCTTGTAGACTGATATGCAGCTACAAACGCGTCGGTGGAGACATTTTCAGGGTAGTCCAAGACACCTTCTGGTTTTGTAGTGTGTAAATTTGTCGAACGTCCTATTAATATTCTTGTCTTTACATTGGTTTTCCTATACTTCATAAATTTTGAGTGGCCAGGGCTATTTCGTATTCTGGGCATTCTCGATTTGGATATCTGCTGTTTTGATTGATATGTTCGTGATATTTCTTAGTTTCTATAAGGAAAGGCTGGAAGAGTAGGCCCCCCCTTAACTCCTCCACGACCAGGGTTTATAAGTAAGATCACATATATGTGTGACATACCCCCCCCCCGCCCCACACACACACACACACACACACACACACACACACACACACACACACACACACACACACACACACACACACTATTTCAGCGCGGACTGAGCGGGAGTGAGCACTGCATAAATGGTGCCGTCATCGGTAGCTATGCAGCAACGATGTCGTCCGCTTTGCGGCAAGCTGTTCCGCGATACAAAAGGCAAGTGTAATATAGGTAACTGTTCTGACGAAGAAAAGAGAGAAGGAGATAAACATCCCAAAGGTATAAATAGGGGAAGGTATGGTTTCCCGTTGAATTTCAACGAGCATTTTTCGGTGGCATTCATACTAATGTACTTCAGTCGTTTGCGTGTAAAAGCATGGCCTTGACAATGAACTTGTGTTATGCTTCGTCACACAAGTGAATTTAGTAGAAGTAATTATGTGTGGTCGGTCTTCAACACAGCGAGGCACCACGCGCTCCCCGCAAATCCGTTTGCATCCTTGACAGTCAGGCGTCACACAATCGCAAGACGTAATGCGTTCTTGCTCCCGTGTCCTCGCAATTATAATGCCCCATATAGTATACGGAAGATACCACGCTGGCATAACCATGCGCGAAGGGTATGAACATGTTGTTATTATAGGCTATTCGTGTGTAATCTTGATAGTGCCTTTCCCCTTACTGGTCTCTTTGCAGTCTGTGTGGACGTCCTTTAATTAACCTATTAGTATACATAACATTGTTCCAACCAAGTCTTGTTACATAGCGTGAAATTATCCCCCTGGCTTCTTAAGGAGTTCGTCACTTACTGTACTATATTGTAAAGTTGCTATTCTTTTATACCATCTGTTATAATTGCTAACGTGACCCTCTTCCTTCATTGAAAATTACTGGAGAAGTCAACAGGGTTCATGCGCGACCCCTCATTAGTTTAGGATGGCGGATTCTAATTTAGTGTTGAAGCTTCGGCGAGTTTCTGCTTTCATTAGAATAACTACGAAGTACGATACAAGTTCACCGAAGCGTGCAGCTTAACTGGTAATATTTAGCGCTGTACCTCAGCGTCGGCATTCGGAGCGGTGTTTCAGTTTCAGTACTTGGAATAGAATTTCTCTGCAACTGGCAGCGTGTTTAGTTCGGTATTCTGTTCCGGGCGATAGCTCACCGTCAGTATTAGCGCGATAGCTCATTTTCAGTTTTCGGAGCGTAGATCAGTTCGAGCTTTCTGCACGATGGCTTTTTTTCATTCTCGAAGCGATGTCCCACCGTAGTTATTCGTCTCGGTACCTGACTCAAAATTCGTTGTGGTACCTCATTCTCATAATTGGTCACTGTACGTCTTTATCATAACTCGCCACTGTACCTCATTCTCATAATTCGTCGCCGTACCTCGATAACATAATTCGTAATTGTGCCTCGTTCTCATAATTCGTCTCCGTACAACGATATCATAATTCGTCGCTGTACCTCGATCTTATAATTCATCACTGTACCTCGATATCATAACTCGTCCATGTACCTCATTCTCGTAATTCGTCACTGTACCTCCATATCATAATTCGTCAGTGTACCTCATTCTCGTAATTCGTCACGGTACCTCCGTGTCATAATTTGTCGCGATACCTCGAAGCCATAATTCGTCACATTACTCCACTCTCATAATTCGTCGTGGTACCTCACTGTCACCATTCTTCACTGTAGCTTCGATTCAGTAGGAAAGTGCGAGCGATAATTCACTGTTAGTAGGCAGTACGGAATTCGTCACGACTTCGCATTATATTGTCGACAGTAAAAAAATTAAATATCAGTAAGAATACTTAACACTTGCTGGCCGAAATATGAGTTAAGGTGCCTGAAAATAATTGGAAGCTATTAGACACGAATTAAAATTATATTACACATAGAGTTACGGGCTAATGAAAGAAGTATGCTTTACATATTCGGAACGCCGCAGAACTGCAATTACAAACATAATTCTGAACACTGGTCCACGAAGAGGGGAAACCGCACTCATAATGTTGGCAGAACAAGCCATGGAGACAAGGGTAATGGTGACAGTCTCGTGTTTACGTACGTTGTTAGTAGGCCCTAGGCGTTTTTCATGCCAACGTAACGTGGAAATGTCGCTTGGTACAACAACGTGTACTTCTACGTGAATGGCAGCCGTACTTTCGACGTCTGATAACGCGTCATGTTGTGAATAAACTTTGGATTGGAAATTACGATTAGAGGTTTTGAGGTGTAATCTATTCTGGCTACATACATAAGTTGGAATCGACAGCTTACATAAGGCTTCCTTGATTTGTCAAAGACATCCCATTCGACGTTGCTTTAAAAAGAGTTTCAAACGGCAATTAAAAACGAAACCTTGGTTTGTGGAAAATCTAGGCTCGAGGTTATACCAGTGGGCCTATAACTAACCATATACTAACTTTCAGGTTTTAATAAGCAACTTCAACGGCTTGCACAACAGTATTGCATTTTGGTGTTAAAATTAGGCCTACACAAAGTGAAAGCCAATGCACCAGCATAACAGTCGTGTCGTTATAGATAGCCATTAGATTACCAGGGTGCATTATGAAATAAATTCACAGTGCATATATTTTTGGTTCTTTATTTTCATTTCTAAGAATAAGAGTTCCGTTATTTGCACTGCAATCTCACTCCTTTTCCATGTACTCCGTGTCCCATTTGAGGAATTTATCATCTCGTGTGACGAGCGTCTCTGCTCCTGTTGACACAAGTTATCAGTCGTCGTGCCACAACTATGTCCACATCGCGATCGTCTTTGCATTTGTGGCTGCCCGGATTTTGTTCCACTCCTGCAAACAGATGTTAGTCGCTCGCCGACAATAAATATAGTCGCTCTGGGCTCTTTAGTTACGAAATTACACACCGTGCAGACTGTTTCTTTTTACCAGCTCTTGTACGTTTCGGTACCGTTCATAATCTGTGTAGCATAAAGGGAAAGGGGAGGAGTAGCGTCATCAGTATGCGGTGTGATGTGATGTGATGTCATGTGATGTGACAAACACACTCACATAAACAGCCACCCCGTTTGTAGAAATGTAAGCTTGGTTTACTGTATTTAAAAAAGAAACATAAGACGCATCAAGGTATGTAGATTGTGTCACTTGTTTAGTCTACCTGCGACGTGTTTCGATTGCGACCGACCGTCTTCTGGCAGATCGTTTAAGCACACCGGTGAACCTACACATATTTATTCACGTTTGATATGTAGCAAGTCATTGAACCTTGTCAAAATATTAATTTTTTTTTTCATGGCTCGACAGCCTTGGTGGGCCAGGGCCACTTCATTGTTGGGGTTTCAAAATCACACTCAGACAGATCACGTTCTTCAGGATTGCTCTGGACTAGTGATCAGCCCGACGCAGAGACCGCTAACTGACAACACACAACATTCACAAGTGACAGACATCCATGCCCCCAGCGGGATGCGAAGCCAAAATTCTAGCAAGAGAGCAGCGGCAGACCCACACCTTAGACCGCGCGGCCACCGGGATCGGCAATTAGAAGTCAATGTTTAAAATATTTTACGTTAACCAACTTCTACTTTCCTTTTTCGTGCTGTAGCTCTGCAGTCCATCTCGGGTCTAGACCGCCTCATTGTTGAGTTGTCTAGCTCTCTCTCTCTCTCTCACTCACACACACACACACACACACACACACACACACAATGTGATTCCTCTGAACGGGTGATCAAGAGACGAACATCCATGCCCTCAGAAGAATTCGAGCTCGCGAACCCAGCTAATGGGCTGCTGAGTGGCCGCAGACCTACGCCTTAGACTGACCGACCAGCCGTATTACGTTTGTGCTTAAAAGAGTTCTTTATATTGCAGTCATGTGTTACTTAAGTTAGTGGTTCTTGTGTTACACTACTTATGCACTTCCCAGCCTAATTATTTCACCGTTTTTAATCCTTTGTTATTATCAGCCTGTTACATTAGGAATAACAATACACAGTCTTGTCTCTGGAGGATCAGTATGTGATACTGCTGCTTGTTACTGAATTTAATATGCACTTTTGCCTGTCTGGTTGCTTTATAGATTGCCTGATCCTGCAGTGATTGCACTTTTTCGTACGTTATAGAAATTTAATTCGGAAATTTCAAGTGTTAGGTACACCCTTTTCCCGTTTATCGGCCTACTCATCAACAATATGTAGTAATTGTGACGATAAACGGTCCGTTTTAATTTTAAGTTGTTTTACATACAATGAGGTACGCAACACTATTTAACATTGTCAAATAAATTATCATATAAAACCATCGAAGTACACATCAATTCTGTATTTCACTTATTTTTAAACTTTTACATGTTTCGGTCTAGCGACCATCATGACTGAGATCTGTCTTTTATATACACTATGATGTTATGCAGTTACTGCTGTACGAGATAGACCTGTCTGATGATGGTCGGTAGACCGAAACACCTAGGATTTTAAAAATAACAGGTGGCTTGCAGAAATTATGTATACTTGGATGGCATTAAATGATAATTTTATTTAATTAATTGCACAGTGAAAATAAAATAATTACAATTCTAAAATAGCTTCTAGAATAACTGATGTTACTGCTACAATTTATACAAGTTATTCTAAAATTAAAAATGAATGTTTATCATAAATGTTATTAAAACTGGTTTATGAATACGTTGATAATATCTTATTAGGAACAGGATATATCAAATACTTGAAAGCCCCGAATTAAATTTTCTATAACGTACAAAAAATTAAAGCCACTGCAAGATTAGGCAATCTATAAAGCAACCAGACGGGCAAAACTCCACATTAAATTCAATAACAAGCAGCAGTATGACACACATTGATCGTCTAAAGACATGAATTGATACATATTAAATATAATCCTGTATATTTCTATCAGTGTATTTAAACGATCTCCTAGGACATGGTCGGTCGCGAATAAACATGTCGGAGATATCATAAAACAGGTGAAATACATAGCTTGATATATATTTTGCTAGTTATTTAACATGGTATGTCTAAGCATTTCTGCAATCGTATGCATTTTAGTATTATATTCACCGTTAATGGACATTGCTGTCGAGGGCTTGTGTCCCATGCAACCGATTTTCAAGCCCCGCGAGTAGGATGCGTCCCACCTCTTGAAAGGAATTACGCTGTTGCTGCTAAAACACACGAAGAACAAGTTAGCTGCTCCATTTACAGGAATACCAATTTACAAGACCCGTCAGTTTACAAATGGGGCAGGTTTCCTTTGCAGTAGGACCTGCTTTCAGCAGCGTAAAAAGTCAGCTAGCTCAATGCTTTGCGACGGTCGGCTGAAGATAAGTGATCCCCGCGAAAGGACAAGTAACACCTGCAGGCTGAGTTAGACGGAAATGTTGCGCGGGTTCCATTCCCGGTGGTGACATTGGAATTTTTCATTCACATGTTCCTTTTGGTTACGCTATGGCTCTGGAGTCGACTCAGCCTCTAACAGAAATGAGCACCAGGAATTTTTCCTGCCGGGGGGGGGGGGGGGTGGTGGTGGTGGTGGCAAACGCGGCCGGTGCGTAGGGCTGACAACTTTACCACCTTCATGTGCTGATTGTCTAAAAATCTGGGAGCCTCAACTTCCTGGAACCCTAAGGGCCTTTCCAGGCCTGTAATGGGATTGAAGAAAAAATGCCAGGATGGTATATCTCGTGAGTTACGATACGTCCCTTAGCGCAGCAGCTTAAAATAACACCCAGCATGCAGACAGTACTAGTTCTGTACTTGAAAGTGTACGATAAATAAGTGAATTTATTTATTTATTTACTGACTTACTTTAAAACAAAACTGCAAACGGGCTACGCTGTGGTATGGTTCACAGACTTCACCAAGACATTCTTTGCGTTCAAAATGTCATACTGTTTCACGGTACACGTCGAAATATAATTTCATATGCTCCCATAAGAAAAGTACAGCCTTTCGTATTCCGGTTATCACGAAACTGACAAGTGTTTAAAAACATTATGTGCAGATCTTCTTTACCGAATTTCACCCAAATCGGACACTAAGCGTGGAAAGTGCGGATAGAAATGCATTTAGACCCTCATGTAAGGCATGGCTTTTACTTCGCCACATTCACGAATCTAGTACTCAGCAAATACATTATCATGGATATCTCCTGCGACGAATTGAACAAAATCGGATGAAATGTAGAAAACACTGGGCCAAATTTTGTTGACGCCCTTAATAAAGTGTGACTTTCGTAACAGCGGTTTTGATGGAGGGTGCTGTAGCGATGTGCGCCCAGATTGGTAAAAAAATATGGACAGTGGGGGTGAAAACGGATTTAAATCCATAAGTGAAATACGACTGCCACTGAGCGGAATTGTCACAAAATGTACGCCTGATGTACAGCTTTTTGTAAAGAACTCGGGTACCAGATTTCATAGAAACGTGAAAAACAGTCTAATTGTTGATGCTAAGTTCCATCCTGACGTAGACAGGCATGGAAGGACTGATACACGTGGTCTTCACATTCACGATCTTGTTTAATTCATGCAGAAGGCCTAAAAATGTAAGATTCAGTGCTTATTGATTGCCCTTGTAATAGGGTTTGTGTGACGTGATTATGTAGATAATAACAGTAATGATGCTACTGCTGCTGCTGCTGCTGCTACTACTACTACTGCTGCTACTGCTACTACTACTAATACTAATATCCATAATCCGCACCATAAAGTATTTTCGTACTGTCGGTAGTTTAATTTCTCCACGCTGCAATTTACTTATCTTTTATTATTTTCCGTACGTACTGCAGAATGGAATTTCCACCTGCGAGATCAGCACGCCTATACGTAGAGCAAGACTGCATGTCAGTGTAGCGCACAGGCAAGGAAGTGGCGTATGCGGTGTATGTATTGGTGTATTTTATATGGACACAGGCACACACGCAAATGGTGGCGATTGCATAAATAGAATTATTCCTACTGCAGTAAGCCTGTCCATTTGCTGCAGAGTTGTAATTTTCGTATCCATAATGATACAAGATCCGAAATTTTTCTTTGTTTAAAATACAGCGTTGAGTGGACTCGTCTGTTGAGGTTCCGGTTTGTACAGTTGGTAGTAATACTGCAACTAGTTATTTGCCACTGTTTACGGACACGAAACAATGCCTGAAACTTGCTCTATTTGCATGTAGCAATATACACAGGTGCATATTGTCACCGTATAATGTAATTGTGCTTCGTGATCATAAAAAAAAGCAAGAGCAAATGGTGCACTCAGTGATGTAGTATACGTCCTTCACCAAGGCGTTCTTTACTTGCAGAATATCGTACGGTTTTACAGTATAGCAAGGTTGCATCCACAAAGTCCCCGTTGTTTTGCATGACAGTCTTCAACGTAAACCTCACAAACATTACAGCCCTCGTACCTCAGTTACATGATTGCAGTTGCTACGTAAACAGACAAATACTGCCACCTCCACTGCCCCCATTACAGAAACACACTGACCTACGCGCACAAGAATTCGCGCACGCTCCCGACTTGTGACATCAGCCTAAGTCCGCTAACGTTACCTGCTTTTGAAGCTGGATACTTTGTGGAATTATTCCTGCTGTTCACATGTAAATCTAATGCTATTTATGCCCATAAGAAAATACGGCTTTCCCTGAGTTGATTTTTCATGAGACTCACAAATACTCAACAACATTATGAAAAATGTCTCATGCAAAATTTCACTAGAATTGGACAATGAATGTGGCAAGTGAGGATGTAAATTCATTTACATCCTTAAGGAAAGTGTGGCGTTCTCTTCTTCGATTTGTACATAGCACACAATCGCTAAGTATAATTCTGTGGACATTTTCGGTACAGAATTTATTCCAAATCGGATTAAAGTATACAAAATATGGAGAAAACTCCATTTACGACATGAAGTATATTATAACCTTTCCTGCTACTGTTTTCATGAAACTCGGTATTTCCTCAGCGGTATTACGTAGAGACTTTTTGTACCGAATATTACCCATAATGTTGAAGCCACATGTAAAGTGCATGTAGAGCCGACTGTCACACAACTCCCTCTCGCTCTGTAACTTTTGGTAAAGACGCCCTGTGCGGAATTTAATCAGAATCTGACACCCGGTTTAGTCCCTGATACTATATCACAGACGGGCAGACGGAAGCATGTGGTCTGCAAATAGGGCGTTCTTTTCTGTGCGTAAAAAGTGCCTAATAATAAGAATAATAACAATTAGTGCAGCGCCTGCTATCCCTCTCTGTAGGGAGCAATATAAATGCGTGAAAATCAAAAGGGCCTATGTAGAAAAGTATTCTTCATTTAGGAAAGAAAAACTTCTTGTTCTAAGTGAACGTTTGTTGTTATTATCGCTTTCCTAAATCATTGCAGTTTAATGTGTTTCTGAAGTATTCATTAACTGGCTTGATGGTGTGGCGCGTTAGTAACACAGTTGATGATTACATGAGTCGGGGATAAATAAACTGCTTTCATCGTCGCGACGATTTGTTGCCGTTTACGTAAAACCCACCATTGGAACTTATCTTAGGTCTATTAAATTCAGTCCAGACTCCCTCACAGAACACTTATAAATTTAGGCCTGTTTTAATATCACACTGGCATTGTGCCAAATTTCCCGTGCTCTCTCTTCCTTTGGTATTAACAAGCCTAGGTATAATTTGTGAAAGCCTATATTTCTTATTTTCACCTTGTGTTCTACGTGTTCCACCCATCTTATTCCTCTTTATTTGATGGCCTTAATAATAGAAACCGGGGACGGCTCCGTCGGTATGATTGTCTGCGGGCTGGACGACTGAGGAATCGTGGTTGGATTTCCGGCAAGGACAAGACTTTTTATCTCTCCCACAAAGAGTCCGGGTCGAATCTGAGGGGGGGGGGACAGAACACTTATAAATTTAGGCCTGTTTTAAATTATAAAGGGAAAAAA
>BLKM01012985.1:0-81683 GCA_013340265.1 Coptotermes formosanus | reverse complement strand
GCGCCGCCCCCCCCGCCCCCCCCCCCCCCCCCCCCCCCCCCCCCCCCCCCCCCCCCCCCCCCCCCCCCCCCCCCCCCCCCCCCCCCCCCCCCCCCACACCCAGCCTCTTAGTCAATGTATACTGGGAATAAAGCGGCCAAAAGTCTGAGTGAGGCCGACCTTCACCTACATCTATTTACGAGTTGAAGAATGCGTGGATTTAAATATCCATTCCCCCCATGTGCGTTAACAGTTTTGTGCTCAATAAAAGCAAGGATAATTGTGCATTTACATTTAAACGGTAATATTATTTACGAATGCGCATTATGGAGCTTCTGATTGTCATTTACGGCATCCTTTCGTTACTCCTTGCTTATTCTCCAGCACTTCTTCCCTGTAAATGAGCAAGTGCCACGCTCACTCGGGACGGACGGGATCATGTGTAACAACATTATCTTTCCAACAGCCGACATACAGTTCTGAAACGACACTGGTTACCAAGGTCAACTGACCGCTTGGAGTAATTCTGATGTGCTAATTCCAAATTAGGAAGCAAACTTCACTCCGTTTTTAAGAAAATTACATTGTTTTCTTTATAAGCACGTTTAATAAATATCGTTTAGTGAATGTTGGTAGAACTGGAGGTTACTGGCTGTTGGTCATGTCGGAATATGAGAATGTGACGTTTTGCCATTGAATAAACGCTTATTTGCACTTAAAAAAACGTATTTATTTCAAACTGCGTAATTCTTTCATAGGCCTGTGTCTTGTATAGAAAAAAAATATAAGACAAAGTGTGTGTGTGTGTGTGTGTGTGTGTGTGTGTGTGTGTGTGTGTGGTGCAAGCTGCAGACTGCCATTGTAACGATCACAGTAACAGATTTCGTCAAATTAGCGTAATAATTTCGTACGTGCTATCAAAAATGGAAAATTTATGGTAAGCTGTTGCCAGATAAACAACACGCGTCTTCTTCTTCACCATTAACAGCTAAGTGACACGTCTTTTGTGTCCAGCTACTGTAGACGAGAGATCTTGCTTTATGCTCTGGATGTGTCTGTCTGACTGTCGGCTGCCCTTTTTGTAAGAGCAGAGCGCAGTAAGCAGACAGTAATGGCATCTCGGCGTGCAACAATAAACTAGATCCAGAATTGTTTTACAGCCATATAGCATTCACTCAATGCGATGTATCAATCGATATGGATCTTACAGCCAAACTAAGGAGATTGAAAGGAAAACAGTATCGTAATTGGTACACTCACTCACGCACAATATTGATCATCCAAATGATATAGAATCTGTTCATTTTTGTTCACATTTATTAAGTTCTTAGCGATGATGGAGAAATCGTTGCACGTCATTCCTGTCGTTGGGACGTCTGGGGTTCATACAGCGGTGTTTGTGAAGCCGTGATATCTTCTGAGGTCTCATGCTGTGTCGGCTGGCATACAGTTACCAAAGTTTCGATTGATTCTAGTGCCTCCATCTTCAGGGGCAAGCAGTCCAAGAATGTGCTGAACTGAAGGCAGCACAAACCTTCAAAATATTTGTAAAGATACAGCAGTCGAAACGGCGTAACGCCTTAAAAAACTTGACTTCATATTCCGTCGGTTAGTCTGATTGTCGCCGATCCCAGTGGCCTCGCCGTCTAAGGCGTAGACCTTCGCCCGAGCGCTTGCTGGGATTGCAGGTTCGAATCCCACCGGAGGCATGGATGTTTTTCTCTTCTGAGTGTTTGTGTGTTGTCACGTAGAGGTCTCTGCGACGGACTGATCACTCGTCCAGAAGAGTCCTACCGAGTGTGGTGTGTCTAAATGAGTGTAATGTAGAAACCTCCAAAAAAGGAAGCGGCCTAGGCCCGATTTGGTCTTTTGCGCAACAGGAAAAGGAAGAGGTCTGTAAGTTTCACACAAACTATTACAACAAATTACGAAACCTTCTGATGTATAGGGGGATAATCTTAAATGGCAATCGAAAAATGGTGTAGATTTAATAACAATATTTTGGTCAACTTCTGTGAAAACAGGGACGAAACTTTGGCTTCCAGAAAATAAGGAAGTTCCTTAATGTACTGAATGACAGCTGCTAAAGTTTCGCCTTTATGGCACAGCGTGGAGTTCCTCAGGTTACCCGGTGTTCATAATTTTATAGTCTGTAATTATAAGGAAATCCCTTCCTGAGCAAAATTATGTCCGTTAGTTACCGCCATTACGAGTCCGGGTAATTCAGTCCGTATAGTGACTGGACATTGAGAATTTGCTGTTCAATATCCGGCAGGGCCAGAGGTTTAACTCTTCTCCTAAGCATCAAGATTGGCTCTGGAATCCACGGAACCCTTATGCAGCGGGTACCAGGATACCAGAACACCTTTTCTGGGGTAAAGCAGTCGAGGCGTGCAGCTGACCACTCACCCAATTCAAAGACGACCTGTACCTCTGTTCCATCATATGCGCCCATGGCGTGCATAGGGCAACTTTGCCTTTGCTCTAATTACTGCCATTGCTACCGTCGCGTTCGGGTGCCAAAAGCATGACTTTAATTTATTACGAAGTTGTTCCGAAAGTGAGCCCTCAGGGTTATTAATGTTTGGTTTGCTTTCCATCCGCAGTCACTCATGGTTATTCTTATAATTAACGTTGAAGCAGAAGTAAGCAATTAATTGTTACCCGGGGGCCGGATGTGACTCTTGTTGAGAGACCGTGGATCATAGCCCGTGAGCAACATCCTGTTCTTACTTAAAAACCATTAAAGATAGGGGTCAAATATTTTAGTGGGTGAACACATAAGTAAAGGAAGCATTGCTAGTAACGAAGGAAGTTCTGATCTTCTCAGAGAGTAAAATACTTATTTAGCCGACTTTTATCGCATTGCAGAGTGGGAAGACCCCTTGAATAGCCTAGAAACAACAATGACAACTTACAATTTGAACCTCCGTTTCGCAGCTTTAACCTTTTAAAACCTAGCGGTAACTTTACGTACCACCAGGTTTAACATTAAAAAATTCTACGTGGTGCCCACATTGCGTTTATGTGTTTTGTACGGATCTCAGAACAAACAGAAACTTTTGTCTTATAAAACATTAAGAGACTGGTTTTTATAACCGAAGTGGAGAGTGTTTACAGCGCGGTACGCACTGAGTCCTTATATAAAACAGATACGCTTCCTCTTTAAAGGGTTAATTTGAGCAACCATTAGCTTACGCAGCGGTACTCCCTTATGGAGTTAGAATATTTATAATACCTGATGCCCAGCAAAGCGACACCAGTCCAGCTGGACTGACACCTATTTTATGCGCACTTTGCTAAGTGAAAAAGGAAGAATTCTTTAGGTGGTGGTCATGTCCATCCGTCCGCCGGTCTATCCGTGTGCGACCTGGTACCAGCCACTAAACAGTGTGTCGGATTTTGATCAAATTCGGTGCAGAATATCTACATGGCATAAGTATGAAAAGTTATGGAGCGAACGTGGGTTTCGTGAAAATCGGCTCTGTGGCAGTCATACTTTACTTGAGGGCGTGAAAGAATTCCTTGCTGTACTTGCCGTATTTGTTCACCGATGTAACGGTAGAGGAAGTGTCCGTAAAATGTCGTGGGGCAGTTGTGAGGTTGATGCAGATCGGGACGGTGTCAGTCATACTACACTTGAGGGCATAAGTTAGATTTTGTACCATTTTTATACATTTCTTCGTCCTATTTGGATGAAATTCGGTGCATCAGATGTCCAAAAAAATGTATTGAGGGATTATGGGTTACGTAGAAGTGGGCGCAGAGGAAGCCATATTTTACTTAAGTCTGCACAAAGAGTTCTGTCCATACTTTCCACATTTACTGTCCGATTTCTTTGAAATTCGGTTTAAAAGATCTGCACATAATTTTGCCGAGCACTTCGCGAGCTTCGTAAAATTCGGCTTAGGGTAGGACGTGCTTTTCTCATATGCCTAAACGAAATTACGCTTAGCGTGTACCGTGGAATCGTGTGATATTCTGGAACGAAATAACGCTTTAGTGAAGTCTGTTACTACGTCACGGAGTACAGTCTTTGCTGTCCTGTAGTTACCATGCATGTCTATACGGTATTTTGCACGTACGGATGGCATTTGCATTTACAAACGGGCTGTTCGTGCCCTTTTGGCTAAAGCGTAGAATTTCGAGTATCCATATTATATGCACCTACTGCTCTAACGATGTTCTTAATTGATGTGTCAGAGCCGTGAAGTGCGTTTTCAGTTGAAGCCGATACCTTAGTGGGGTGCACTGGAACTTCTAAGATACTTAATTCACGTGAGTTATTGAAACTTGATTTAGGGGAATGCCTTTTCATGCAAGCCTTGTAAGTTTCCGTAGGTACACTTTTTCTTGTAGGAAACCTCAGAATAATCACATGTTACGGATGTTGCAATGGGTGGGACGTGTAAGATACGAGAAATTGATATAGAATTTTGGCGGTCAAAACTCTTGCAAAGAGCCACTTGGGAGGCAGAGAAAGAAATGGGATGATAATTTTATGATAAAATGTGATGCTGGTGTAAGTAGCCCTGGGCCGTGTAAGCGGTGGGCATTAGTCTCGGCAGCGCCAAATTTCAGTTCTAATACAATGGAGTGGGATAACTGGAAAGAAATCCAGTGAATTTAGAAGACCCCATCATCCATCCATCCATCCATCCAACCAAACAGGCACGCAGATAGCCAGCTATCCAGTCACGAATCCAGTCATCCTTTCATCAAGCAATTAAGCAGTCAGTCCAGACAATTAGGCAGATAGCCCTGCCCCCCTCCCTCCCTCCCTCCCTCCCTTCCTCCATCTATTCACCCATCCACCCATCCGCCTAGACACCCAGGAACCCAACCAGTCCGCAGTCCATCACAAAGCTGAATATATGCTCTTTCACATCTTGCGTTAGGTTGGTGCATACAGATTTACATTAATGAGGAATGCCGACCTATCTTCACAGCCAACGCGTCGAAGTAAATAAACAGGTAGCTAATAAGTAAGTAAATAAATAAACACAGTCCAGGGCAGTGTCAGTAATACAATTCACCGTACACTCTGTTCTTGTCTCAGATATTTTTTATGTGATTCCCTTTCATCTTCTCGTTCCCCGCCATTGTACTGTCAGTTCGCATGCAGTTGTGCCTTCTACCTGCCATCCTGCAGACAACTTGAAGATTAATGGAGACTGTGTGCGCTGTCAACCTTGTCAGCGACACCCTCAAATTAAACACTGCCTATCGGAATTCGGTTTACAATGCAGACTACATCGTACAGTCGTGTCCCATAAGAATTATGCGGCACCAAGCGCCTTTCATCTGTATCAAGACCGTTTAATGAGGCGTGTTTTTTTTAAAGAGCATTTCCAGACGTTCGTAAAAGAGCGCCGTCTTTGCCACAAGTTTTCTTCTGGTGCAAATATTCTAATTGAAATTCTGAATTTCCGTGACTCCTTCCAATCAGACGCTTTTAGTAGGCCACGATAAGTTTCATTTACTTCATTTTCAGGTCAGAATTTTTGTAACTGCATGCCATGTAACCAGTGTAGCTGATAAAGCGTCGTTAGAAACACTAAAAACATGATACACTTATCTGAAATACATGAACTTAGCGACTGCTCAGAGATTTAAAATCACAAAGAAAACTTTGCAGTTAGCCGGAGCTATAATCCAAATGGAAGTAGATTCTTTCACCCTTTTTGCTCGTAAGGGTACATGATCTGAGTTGAAGTAACAAAGTGTATTAATTCATCCTTTATATTTCAGTGGTTGCTATGTCTAGACTACTAATAAGTCTAAGTGTTAGAAACTCTGCATTTTGCTTACACGGTGTATTTATGTTTTTTTTTGATTCTCACAACAAAGCCGCAATTTCCCTGGATGCTATTAACGGACCGGTTATTGTGATGGAGATGTGGTACCCTTAATTTGCGGTACGAACTGAATAGTTAAATGTAATACGCGTCAATTTCAAAGTTTTTATCCACATTAATTGCCTTGTTTAATTGTTTATTATAAAACGTCTATGGGCCCCCATATCTGTTACTGTCTCACTGTGGTGTTCCATAACATTTTGTAGGTTAGAATGAAAATTACTCTGTTCTGTGATGTGACGCTGTGCAGCTTGGTAGAATGATGCTAACATTCTGGATTGACATGGTGCCTTGCTCATGGTAGATTTATTCGTTAGGTGTTATAACAAGGTATTTTGCTTTCTGTTTTAGGACTGTAAAATTTGTACATATATGACATGAAGTACTGAATTCGCCAAAACCTAAGTTGTTGTTTGAAACGTGTTTAAAAATTATGTGACAAACATATTGTAGCTTGTAAACAATTTTCCCTCTAAGCTGCGCGGGTGCGCGGCCGCGCAGTAACTGAAATGCTCCTGCGCACGCTGAATTGTTGCCGCGCAGCTGGAATTTTTAAATTTTCATTGTAAATATTCTTATTATACATATTACAAAAAACTTTTAAAGTGCCGCGCAGTTGCCAGGTCGTGTAGAAATTTTCTGCTCAGAGCAGTAGCAGGTCCGCGCAGCTATAGAAAAAAAAGTAGAGGTAACGTTGCTTGTGAATCATTTTGTTGTTTGTATAAGAACAAGTTTCCGGAAGTAGAACCGCCTTCCTAAAAGTTTTTTTATACAAAAACGACACGGCAGTAGAGGTCACATATATGCGTGTCATTACTGCCGTGCGTTGTCGAGTTTCATGTTTGAGACTTCTGTTTTGATATGATCACTCATTAGCGAAATGCAAGGAGAATATTTCTGTATGATGCGACGTTTCAGTCCGGTTAACTTTACAGTTACACACGTGTATTTACATCAGCAGTAAGTAATCATCCGGGCCAATGAAGTATATAAATCCTCTAATAAAACGTTTGGGAAATGTTGTGTACTACATCTGGCCTGGAAACCGGTGCCGATTTTCTTCACCTCCGTTTCCGTTTTGCCACCAGGGGTTCCGAAAGCCTTTTCTTCTGTTGATACCCCGACTGTTTCGTCGGGCGTAACTCGGGCGGAATGTGTACGTACCTGACCACTCACCTCCTTCTAACGCCAGAGTTAAGACTAAGTGGGCCATACCTACACTCCTCCTTCCTGTTCACGGCGTGTTGCTTAACCTTTTAAAGCCTAGCGGTAACTTTACGTACGACCAGGTTTAACATTAAAAAATTCTACGTTGTGCCCACATTGCGTTTATGTGTTTTGTACGGATCTCAGAACAAACAGCAACTTTTGCCTTATAAAACATTAAGAGACTGGTTTTTATAACCGAAGTGGAGAGTGTTTACAGCGCGGTACGCACTGAGTCCTTATATAAAACAGATTACGTTCCGTCTTTAAAGGGTTAATTGAACATACGTACGACTTTGCCTCTACTAGTGGGGCACGTCTTACCAGTCTTGTTATATTATGTATCAGAATGGCCGGACGTGTGTATCGCTGGCTTAAATAATAATCATAAGTTCGAAAGTAATAGGACGTGAATGTATTGCAGTGTTGATAGCGGCATGTCATGGTGTGTGCTAAATTACGTTCTTGTGCAGTCAGTACTTAACCGAGTGCCACTGTCTTTGCGTGTGGGAGGGCGTGATGTTGAGCACGTATGGGCAGCTGCCTCACGTGAATCGGCATAGCGGATTGCCACCACCGCCTGAACAGACAAAGTGTGGTTTCCTGTTCCAGCAAACCTACTTCAGGACGTGGCAATACACTTTACATTTTCCGTTTCCATTGACTTAATTTCGCGTCGCTTTTAACTTTAGACGTAATAAAAAAATTGAACTGGAAAGTATTTGCTATTAGGAAAACCCACAGTTAGAATATTCCTACGATATCTGGGAAACACGTGACCGATAGCCCAGACAATGCGAAAGATAATTCAGTTTTGAAACACGTGACTTTATTCATGAGTTGTAGTGAATACACACCACGAACACAAATTAAGGTCGATTGCTATTAACTCCCTGGATTGATCTGGTGACTGCGAAATGAGTAATTCAACCTACAACCGTAAAGTGCGTACAGAAGCAGAAACTACAAGCAGAACTAATGACTCCTACGTTGTTTTCACTTGAGTACAGCTGTCGCATTAATTAAGAAATAATTAGTTAGATGAACTTGGTCACATGCATTTTTTTCGTATGTTCACAAGTACGTACGTACAGTTGATGAGACTTAGTAATGTTGACCTGTTGGTATGTATGTAATAATTAACTTTTTTGTTTATTTGTTTGTTTGTTTGTTTGTTCATTGTTTAAAGTTAAGGTGTTCGAGATCAGGATGCTGAGGGTGGTTTTTGGAGTAGGTTAAATTTCTAAAATATAAATTGATATGTACGAGTTTACAATATTGTTGATAAGAAAATTATATGATTACAGTTATTTTCTGTCAATTTGCATTTTATAATTTTAACATCTTAATTTTCTTCATACTTCTATTATACTACCTAGATTAACGTGTTGGGCTTGTACTCCTTTGTTCTTTTACCTCCCTGAGGATGGCACCTCCGTGACGAAACATGTAGCAGTTTCTTTAATACTTACGTATGAGTTGTATCATATTATGTGCTTTTGTTGGTGGATATACTAACTGTGCGAAATGTTGATGTCTTTTATTCTTTACGGAAACGCAAACTGGCAGTTACTGAGTTGGACCCTTCCTGCATTGCACGGGAAGCATTTGCATCACATGCGTATTATTTCTACAGCGGATAAAGCCTGTTGACCTGCAGTGGACCGTAGAATGCAACAGATATTTGTTCCGATGAAATCAGACACTAAGCGAAGAGAAAATATTTACAGCAAATTTACTGTAAGCGATCTTAACCCTTCTCGCTAATTAGCCACGTTTACAATGTTTGTGATCAATACTATAAGGCACGAAGTTCCCAGCTCGAAACCAGACGCGCTGTATCATTGAACCATATCGGCGTTCGAGATGCGCCATTCTCCGACACGGCTGTAAGAAATGAGGGTTTTGTGACTTCTTGCACTGCAGATAAACACTCTACTCCTCTACGGCATCGAACCACGAACTGTGCCATTACATTTAATTGGCTTAATATCATAAATTTTTCGAGTTGTGTCTCTTTGGATGAAATATTTTCCCTTGCACTTTGTTTTCAAACCTTTATTATTTAAATTCTCCGTCAAAATGAAAGCTTTTTTTTTTTCATGACTTGACAGCCCGTAGTGGGCCAGGGCTTTTTCATTGTCGATGTTTCACTATTACACTCAGACACACCACACTCGGTAGGACTCCTCTGGACGAGTGATCAGCCTCTCGCAGAGACTTCTACCTGACAACACACAACACTCACAACAGACAGACATCCATGACCCTTGCGAGATTCCAACCCGCAATCTCAGAAAGCAAGCGGCCGCAGACCCACACCTCAGCGCGCGCGGCCACTGGGTTCTTACCTATACAAAACAAGTGGCAAAATTATTGGATTGTCCCAATCTTTATTATTCTTGAGAGTACGAGTAGACTGGAAGATAACAATGTGATCTCCTAAGATACTGATACTGACGTTATGCCTGAAAATGGCTATTAAGTTTAAACATGTAGGATTGCAAAGAAACGTTTCATAAACAGCACACTTCATTCCACAAACACGCCGATTATTTCGCCAACAGCATTGACTGATTGTTTTTTGTACTGGAGAAGGAGTTTCTTGTTTCGGCGGCAAGAATTAAGTTTTCGTATGTGACTTAAATAAAAGTCAGATTTCAAAGGGTTAAAGAAGTGGGACCAAATGGTGCTGTATGGATTAAAATGGCTTGTGTTACGGCCCAAGGGCGGGCTGTTGTTCACACGGTAGTAAAACGTTGTTCCATAAAATGCGAGTCACTGAAACGGCTGATCGACGGTCACTTTCCCAAGGACTGTTCGTAACATAGTTACTAAATGCTGACATCCCATAGCCTGTAAACGTGTTAAGGCTGTTATCCCAAAAGGACTTGAATCGAGCATGTGATAAATGTGGGTACAACAGTGAAGTGGGTAACATGACGGACTAACTTTTATGTTGAATGTTTGCAACGCAATCGACAAGTTGAAAGTCTGCATTAGACTTACCATTGGTAAAATGCGTCCTGGCATTTCTTTGAGACAGCAAGAGAGAGAGAGAGAGAGAGAGAGAGCGAGAGAGAGATCTAGAGACAGAGGTTAAGTACCTCTGCGCCACTGATTACAGCCTACACGTGACATCCGGTCTTCGTGCCTGTTTTGAGTGACAGTGTGACTCCATTCTGAGGTTCCGCACTAATCAGGCAGAGGTTAAGGATGAATGAAAAAGTTATAATTTGTATAGGAGAGACTGTTGCTCTACTTACCTCTCGACGTATCGTTCATAGACTACATAAGGGGTCTGGCCGTGTGTATGTTTATCACTCAAGAGCTTTTAATTAATGAAACAAATTTAATAAACCTCTGTATGACGCTAATGTAGTCAGAGCCACCGTATGGTGACCTGCTGTTTAATTTCCCATCATTAATAACATGACAACCGTAAAAAATTTTGAAAGCGGTATGGTGCTGTGTTTTGCCGTACACATTTTATATATCTCTAAAGCAACCCAGCATTCTACACTGAGGTTGGTGTACCCCATCTATTTTATTGTACCTCCCACCACGTTTATGGTTACGTTTTACGGCACGGCTGCTCTTCTTGAACTGCTTGCCCTGGTGACGGAGGCAGTAGGCTCTTCCGAAACGTCGGTAGCTATGTACCAGTTGACACGGCGTAAAGTCGCTCCGCGAAGAAAAATTTGTCCGAATAACGCTTTGTTCGCCATGAATTCCACGTTGTCTGGCCAGGGATCGAACCTACCTATACCGTGGCTAGACACATGCGACTAGATGCCTGAGGTGAACATGGTAATCGTAGTTTGGTTCCTTAATAGCCAGTGAGTTGCTCAACGAACTCAGCAGTTATGAGCTGTTCAACAAAGGCTCACTTCTCTGGAGGTGACTCTTCAAGAAGACCAAATCTATTCCGTGGGCCCAGAAGTGTTATCGCTGAGCCAATCTGGTGGGCGCCCAGAGAGACTACTGTTGTAGGGTTGCGAGTGTACGCAACCATAAACTTGCACGGTACGGAAGCAGCACTAATTATCGGCACACGGCATAACACGCCATTATCGCCACAGTGTCTGCCCGCGACCCGGTATTATTAGCAAGCCCAGCCTCACTTTATTACGGCGAAACAACTCATTCTTATTATTAACTAAATTTTCTTCGCAATGCTCAAGGAAGTGTGAATATTGTACAGGACAGGCCGAAAGTTAAAAACCTTATAACATTTAAACTGCGTTCTTCAACCGGAGTTCCGTTAAAACTCTGGAGAGCTGCGTCAGGTATATTAGAGTAACAGAAATTCGCACTCTTCTGAACGAAATACCATGAATTAGCTATGAAATTAATATTGTTAAATTAGTCTTTTGCGTGTCTTAAAATCAGATAAATACATTCGCAAACACAGTGGTTATATACGTATGTACATTGTAAGGAAATACACGTATGTACCCTCCTCTGTCACACGCAGATATTTACTTATCAGTATTACCAACATTCATATTTCGAAAACATGTTGGTACCTTGTGTACAGTACATGGTGCCGTGTTGTACCGTTGATGGTGTCAGGTAGGAGCAGACCTAATGTTTTGACGACTCTTTTTGGGTGAAGGCACAATATTCATGTGAGATAAATTTCATTCTGAAGGTGATCGAATCATCGAAACGTGTCTGAAAATTTGACTTAAATGATGGAGAATATATTAACTCGTTTAATGTCACTTTCATAGAATAAGATTAAATAATTAATAAACTAAATACAGGGTACAATATGAGTAACTTGAAGACATCGTTTTACTTTTTTCATATCGCTGTGTATTTTATTACCTCAGCTTAAGAGAATAACATGTATTGAGAGTAATTTTAAATAAACATAAAGTGCACGTATAAAATGTATAACAGTACCTGTTTATTGACCACTCCGACATATTTCGGTCACTCGTTTAACTACCAGGGAGGCATACATGTTTATTTGTAGAACTGTTAAGGATCGTGCAAATTATACCTACTGCCTATACATTGTTTTACAAATAAATTTGTGATGTATAATACGCATGGAAAAGTACGTATTTTAAATTTCTACATCTTGGAATTTTAAAGTTGTGCAGGTATGACCAATTAACGCCAATTTAAAGATGTTTAAAAAGTACAAATATGAGAGTGTCATTTAGTGCCACTTACAGTATGCTTTTCTTTAGTATAATTAAAATTATTTTGATCTGCTGCAAACGTCTGAGTACTGTACAATCTGCATGGTCCTCAGTAATTCTTTGTGTAAGCTTTTACACTTTCATGATCTTTGAGTGTGTCACAGTAACGACAGAGTCAATTGTTAAGATTATATAGCTTTGGCGGTGATTGAATGAGTATGTAGCAGGCGTATAATGATACTGTCGGTAAAACCGAAGTATTCGGATAAAAACCTCTCCCACTGTCACTTTGTGTACCATAAATCCCACGTGGACTGGTCTGGGATTGACCCTGGGCGGCCGCGTGAGTGGTGCAGTTCGTGATCATGGCTAATAGAATGCTGTCAGATCTGCGTCACCCTTAGTAATTCAATACGTTAATCTTTATGCCTCCATTATGATAATTGAATGGCTAACCAAAAAATGTCGGAGTTGTGAATAAACAGGTGTTGTTATATGCGTTTTGACTTTTTTTTTAATATTACTTTCCAAGGACACGGTATTCATTAAATTCAAGATTTTAGGTTGAGGTTATTTGGAAACAAATTTCTGAAAATATCAAAATCTAAGATATAAAAAATGTAGTGAAAATGGAGAAACGGAAATCATATTAGGCTGTGTCGGACAGTTCATCATTTGTAGCAATCTTCACATTACAATCTTGAGCGAGATGAAAAATGCATACAAAATTTTAATGTGAAAATGTGAAGGGCACAGATGACTTAGGAAGTCGTAGGAAGGTAATATTAATGTGGATACTAGATCAATAACGAACACGGGTTTTCTTCGAAGTCAAATGGCACAGAATAGAGAGTCCAGTAATGCAAGTTTGTGAACAGGGCAGTGAATATCGTGATCCCATAAACGCTGGCAACTTCTTAACAACTGAGTGATGAAGTTTCTGTTAATATATTGCATTAGGGAATAAAATAATTGCTCTGCGCTATTGGTGAATTTGAGAGTCGTGGTAAGGGGGGCGGTGGAAATATTTTTCAGGGCTGTAATGGTGAGCTCCGTATCAGTAAGGCCAAGACAGTGTTACGAAGGAAAGTTACAAACGATGTTCGCGAATGTATTCCTACGTGCGCATGTCTATGGTTGATGGAATGGGAATGTGACGTCCCTAGGCACTGGCCGTAACGCGGCTGAAGTGTCCTTCTGGAACCTACGGTAGGTAGGCGGCCCCTTTTCGCATATGGAGCCATCTCCAGACGTAGCTGTGATAGTTTTGAAAGTATCTGTAGTGGCAGAATATCAAAACTAACTCCATGGAGCATGGCTTTTCGAGAATCTGGCAGTCACTCACGTAGTCAGGATTTCCGCCGACTAATGGAATCCAAAACTTTCTTACCGCGTTTAACACGATTAGAGTATAAGTTAATTCGAACATCCGCTTTAACTACAAAGAAATTAATGAAGAGTGGCGTTCAAGTGGTAACATATTACGGTGTACTCTCGATTATTCGGGGTAATGTTGGGGAGGGTTGTACACGGATAATTGAGAAGCACGGATAATCCAAAACATATACTTTACTGAACCACGAACAAAAAATAAAACTGTAATTTTTTATTATATACATAGTGCATATATTAATGTGCACAAATACTCACGAGAATCCTTACTGTTGTACTGAAGATTTTGTTCGAGCGCTCGGCGCCAAATCGCATTATTTCACACCTTCGTCATTCGTCATTAGCAACTTACGATCGGGCACGGATAATCCGCAAACTGGATAATTGACAGTACACTCTATATTTACATATCCCAATTTAATTGACCCTAAAGGAATTCAGAAATTAACATTGGTCATGTTTTTACCCCAAATTGACAGTGAACGCAAGTGCTATCGCGGGGTGGGGGAGACGTGTGGGTAAGGAAGCATCGCACCGGAATTTGCGTTGCGACATTGCCAGAGCTGAGGAGCTCAATTAGTGTTGCTGCTGCGGTTAACGAGGCTGCCGGATGATGCACGCTTGACCTCGGAAGAACACACCTTGACCTGCCGGTTGTGGCGCGAGCTCTCCTTCCCCGCCCTGACCCTAAAGGTCGGGCAACCACGTAGCGTGGCCGTCACGCCCTCGAGCATCGTCAATCCGACTGCCTTTATCTAGGCCCTCGTCATTCAGGAATTTAATCCACTGGCTAGAATGTTAGTGCAGCCATTCGGTATTAATAACGGTCATTCTTTCATTAACCAGTTGGTCGCCTCGTCCACCGGCTTTTAGTCGATCAAACTAGGGGGAAAAAAAGTTCCGTAGTTTATGTATTCGCCACGCTGGACAAAGCCGTCTGGTAGGTATCACGGTCAGTCCTTCATCATCCAGTTCATACTCTGTCCACAGTCTTGTAAGCCATCCAGCTAGCCTAAAAGCATACACAAGTGTATTCAGCCCACAGGCTACAATGTTTAAACTGGCAGCTGTCATGATCAGAGGGTCATTAAGCAACTCATCGATATGTCCGCAGCCATTCACTCGATCGAGCTATCGAAAAAACAGCCCCGTGATTTATGTAGTCAGTCTGCTCGCTCAGATGTTACTGAAGCCAGCTGGTAGTCACCGTGGTCAGTCTTTCATTAACCAATTCATCGTTATGTCCACAGCCCTGTGACCGGTCGAGCTATCTAAACACAGCCTCGTAGTGTATGCGTTCGGCCGATTGCATAAATGTTAGTGAAGCTAACAAATATCATTTTAATGTAACATTTGTACCTAATTTTTACCCTGAAGATAGAGGGGGAATTAACCTCCGAAATGTCGATGGCTATCTGCGTGACTACATGATGTCAAACGCAGAAGTCAGTTTGTAGTCATGTCATCGGCCAAGCTGTCGGCTGAAGACGTCCTGTCACTCAGGTATTCAGCACACTGATTAAAACTGCAGACATGCGGTCATACCGGCATGTCGATACAGAATTGGCATCGGGAAAATTTGTGACAGTTGGTATGTATCTAGCTTAGTAATACAGGTGAACGGAACTTGAGCAAATCTCTTCGTAATGTGACTCATTTAAAACATGAAATGTAATGTGTAACATAACGTATGTAGGCTACTCAGACTTTTAATTTTCGACATAACGTCACCCTCGAACTGCACGCGGTATAAAACAATGAAATTGTGGGCGCCTTGTGGTTACTGTAGACAGAGCCGGCCTTATAGGACCATCGAGCAGAGTGGCCGCACAGCGCGCAAAAATTTCGGAATGGGGAGCGTGGAGACAAAGGTGAAACATACTTTTTTTTTGCGAATTTTCTGCTATGTTAATGTATTTCATAAACAACCTATTTCCCCAGCTATGGTGGTTTTTCTTTGAACAGCCTTGTACCTTTTTGCTTGAGTTTAAGCACACTTTGGAAAGGTGCGTGTTTTTTTCTTTGTCTTGTGTGGGTCGTAAGTGGGAAGGTGGTCAGTGAAAAGGGGCAGTTTTATGTCTGCTGACTGTGTATATGTGTCAGTAAGGAAAAGATTAAATTTAACAGGGAAGTCATGAGTGCATTAGAGCAGTATTTTGCAATGCCAAGCGGCACCCTCCTTTATCACAGCTCCAATCCCCTTTCAACGAATCTAAACTTGCGAAATTTTGCGAACGGCCTCATGTTGCAAACACATGGGCAACTTCTCCCATATCCTGGGATATTTGTCCAGAATATTTGGCCATGAGACAGAGAGATTTTCATACCCACGCATATTACATTTACTACACAAGGTAATACGGTTTATAAGGCACGTCTGTTTATTAAGACTGTTACGTTCCCATTAAAACTAAGGTAGAAATCGTTACGTAGATAAGAGGGGCAGCCAGCGTTTGGGGGGAGCTCTAACTATAGTTTGCACAGGGCTGTGAAGTGGCTAAAAACGCCTTTTACCGTTGAGACAAAACTGTCGAGAACTGTGTCATCCTGTATGGCGACTACGTAACTAAACATCTCAAGACGTGTGCTGTATAGAATTTGCAACTTAAGCTGCAACAAGGAATCACAGTGCGGAACGCTTGTGCGAGGATTTCGGCCCACTCTGTGTATCGCTTAATTCTTTGGTACTGTAATTTTGGGTCTATCCTTATTTATGCGAAAAGCTAAAAAACGAAATTTTTTCTTTTAGACCTACGTAAAATTTTGGGTAACTTTTACCTGGTGCATGGAGAAATACACGTATTTTGTAATCTTGAGGGTTGCATTTTGCACGTAACAGCAAAATATGGTAGGCAGACTTCTGTTATTTAAAGTATTTAAAATTTTCAATGAGAAGTTCATGTTGCTTTGAAATGTTTGTGTAAGTAGGCTATGTAAATTTGTAATTGGCTTTAAATGTATGCAGTGTGCAGTATTTGAGTCTGGTTTGAATTACACACTCCAGTATTTCGAAAATCTCTAAAGCCACGAAGATTCGCTATCGATACGGAATTTCATATCGCTGGACTTAATTTTAAGACCTGTTTTAGTGAAGTCACGTAAGCTCCTGACAGTAAGTCCTTCGAGCAGTTAATCTACAATCCTGTAATGACAGTAATGAATGGTTCAGACGGTCAGTCAATCCACACTGCATTTGTTCGACGGAACTATGTCCTCGACGTGATCTTTCCATCTGCCCTTACAACTCGTCCGTGTATAAGACTGATCTTCATCCGAGTCCCCCACATCCCAGTATGCGGTTTTGTGAAAGATCTGTCCGCTCTTTTGGCAGTCAAAACGTATTTCCTGTCTGCCACGTTGACGTCGTAAGTCTCGACTTTAATATGACTGCACCAGAAATGCGTAGGAGTTGCTTATGTTACAGAGTTCCTCATTGGTTCGTACGTAGAGCAAAATAATTTAAAAACATATAACACGTCAATCTTGAGCAGTTATTCAATGAATCTCCGACGAGTATACGTTAAGATAATAAAATTAATGTCTGATCTTTTGAATGATAAATCAGTCTGTTTCTGTTATCGATTTTAATATCGCCTGTGAGACACCTGCAATGCAAGAGTGAATCTTCTCTTTCCTCGAGTCCTTCGTGGAATTAATTGTGATTTCCTGTTATCTTATTCAGCGCTACGTTGCCCTGCCTCTCGCTGAACACAAAGTAATCTAACAGCTAAGAAAGAGTGAAGGTCTGTTAGAAGCGTTTCTGAAAGACGCTGCGTAATGCGTAAACTGTTTGTTTGGGAGAATATTGCATTCTGGAATGTGACTCCGTCTAGGATGTAAGACATTTGTTAGCCTTTCGGAATAAAACTACTGCTTAATCTTCAATCTACCCTGAAGATGGAGGTAATATTATTATCCGAAACTTTAGTAAATTTTTACCAGACTACACGGCCTCACATCTAAGAGAACATTTGTATACAAAACATAATAATTTCACACTGACTTTGTATTGTGTTTTTTTTTTGTTCCAGGTAAGTCTGTCTACTGTCTTCTAGAAGCCAAAAGAGAGCTTGTCCGAAAGTGTGAAAGGAAAGTGCCGAATTGCCAGAATGTAAAATCTGTAAGCATTAAAAGTCTCTTGCTTTTCTGTAGTGTCTGCTTGGGCGGGAGTGGTGTTTGATGTTTACTCGTCCATACTAGGAAGGATGTAAGTAACGAGTCTGTACATATTGGGACAAAAATTATAGGACCTACATAGAATTTATCTGTTGTGATGTCCACCGAGTCTGGTTGTTCGTGGATCTCACTGTAATGAGTACGTGTATGAAGTAACTCATCTCTGAACATTCAATGTCTCGTTTTGTTCTAATCCAGCTGTTCTTCTTTATCTGAAGTTCGGATAGTCTGATCGTACTCTGGCTTTATAATTTGTTATGGCGCGTCTTTTTCTTGTGCCGATCTCCGTCGTGTGTATAGTAGAGGTAAGAGAGAGCTCCGCAGCAGGGGACAGGGAGGGCACCAGTACCAGTGGCCTCAATCTGATGCCACTAACAAGTGTCCTTCCAATTATTAGTCAAATTTTCCAGGTTTATGGCCTCAGCTAAGAGAAAAGCCTGTACACTCGAACCTTCATTATAAAGCATTTAAATGAAATTAAAAAAAGATAGCCTAAGATACGAAATGAATGAAAATAAGAGAATAATAGGAAAGAAATTAGAGAACAGGAAGGAAGAAACGAGAACGAAAGGTAGGAAAGAGAATGAGATCACAAAGATGTTGATAAAGTTTCTTCTTGACTTAACGCATAAGGTCTCAATGACACATCCCGCCACTTCATTTTGTGCGGCCCTTCTGCATGTTCTTTTTGTAGTTACAGAATGTGGCCTGGCTCATAGCCGAAGAATGTTGTAACTTAAAAGATTTCCGTCACTTGCCGTAAGGTTCAAGGTTTGCTGTCTGGATGTTAACGAATATCATGCGTTAGCAATGAGATAAAAATGCAGTAGAATTTTAAATTCAAATAATTACCATATTCATCATTCACTTATGTCGAATGCAAGACACATTATCTGTTGAACCATTCCAATTTTCATATAGATCTGACACGTATGTATAACTTAAATTAATTTTGGTTTTCAAAGGTTTAATTCAGCAACGAGCAGCAACTTTTCACAAATATGCTGTGACTGCTGAGGTCGGTTATTGCCGGTGACAAAACTTAAAAGATTTTTTTTTTTGGTCGGCTGACTCTACATGTCAGCGTATATTTAAGATGTCCAGCTTACAGCGGAACCCGTACATATAACGCAAAGAACACAGGCATAGAGAGTGTGCACTAACACTCTGTATTATACAGGGCCCTTTTTTCGCGCGGCTGTTCGTCGTAGAGCGGACGACGTAGATGCTGCATAGCGACCGTTGGCGCCGCCTGTTCTGCGGTGCTCACACTTGCGAAGTCGCGCGTTACGAAACATTCTGTACAGAAGTACGTATTTGCCCATCCCAGTGGCCGCGCGGTTTACGGCGTGGGTCTATGGCCCTCGCTTGCTGTGATTGCGGGTTCGAATCTCGCCGGGGGCGTGGATTTCCCTCTCTTGTGAGTGTTGTGCCTTGTCAGGTAGATGTCTCAGCGACGGGCCGATCCCTCGTCCAGGGGAATCCTACCGAATGTGTGTGTCATTGAGTGTGGTCAGACGCTTCAATAACCCTCTACACCTCCACTGAATAGGTAGAAAGAGATCGGACAAAGAAAGAAAGAAAGAAAGAAAGAAAGAAAGAAAGAAAGAAAGAAAGAAAAAGAAAGAAAGAAAGAAAGAAAGAAAGAGGTGTATGCTTATTGAAGTATGATTGGACGTGCTGCTGCAGCCGTTACGTTGTTTACAGCTAAAGCTTGTCTTTTTTCGATGGAGTTAAACAAGAAAGAAAAACATCACCATAATGTTTCCTTATGCTTCCTTTCCTTATTGTTTTTTTCATAATTGTCTTGCGTTGCATAATTATTACATGTTGCTATGTACATGCTCTGTTTCAACATTGTGTTCTGCGTTGTGATTTTCTTTTCGGGATGTAAGCTATCCATTTTTTAAGTAGTATCAGCCTAGCCCTCTTCAGTCCAACTGCTGTCGGCTATGATAGCAGGTTGCCGCAGTCTTACTGGGTACCTCCAGCGATACCCACGTGAAATTAAGTCCAGGATTGTCATGACAAAAGCAGCATTCAGCAAGAAGGAGACCCTGTTCACCAGCAAACTGGAATTAAATTTAGTGAAGAAACTAGTGAAGTGCTACATTTGGAGCATACCTTTGTATGGTTCTGGAACTTGGACACTTCGGAAAGTAGATCAGAAATACCTGCAAAGTTTTGAAATGTGGTGCTGGAGAAGGGTGGAGACGATCAGCTGATCCAATCGAATGAGAAAAAGTGAAGTAGGCCTACTGCGTAGGGTCAAGGAAGAGAGGAATATCCTACAAAGAAAAAGAGAGAGGAATGCCAACTGGATTGGTCACGTTTTGCGTAGGAACTGCCGTCTAAAACATGTTATGGAAGGAAAGATAGAGGGAAGGATAGAAGTGGCAGGAAGACGAGGAGGAAGACGTAAGCAGCTACTGGATGACCTTAAGGGAAAGAGGAGGTACTGTAAATTGAAGGAGGAAGCACTAGATCGCACCCTCTGGAGAACTCGCTTTGAAAGAAACTATGGACCTGTCATAAAACAGACTACAGGATGAATGAACCTCCAGTGATAAACATTTCTGTGTAGCGTATATTATTTAGAAGGCCGTTCTATCCCAATATGTATGCCGAGAAATTTTTGCTAAAGTATTAACGTTTCTGACGTGTCCCGGAAGTGCCCATTTTGGATCTTTGCCGGGGCGTCGATTACCGTAACTGAAGGCTTTTCATGGTTCGCCACAGTCGATTCAGGCAAATAACGACATACGAGTAGTGCTTCAGATTATGACAATACATGGCTTCCGGTTCGCTTTTCGCTAATCAGCCTTCCATTTGATGCTGCACGTGTAACAGAGTAAGATGGTCACAGCGTCGTTAAATGGACCGTAAATAAATAAATAAATATCCCAAAATTTACAAATATCGCCTATTTTTAATTATGAATCAATAATAAAACTGCCCATGTAACTAAAAATTTAAAATAAAATAACTACAAAAATTTACTTATACATTAAGCCATTATATGTTCATACCCAACATGTTCCGAAAACACTGTGTCATTTTAAGTAATAACTTTGTTTTATTGGTACTGCTAATTAAAGTCGACTTAAAGTTTCAGTACAAACGAGACATTTCCGATGAACATTTTAAATACTAAAATTAACCTAAGTTGTACTGAAAGATTCATTTCATACTGCACAGTGAACTCACCCGGCCTCTGTTTTGAAAATCAGTCAGTTAATGCTGTATAGGTAAATAATCGCTGTGTGTTCTGAGATCCATACAGAACACGCAAGTACATTGTATGGGCAGAATGTGCAAATTTTGAACATTATACCTCGTGATACATGAAGTAAACCCCAGACTTTAGAGGGTTGATGTTTTCTCTATATTTGTCTGTTACATACCGGAATGTAATGTTAACTTTCATTAAAACTGTTTTTAAATGCAGTAGTAACCCAAAGGATGACACATGCGTATTGAAAAATTTTGGTGTTTAAGTATAAACGAATCAGTGATTTTAAGAGCTTGTATTCCAGAAGCTTTTATTGTGGGGTTATAAACAAATAAATAAGTAAATATGTCCACGAATACTGTAAATACTCTGTTGGCGGAATAGCGAAGGAAGTGTCTTATTATTGTTCGGTATAATGTGGGTTAATTTTGGCGACTTTTCTCTTTCGTAGCAAGGAATACGCTAAATGTTGTACCATCCTGCATAGTCGTTACAAATTCACAAGAGTCCGTTGGCCTTTCGTCAGAAAGTATTAACAGGTTCGTGTTTCTCCTTATTGTTGCAATAAGCAGTAATGACTGTTGTGCTTCCCATCTTCTGTTTCTGTCTTGTAACTCTTTTTGTCGGTCTGTTGGCCTTATAGGTAAATATTTCATACGTCGGTTCTGTTCTTGCGGTTTGCATTCTCCATTCGTGATTTACCCAGTCACTTTGTGATTGCGTGATTGATTGCTCAATCATTTTATATTAATCGTGGTCCATGTGTTTTATTCTAAAGATGTTCCTTTCCCGGTAGGGTATATTTCATGTACCAATCGACATTTCTTGGAAGTGACATTTCAATTAGGTCTTCTTATTCCTTCATTCTTCAAGTTTATTTCCCATGTGTGCGTGAATTTCTTACCCTATTGTTGTGCCCATATTGACGTACATTTTTTGATGAAACTTGTACGACTTTACCAAGGGTTCTTATTTCTTTTTAAGATTCTAGGTTCTGTGAGCTAAGTGCAACTATTAAGTTAGTTTGTGAACAGAGTGAGAGATATGAAGGCAGTAACATCTCCATGTACGAAGGAATTCTATTTAGTGATGTATAATATGCAGCTTTGATTCCCGTTTACAATTTCTAATTATTATTTGCATGAAAAACATAGGTTGAAATGGAAGTTGAATGGTAAGGGCTTCTGTGACGGGGCCTTTATTTCTCCTCCCCGAATTAACTGAACTTCAGCGCGTGGGACAGTATCAGTTTCACAGCTGAGTATTTTTTATTCTTCTTCAAAGTATCACAGTAATAAGTAATGTAGAGGATTATCCTTTTCATTATTAACCCGTACTGTTATGCGGCCGGATCTTTTTTATCGTCCCCCCCGGCGCCCGCCCCCCCCCCCCGTTTTTGTGTCAAACGTAATCATTATTATGTTACAGAAATGGTTCTGAAACAAAGCTGCAGTAATGCTCATAGTTTGACAAATCACAGGCACAGAGGTTCTTGCGGAAGTCTTGTTAGTAAGTGCGTGTGTGTTTTCCTGAGAGGCAGAGACGCGCCGACACGCACAGTCTTGTACTGTGTATCTCTAGGTTTGCTCCTTAGAGCAGAAACGATCTAAATACCAGCCACAATCTCCACCCAGTGATGTCAACACTTGACATCGCCCAAAACGAGAGTGCAATCCTATTGAAACCGGAATATATCAAGATAGTGTCAGCGCCATTGGCTTCCGTGGTGAGTTGCGAACATTATTCCCCAGTTGATCACCAGGCACATTTATGTGTTAGAGGAGATTGGTTCTGTTAACACTTCGTTGGCCCGCTGCCAAATATACCAGCTGTTTGATCTATTCAATCTCCACTTTGTGTTGCTGGTAATAAGCATTCGCATGTATAATTTATATTAAAATGTGAATGATAGAGCTACATGAACACGTGACAGATTGAATTCGTGAGATTAATGCTGTCGTTACGTTAGAACACGCTATCATCTCGTGTGCAGTCTAGCTGTCTGAATGTTAACATAAATTTTATGTAACGGCAATTTACCTGTTGTTTTGTATATGTGCAAATTTAGTCTGTCGTTGTGAGGGGAGGCCGTAGACTTAGGATGGGTTGGGGTAAAGTACTGAGGGGAATGTTTGGATCGGAGGTATAGGAAGTGAGGTACAAATTGGGGAAGTCACAAAAAAAGAGGTAATTCGATTTTGTCCTAATCATGTAGTATTTCAAAGCTTATGAAATTACGAAAGGTACTATGTGTTATACGCATATTTAACCTTTTCAAGCCAAGTGGTTACCGTATGGACCATCAATTTTAACGTTCTAAAAATTTTGCCTTCTGCCCTCACGGCGTATTTGTGTGTCTTGCATGGAACTTAGAACAAGTAGCGCCTTTTGCTCAACATCACCTCAACTGACTGGTTTTTATAACCGTAAGGGAGAGTGTAAATTTGCGGTACGTATTGGCTCTTTAAATATAAGAGAGTAGATTTCGTTCTTAAATGCGTTTAATTACAAAGAGAAATGTACATGCTAATATTTGGTTGGAGACATGTGGGACATGTGCATAGATGTTAGTGTACTACCAAAACTGACGTTACAAGAAAGTTTTGAAGATATAAACAGGGAAAAAATTTACATTTGCGTATGTTGTCATTGTCTGTAATAAAATTTAATTGTATTTTACATATGGAGCTTAAAGCCTTTACGCTTGTGTGCGGTATTAGGAAATGTTAAAATTAACAGTTGAAACAGAAATTCTAATTAAATTTAAATAAATAAAACCAACGAAAGGACTATGTCTATTTATATGCATTTGAAGATGCATGACTTTATCCATAGGGCGAAGTATCTTTGATGAAAGCGTGAACGTACTGACTGGACAAATATCTGTCGACTACTCAATTACGTCTTTATACGTTGAAATTAGTTATTGGCAGTTTATTAATTTATGAACAAGGACGCAAGGAGGCCGCAGCATATGTTGATGAACGTTCTGGCAAGTGGAGTCAGAAATCGTCATGAGAGTGATGTAGTTCAATAAAACTTGCATCTGTGCACTTGTCAGAAATTTCACAACTCGAGTTTCACGGCTATTGCCGTCGAATGAAATAAGAACTCGGTCGTGATTTCTTTAACGCCGCTGTCGTTAGATGCGACTATATAGCCTGAAGTGCCGCGATAATTAGTGAATAACGAATTACAATAAGAATGTCAGAAAGCATTCGTGGCTTAAACACTCAAGAAAATTACGGCAACCTCAGTGCAGTTATGTTCAACGGAGTTTCGAACTTGACAGCTCCAAAATAAAAGTCAGAAGTGTTACCGTTTGAGCAGAAAGTTCTCCGTTCTTGTCAGACGTCGCGTTACAGAAAACCGCATAATAAAAATAGGGTCAGATCGGAAAAAATTTAGCCTGTCATCCAACCTTATAAATTAACATTGGTCGCTGAAATAGCCTAACAGCCAACACGCGTATGCGAATGTTCGTGTTACACAAACAGTTTTCACCGATTCATCAATCACGTTGCAGCCAATTCGCATTAACGAAACACGCGTAATAGCAGAACTGACTGTACTTTATTGGTAATGTATAAAGAATTCGTAGAATTAGTGGGGACTTTGTCGTTACCTCTTTATTGATAGAGGAAACATGTTGCAACTGGCAACACCAAGAGAAAGGTATGCTGTCATTAAATGTATTTTGTCACAGCGTCGTCATGTTTTTATGAGATGTAGAGATACATTTGCACTTTCTTTGGGAATAAATAACTGGGAATAATGTAGGGCTTAGGGAACAGGGAAAACAGAGTGAAAGAGAGAAGTGCAAAATATCGGGATTCTTTAGTTGTTCCCTTCACCAGATCTTGCCAGGATGATTAAATTGTAAAATATGGGATGACAGGACGTGTAGCTCGCATGGAGAGGATGAGAAGTGCGCCTGTCCATTTAGTCTGAACACATGTGGGTAGGATACCGTTGAGGAGAATTTGGCGTAGACAGAACGGACTATGATAGTAAAGTGTATTTTAAAAAAGACTTTCATGTGGATCTCAAAAAAAATCGTCTGTCTCCGCAAGTGTTCTTGTTGCGTTTCTTATGAAGATGGTGTTGTGTAATGAGGGACATTTTGTAAGCCGCTGTGTGGTTTTCAGCTTCTAAATCTTTGCCCTACTATAGGAGGTTCTTTGATTAACAAGCCCTTTAATTGAATATTAACTGTAATTATGAATTATACAATAAGCTTGATATAATATCACAAAATATCAGCGAGTTTGCATCTGCAACTTGGCACTGCATTGCATTGACTGATCTGTTTGAACTTCATAGAAGACAAATAAAATTTACAACTATACTTTTTTTCACAGATGAGTGCAATAATAAATGTGAAGCCATTTTAGTCAGATTGCATCACTCCGCTCCAAGCAGCGGCACTTCTGTGTATTTTTTTAACCAACAATTTACAAGCAACATTTTTTGCTCATCTCTGTGGAAAGGAGTGTTATAGTCCACAGATCACGAGATGATCCTCACCGGGCGGGGCTGGGGGAGGTTAGGCATGTCTTGCGCGGTGCGAGGGGCTGCTGGCTATACAGGAGACAACAGGGCTGGTACTAGTAGGAGCGACACTGTTCTGCTACTACACACAGACTGAAAACATGAAGCATTTCGAGTGGCGTGCAGTGAGCGACGGTACTGTGCGAATGCTTTCAGGATGTATAGTAACAACTCGTCGTTCGCCACGTAATCTTGCGCATGCGCATCTGTCGCATTCCAATCAGGTATAATCTTCAGGTATGTGAAGAGTACGTCAAATTTCAACCGCAGACTGATTTTAACTGCCTCTGCGAATCCAGTAACTGACTCTTGTAAACACCGTAATACACCTGCGGTTGCTACAAAGCGGTATGGGTATTTTCATTAACTGGACGACTGCTGACTGCTCAAGATGTAGGCCCACTCTTCTCCTCAGAGTAATAAGTGTAGTTCTTTCACATTCTGCCTTACGTTACGTATTCTTATTTTGGGCTTAGTGTCCTGATGGAATACGTGCCCGTAATCGCGGTGTCTGATGTCGTGAAGCTCTTCATAGGTGAACTAAATAACAATAATAATAACAACAACAACAACAACAAGAAATATATATTGAAACAGCCAAACATCGGCGAGATGTGTAGAAGATGCGGAAAAGAACCGGAGATAATCCAGCACATTACTGCAGCATGTGAATAATTAGCACATACTGAGTGCATAAAAAGACATGATAGAGTAGCAAAAGTTATACACCAGAAGCTGGCAGAAGCAGCTGAACTAATTGAAGACAAATGCACATACTATAGGTACAAAGCAGCAAACGTGCTGGAGAACGACAACTTCAAACTGTACTGGAATCGCAGCATTATTACGGACAAAACAATACCTTCCAACCGACCCGACATAACTTTCACGAACAAGAATACAAAAAATACCTTCCTAATAGACATAGCTATTCCAAATACACACAATCTCGCAAAAACAATAACCGAAAAACAAAACAAATACCAAGAACTGACGAACGAAATACGTGATATGTGGAAGCAGGATGCAGTACAAATGGTCCCGATAGTAATTTCAGCTACGGGAATAATTCCAAAGTCACTGTCACAAAGTCTAAAGAGACTTAACCTGCACCCAAACACATATATACAAATGCAAAAAGTGGTAATTCTTGGCACATGTTCAATTGTAAGAAATTTCCTAAATTACACATAAGACCACCGAGCCTAATCCTGTTGATGATCATCCCAGCTAAAGCTGAGAAGTAAGAAATTCGAATAATAATAATAATAATAATAATAATAATATTAAAACACTTGGAAAGCACATCAAGGAAATAAAGAAAATAACCATACTGAGTATGCACACATGTTTCGGAAAGTATTAGAATAAAAAGCCGACCCCGCTGGCCGTGCGGTCTAAGACGCACGTCTGGAGCTGCTTGACTTCTGTGATCGTGGGTTCGAATCCCGCTGAGAGCACGGATGTTCGTCTCCTCTGTTTGTTGTGTGTTGCGTAGGTTGCGGCCCGTGAAACGAGCTGATCACTCGTTCAGAGGAGTCCTGCCGCGCGCGCGCGCGCGCGCGCGTGTGTGTGTGTGTGTGTGATCTAGAAACCTCAACAATGAGGCGGCCTAGGCCCCAGTTGGGTTGTTGCATCACAGAAAAGAAAAAGAATATAAAACGTTTATCATGGAAAATGATGTGACGTGCACCACACGTTATAACCACAGATTAGCTGCAGCGGTATGTACTCTAAATACATGGTTTGCTACTGTTTTATAATTGTAAATATCCTGTACAAAGGTGACAAAAATATCTAACGTAATATAATAATAATAATAATAATAATAATCGCTTTTGATAGTGGTGTGTCTCTGCAAAATCCACTCTAGAAATACTATATTACAGGTTTCACCGAGAGTGCTTTGCGACACACATTGCTCGACAGGTAGCCAAATAACTTGGCGCGGTTTTACTTTCGGATCTACTTTGTGTCATTTTGCTGTGGTGTTAGTTGTGACTCGTGTTACCGAAGGTCGTATTTAAATGGTGATCGTTTCTGCTTGGTATTCAACAAGTGTCCGTATTGAATCTCAGCCTAGAGACCAAGGCTGATATTTTGAGACAGATTTTTATCCTCACGTTTCTTCGTTTTATTTAGCCACTCCAAGCGATTTCTGGTACAGTACCTTCCTTCTTGATTCATTATTCAGTGAATGGCCCTCCTGTTCCGTGCTGCGACGTTCGTTGCAGACAGAGTGTCGCACAAGTGACTTCATACTCGATGATTAACAATGGAAAGGCCATGTGAAGTAGCTTTTGCGCCACTCTGTATATCGTACGAGCTGGGCAAGCGTAGCTAAATAACCAGGAATTACTCAGTGTTTTTGTGGTTCACATTACATATGATCACTATTTTAAGTTCATTAAAACTAAATCCAGGAACCAGAATTCAAACGAATAGTACCCGTGATTTCAGGCTTCCGCTGCTATACTGACGAGAGCTGCGCTGTTATATCATATTACGCATCGTCTAGTGGTAATCCTTTACCGACGTTTCGGGACAATCTATCGGTGTCAACTTAAAGGTTCAAGCAGTCAGGACTTTTTGACCCTTGACTATGTGACAGATACGTTGTCTGAAAACGTCAGTAAAGGATTACCACTCGACGCTGCGTAGTATTCCAGAAGAGCGCAGATCTCAAGCAAGTATGTTTGTATATCAGTAACGCTTATGACTTGTATTCAGGAGGTGCCAGGTTCAAATCTTGTCGAGACGCCGACTGTCCTAAACGAGGTTTCTTGTTACTTCCCTGAGTTCCTACATGCAGATCCCGAGGTAATACGTCGAATACGCCGTAACCACTTTCTCTCAAATAAATTGCAATTCGTCACTCACCAGCCGTCCTACCATCCACGCTGTGCAGTAACACAAGGGGTGCACGAATAATGGCCTCCAGGTCGCCTGGGTGAATAAATTTTGTGCGGTGGCGCTTAATATTTGTGGGTTTTCAGTAGGAACTTGTCCTTTTTCACCCTTGTGGTGCCAAGAATTTTGAGGTAGTTTCTACATTTTTGGAAAGTCTGTGAGCTCCCGCAGTAACCGATAATCTGCCATACTGTCAGTGTCATCAAATAAACCACAAAAAGCAGGTAGACCATTGAAACTCATAGTAACTTCGTTTGTCAAGAAATTCTCCACCTCTTCTGAGACAAGATTTCATTACCGTGTTCTGCAGAACTTGCCACCCAAAAGCTGTGGTGCAGCAGTTAATTCCACTCCACTTCCACACTTGTCCTTTGAGTGAAGATCACTTGTAACACGTCTTGCTACCTACTTGTATGTTCTCGAATTGGAATTTATATTAGCACGTAGTAGTGGTGGTGGTAAGATGAGATAATGGATTTCATTTTTCTTGCCACCAATGATCGAGGCTGGAGCAGAAGATGTGAATAAATGTTATTCACTAAAGTAAACGCGCGTATATTCTCACGTGTTATGGCTTTGAGTCTGTCTTGAGTTTGTGAACGGCTGGATGGGTTTCTCAGGTCATCATTGCGGAACACATGGGAGAAGATGTACAGTCCACAGACCAGGGTCGTGGTGGTGTGGTGGTGATCGTGATGATGATGATGATGATGATGACGACGACGACGATGATGATGATGATGATATTGAGCTGTCCATGGATCGGTCATTTTCCTCTGCCATGGGAAAGTTTCTATCCGTCTCCAGAGCGTAGATCCTCATTGCAGCTGATATGCCATGCTGCAAGCAGCCTTCACACAGTAACGATCACGAGTGAATCTGATGCGATACTGTGCGATACTGTGTGGCATTGTGTCCATTTAAGGAGAGGTGTCCTTAGGCAGCTAATAATCAATAAACTAGTCAAGAAACTCCGAACACATTTGGAACTTTAAGCTTCATAACTATACACGTGACTATTTTTTTGGATATTGTCCATCGTCTTGAGACTTTTTAAACATAATGTTTACAAAACTGGATCTGTTTCCGTCAACAGGTGAAAGGAAAGAAATGTTTGAAATCAACTGGGCCCAAAGAGAAAGTCTAGATCCATCATCCATTATTGCTGTGTTGGAAAAAATACTCTAGATGACGAATGATGTCAAAATAATGGGCATCTTTTATGTAAAAACCGTAGTCAAAAAATTTGGACACTTTCTTTTTTTTTTCACAAGTCTGCCAGTGGACCCTGGAATCTGAGTCACTTTAATCCACTTAAAATATTTTAGTATCCATTTTAGTATCATTCTCCCACCTACACGTACGTCTCCCAGTTTGTGCTCTCATTTTTCTTTACTAGAGTCCGGTATGCCTCTTATTGTCCCCATGTGGGCTGCATGACCCCCCCAACCAATCTTCTTTCCTTTTATCCCCAAAACAGTGTGCGGTATACTACAGATAATGAAGCGGCCTATTAGGCCCTTTTAGTTTTCTTTATCCCGGTATTACTTCTTCCTTCTTACAAATTTTCTAGGAAGAATTTTATTCTCAAAATATCTTCTTCAGCAGAATGAAAGGAGTCTAGCACATATAGAAAATAACACTTAACGTCGCTGTTTTGTCTGTTTTATTCACTGGATTTGTGGACAAAAGACCAGAAAGCAAAGGATCCTGAATTATCTGATGGTTGATGAACCTTTACCGAATTTAACACATTCCTGAACTTATCCGTGGATTGTTTTCTTATTTTTTACTGTCGTTGGGAAATATTTAATGTTATAAAAATACAAATTGTTCGCAATACAAAATGATATATTTAGGAATCAAAGACCCCGACACCTCTCGGCTAGCCACCATCATGAGGGATCCTGTATCATCACGTAGCAGGGTTTTGTAGACCACTAAAATCAGTTACGTTACACGTTAAAAGTACGAGTATTAGAGACTGTGACATACATATAAGCGTCACACAGATGGTATGTTAAATAGTTGTTATTTCCGTGTTTAAGCAAGAGTCGCGTATGCATAAGTGATGTCGAATACAACGTAAATAATTATCCTATGAGTTTGTCATAAAATTTGGAAATATTTTTCTGAAGTTATCGAGCTTTTCGAAGAAATAATTCACTTATATCTTATAACATTTTCCCGTATGTTGTTGTTGAAATATGAACACCTACATAATTTTCTCTATGATTACTCCCCACCAGCCTCCTTACCAGCCTATAATAGATGTATTATGATTGTCCACAATGCAGGGAGACCGTCACCTTGAACCAAAATCTGATCTGCTTACACAATGCCAGTGCGCATTCATTCCCCCACCCCCCCATTTACTGATATAACCTAACGCAAAACTAATAAAGCGTAGGCGCATATCTGTTTTGGAGTAGGAAATGGGCGAGACACGTGTTCATACAATGGTTTCATTCAATCTAGATTCAATTAGCTTAAGTAATTAGACGTTTACTGTTTTAAGAGTAATTCAACGAACTTGTCCAGAACCAGTGCCTTCGGAATGTACATAAATAACAAGTACAGAGTTACTTACATGAATTTCATTGTCTAATAACGTGGAGCTGCATTCTGGTGACCAATTTAAGGTAATAATTTATTTCATTTTTCAATTCTTCGTGTGTAATTTATACAGAATTCACTCTGAACAAACAAGGCTTCTCTGAAACACAAATTCTATTCAACAAGAAACGCGTGAATTGGTTATTTAAGAAGTGAGTAACTACTCTTAAGTGCTACATGTTAATTGGCTAATTCGTTTCAGGTTATTTGGTTTCACCGTGAAACTTCCTTTCAGTTATTTCTTAACTGCAGATGCAGTTCTTTAGAAAAGAAATAACCTTCAACAAATTCAAAGCAACATGCTAAACAAAGTATTATTTAACGAATATATTCATCAAAGTCAAGTTAACGTAAGAAAGAGCTATACAAACTACCATGTAATGATAATAAAAGGCTGTAGAATACATGTATGCCGCAGTATGTTTCAGAAGTGGCTGCTTTAAGTGTTCGTGAAGTCTCAGATTTTGTCAACGTCTCGCATTTATTCCCCTCTATGAGTACAGAACTAAAACAGGCTGATCCATAATCCAAGGAGTCGTAACGAATGTCTGGCGGTTTAAATGGAAAAAAAAATTTCTGTGCATTTGACTGAAATCGATGAGAAGTGGATTAACGGAGGAACTGTAGAAGAGTGACGAGATATAGAGACAAGTGACACCCATGCGCACCCACACGCTCTCTTTTAGGTTCAAAATATTTAAAAATGCTTCTCGGTCACCCGATCATAAATCTAAAAAAGCAAGTACTGAGTCTCTTCTGCGTGTCCTCAAATTATTGCCGGGTGAAGGCATGGTCCTATTTGGCACACATTTTCTAGAGGCAGGATTCGTATGTTCGAATTTCTTCTCGTATAAATTTTCCAACACTGCTATTCCTTATTAGACTTACTTCCATCTTACGCACACACCTTTCCCATTTTCCACATTCTAACTGAGGGAAAAGCTTCATGGAGAGCAGTTCGAATTGAGAAATTGTAGTAGATATTTGGTTGAGACACTCCCTGCCTTCTCTATGGGACTCTATGTGTATTAAGGAGTACAAACACCCGCTACTGGTCGTTGTTATGAACAGGCTAAATTCTGTCCACACTCTTACACGACCGCTTTCATTATTCACTTGAACTTAATGCTCCCTTCTACGCCTACTTGCTCTGGTTGGCTCGATTCTTTAGGTTTTCCGAGTAAAATGTGGTGTGTCTCATCTCTTCCATGAGTGCGAAATATGTTGCCCGTCTTTTGTTCCTCAGTTGTAATATTTTAATGATGTTTGGTGAAGACTGTGGATTATGACGCTTCTGTCCTAGACGTCATAAACCTGTATTCTTTCCAGTAACGAGTCGTAAAATTTACTGATCCAGTATACAGTAGTATTACTATTAAACGCCCGTATTTTTAAAACTTGTCTTTTATTTTGCGCTTTCTTTCTGCAATGGTAAACAAAATGAGGTTGTAGCACAAGCGTTTAAGTTACTAAGTTTGTAAAATACAAGAAATGAATGGCCTTGTGTGTTACTGTTAGCCAGTGCATGCATAGGCCTGCATAACAGAGTCTGTACAGTAGTTTATTAGTTGCCGAAATATTTAGTTTCCCAGAAACCACTGCGAGGCTACCAGAGCGTGAAGTGTAACTGACAGCCAGTGCAGGCCTTTGCACAATTGAAAGAAAATTATCCCCCGAGGAGAACCTAAAATGAATGACATTCATTCATTTTTCCATGACGTGAAGAATGTCCTTTCGGATAAAGTCACTCTAGTTGTATTTAATGTTCTGTGTCTCCCCTCTCCGTACCTGTAGGAAGTGAGTTGTTTGCAAAGCCATAATTCATATTACTCTATCGGGTCCCAATTGTAATGACTTCTCTTCACGCATATATAATTATATAAACACAAGGCGAACCTTCGAGCTAATTTCGAATAATGCCATGTCCTGTAACCCACTGCATTTTGAGACCAGATTGAAGATTGCACGAACCGATTTTTCTGCTCTGTTAATGCTGTATCGCAGAAAGAGTAGTCATTCAAAATCACTAAATTTCTAATTTTTCTAATATTAACTGTCACTTAGAGTGCGTGGATTTTATACTCTGCCTGTAATAGATGTATACATGTTGCTTACAGGCTACGAAATTTTGAAAAAACACCAAGCAAAGTGCGGAATATTTACGCTGCTCGCTTTTCATGCACATTTCGTGCAATGACAGGATTTAAACTGACGATGTATTGCATGTGAACTCAAATCAAGAAAAGCTAAAAGCCTGAACCCTCAAAGCTAATCTAATCAAATCTAACCTGATATAGATAATTACTAATTGCGCTGATATTACTGGTTTTTTGGCCGTCAGGTCTTTGGAAGTTAGCAGTGTTTGATCTGTTGTTGTGAGATGTCTGATCGTTTACGCTAATTATTGATAGCTGTATCACCTTGTATGAATGACTGTTGTGTAGGCATAAATCTCATAATATTTGTGTTCATTAATATTCGTTTTTATCCTGTTAGCAGTTTATTTAAATCCTGTTAGGTATCCTCCATATTTCCGGAGAACGGAATATAATTCCAAAGCAGATAGTCGCGGTTGGTGTTACACATTAAGATTGTACCCGTCATCTAGGTGTACTCGCAAATGCTACGCTTCGGAAATTGTTTCTATTCCAGCTTTCAGGCACGGAGGATTCTAATCTTAGGTGTCGTTTTGGTAAGGCTAGTCTCAGTCACTGTCTCGGTAAGGTCGAAGTATCATTAAATTGAGCTTTCCAGCTGGCACAATTTTCCAAATCGTGTTGCGGTACTAAATAACCATAAACGGACGCATCACATTTAAATAACCTCGGTTAAGCGTAGTTTGATAATAAGTCTTGAACTTATATTTTTTGTTCCATCTGTATTTTATACATTTCTCGGCATGGCCCAGTACACTAGTCGTCTTCCTTTCAGTCAGGTCTTTTGTATTCAGTGCCACTGACCCGGATCTAAGGTCATTTCCGTAGACATTGTCTGTCGTCCAATCAGAAGAACAGTATATCCTCCACTACACATTTTTTTAGTGTTCATTCATGTTCACATTTGATGAGTATGTACTTTTGGGTAGAAAAATCTTGGTTGTAGCGAGACCAAAGAGGGAGTCAACATGCGCGTAATATGCAAAGCGCTTATGAATGAATGGCTAGTGTTTCCGGTTTCGAATATAAAGCGATTCTTCTTTTGTCAGGATGTAATTCAATAGAATGCAGGGGCCTGCGTATGAATGGACGTGCTGCTCTGTTTCATTTCCTGTTCTAGCCGCACACAAACTGCGGTGTACCTGGCGACAGAAGGAAAACAGGGGGAGAAAGGGGGGTCATTCAGAAGGAGAAGGGAAACGAAGACAAGTGAAAAGTGAGAAGTGGGAACAGCATAAGAGTTTTGACGGATTTTAAGGGTTTGCTGTGATTTACTGTTAACATTGGCCCTGATTGTTTTATCGGACCCCAGTGAAAGCGGACCTCGCGACTGAAGTTTGCCAGGAGGACGCTGCCTCTTTCTTCAGAGAAAGCAGATATTTCTCTTAAAATGCAGCAGTATACCCCACTTGCATATGTTGTCAAAGCCCCCTAAACTCGATCACCATCAAGAGATAAGAGAATGAGACAGAAGAGGCGAGAGACAAGGGAAGAAAGATAAGACAGAAGAGGAGCGAACAGAAGAAATGCGGGATATGTAGATGATCATGTTGTTTGTCGGATGAATGAACTAAACAATTTCTTGCAGTTCTAAGGAGGAATGCGCTGGTTACCTCACCAATAAACCTGACAGTGGGCTATATAGCCTATGTCACTTATAGAGAACATGAGAAATGCACATCGACTTTTGGATGGAAAGCTTCTATACTGAAGGTCAGTTGGTAGCATAGGCTTAACTGGAATAATAATATTAAAGCGGTTAATTAAAAAGGGTTGTGAAGGTAAGGATTGAATTCGTGTGTCTCAGGATAGGACCCAGTTTTCGACTTCTTGTGAACACGGTGACGAACGGGTGGGATTTACAAAAGGAGGGAGTTTCTTGCCCAGATATATACCTATCAACTGTTAAAGATGGATCTGGTACCGTCGAGTTAACTGTGCATAACTTTAGAATAGGATGAATTCCATATTGAAGAATTTGTCCTGCACATATTTATTCGCAGGAACAGTAGTTTCTTACTGTACAAACAGGCCATGTTCGCCACACATGCCTTGCGCTGAGGACGTGAAATATGTGCGTACTTTGTATCCCACCTGTCATGTTGGAATGTAATAACATTTCTAAACCTAAGACTGTCGGCCGATCCCAGTGGCCGCGCGGTCTAACGCGTGAATCTGCGGCCGTTCGCTTGTTGGGTTGGTGGATTCGAATAACGCCGGGCATGGATGTCTGTCTCTTGTGAGTGTCACGTGTTGTCAGGTAGAGGTCTCTGCGTTGGGCTGATCACCCGTCCAGAGGAGTCCACCGAGTGTGGTGTGTCTGATTGAGGGTTGTTTAACCTTTTGAAAACCACGAAAAATGCGAATATTCTTTTATGTCCAGTGCACCCCGATATTTGAAAGGGCATCGCAGTGTGTGAAAGTGCCTAAGCTTCGTCCTTTTATCCTTGTTGTACAACCTGCATTAAGATGAATATGAGTATGGAGAACTGAAGGAATGATACTGAGAGGGGAAAACCAAAGTATTTCGAGAAATGCCTATCCTGTTGCCACTTTTTCCGCCATAAATCTCGCATAAACTGGGCCGGGGACTGACTCAGGGCTTCTGCGATGACAGGCCGTCTAACCGCCTAAGGGCCTTGAAGACAGACAGAGAGTCATCTAAATTATACATAAGAATTAAGATCTTACCTCACAGAGAACACAGTCCCTGTCCATTGTAAGGACAAATCGGTTAATGTTATTTCGAAAAATATTCTGTATTTATTGTGAGAATCGCACAAAGGCTCAAATAAATACACTGCACCGTAAGATGCAGAATGTCTTAGTTTTAGGGCTTGTGGTATGTGTGTTTGTCCCTGGGCTTTAAGGCTTTATGTTAGTGTCACTTCCACAGCCAACATTGTTAGGTGTATGGCCCACACAGACAGGCAGAGGCACACAAATTATAAAAAAGACGGTGACAGTGTTGTAGGGTCATTGCGCCTTGTGAATGGCCGTAACTGCGTTATTGTGTTCGTACTTTGAAATTGGATAACACCATACTTTTCCTGATACAACTGTATGCGATTCTGTAGGATTAAACTTGTTTCGCCACACCTTCCCACCGCCTGTTACAAACATTAACATATCGAGGATAAAAGGCACCGTATGTATTCATGTAGTGTTGAACACGGAACATGAGTAATGAACAAATACAATGCGATTAACACGATAGTAACTAAAGGTTTTGAACAAACGGTGGAGAGTGAGTTTTACAGGATTATACTGCGCCATTGTTCCCGTGCACGGGGCAATTGAAAGGGCCACTATTGTTGTGGTTGGCAACTGAATGTTGTAGTCCCTGCGCGGGGCCGAGGGGGATGTTGTAAGTAATGCCAGTACCGGTCCTGCAATTCACACGACAAATATAGGCTTGATATATTAATTTAATTCTTACAAATATGGTATAAAAATATTTAAAATCTTCCAACTCTTATGGAAAAAATAACATTTTGCCGGATTTAAAGGAGTTGACAATGTTGAGGTTTGAACTCCTAACATCAACTGAACGACATAGGCTTACTTTTTTTTGATTTCGTACACTTGGTAATAACAATATAGCGGTGGCGCGAACTTGTAAGACGGGTGAAATATCAGCGTCTGTTAACCTTTTAAAGCCTAGCGGTAACTTTACATACCACCAGGTTTAACATTGAAAAATTCTACGTGGTGCCCACATTGCGTTTATGTGTTTTGTACGGATCTGAGAACAAACAGCGACTTTTGCCTTATAAAACATTAAGAGACTGGTTTTTATAACCGAAGTGGAGAGTGTTTACAGCGCGGTACGCACTGAGTCCTTATATAAAACAGATACGCTTCGTCTTTAAAGGGTTAAATTTGAAGATCCTGAAATAACGTAAGGTAACACATATTCTAATAAAATATGCGACTTTTGTTAGGGTACTGTACGTGTAGACTACAAGGTAGCAACTCTGTTATGTTATGGAAAATAAATTCTTCTAGCTTCTGGTATGATGGCGGTAACCAATGAAGCACTGGAACTTGCTTGCTTGCCTACCTAGCTTTCACCCTCACATTTACAAGAGGTTCTCGTTTTTGTTTTTCATTTGCCGTTTTATTTCTTAAGCCTTTTGTTCTTCTACATCTTTCCGTACACCTTCCAGCTACCACTGTCTGGGCCTTTCCTCATTCCTTCCATTTTCTACTTCGCTTTCGAAAGTTTTCTAAGTTTCCCGTTTGTTAGCTGCACTGATCTGGTGATCTAGCTACTGCAACAGTTTCCTTTTAATATCCGATACTACAGGGAATTACACAAAAGTCCCTCGGTTCTTGCTTGGTTCTGATTCTCCGTCACCCTTATACAGTTACTGCTTTACACATATTCCTAAAATAGTGATCTCATTTCGAGTTTGATGTTGGCTAAGTTCCTGAGAACGCTCTTATTCTGAATGTAATTTTCATTTACTCCAATCTAGCCTTAATGCTTCTCCCTTCAGCTCTCTTAGTCGCTGTCACCAATGATCCAAGTATCACCACATCATCAACATATCGCTCATGAAACAGCAATTTTTCATAACCCACTGATACACGGCTTTCCAGGAGACAGAAAAACTTGACAGGTCCTTAACACACCAACGCTTAGGCATGTTGTGTTTGTACGAATATATAAAGACACGCAATTTTTTTGTGGACACGGCATTTTAACAGAAGGTGTGCCTGTAACCCAGCTGTGGGGATCTCAGTTTGACGAATTGTGTGGGTTAAGAGAAATTGCCGTTTCATAAGCGATGTGCTGTTGTCTTTTTCCACTGAAGGGCGTTAAGTGCAGTGTTTCTTGTTGCTGTATCAAACGCCACATGAAAAGTAACTGTAGACAGTGCATTCCATGTTTAATTCTCCCTCTGGTCTTAAAACTTTTTGACATTGCTCCTTGAAATTTTACGTTGTGTACCGGGTCTCTAATGGTCATTTATTGGACTGATTTCTTATGGATCCCAGCCTCTTTTCGATTCTCATGTAAATATTTTCTATCCATCATACCACAAGCTTGAACAAGATCAACAAAAAATCAATGCCGAGGTAAAGGTAAAGGTAAAGGTAAAGGTAAAGGTAAAGGTAAAGGGACATCTGGGGTTGTGAAGGAATAGGTACAGGTCAGTAGTCAGCTTCACTCACAGGCCGCTTTAATCCTGGAGGAAGACCCATTGGCATCCATTAAATTTTAGGCTGAGTGGGTCCAAGATCTGGCCTGGATACTTTGAAGAAGAAAGTAATTTTTTAATTCTGCAACACCAAATATTCGTGCTCGTAGGGACACTAGTCGCTGTACACACTCATACAAATCAGCGCCACATACTTAGACTTTTTACATTTGCATCTCCTACGTTTGTACCCCTCCATGCTTAATTAACTCAGCATGACTGTTACCTTCTGTGGGTGCACTGTATCTTTTTCAACCCTTACACCTCAGTAAAACTTCATTCCTCGTTGATACTTAAGTATATGTTACAGACTGGTGGTGCACCTTTTCCTTCACTATTTGTGTTTTGCTGTAGTTATTGCATTCCCGTCATTCTGCACCATCTCTCACTTACCACCTCACCATTTCCAATAATATTGTCATCTTTATTCTTCATCATTTAAAAAAGACTTTTCATCCTTTTATCCTTTGATCATATTGTGAAAATTTCAGAATTTTTTCTTCCTTTTTTCTTCTTCCATTGATTCCGAAATTTTCTTTTCATTAACCCATTGTTCCTCTACCTATTCACTTTGACCCTTTCCCCTTGATTTTATTGTAATTCACATCTAGTCTAAGAAGACTGTTCATTCTGAGGATAGTAGCAATGTCCTACTTCGAAACGTTGCTAACTATTTACCGGCCAATGCGGTGTTGTATTCCAGACGACCTGAATCTTCGTTTTTGCATTTGTAAGCCACTACATCGCTGTTAAGAAAAGACTGGAGGCGTTTTGACCATGAAACTGAATTACCTGCACTGAATAAGGCAAGTCGCCTGTATCGATTACGGTTCGATATTTCCTTCTTAAGTATGTAAGTCATTGCCTCATTTTCTTGTTGAATGGTATTTTGTTTCTTTTCCAACAATCCTGTAAGTGACTGGTCTTTCTCATTGACACGTACTATATTCTTTGTGAGCTAAGAACTGAATTTTTATGTAAGTATGAATATGTAAATTATAATTCAAAATAAGGTATGTTTTTGTAGGGATGACTGTAATGTTGGTGGGCAATTTTCGTCTGTAGACCTGAGGAATCGAAGACAGCAAATAGAAGACCTAGGTGTAACTAACTAATTAACTAACTACCTAACTAACTAACTACATGGAACGGAGTCCTTCTTGAGAAGCTAACAAGTTCTCAGCTAGTCAAGAAATTCCCCGCATTTTATGAAATCGTAAGGTTCACGACTTCATTTACAAGAGCCCGCCACCTGTCCGGATCCTGAGCCGGATCATTCCAGTCCACGCCTCCCCATCCCACTCCTTCAAGACCCATTTTAATATTATCCTCCCATCTACGCCTAGGTCTTCCAGGTGGTCTCGTTCCCTCACATTTCCCCACCTAAAGCCTCTATGCATCGCTCCTCTTTCGCAAAAATGCTACATGCCCCGGCTGTCTCGTTATTCTTGATATTATCGCCCGGATAATATTTGGTGAAGGGTACAGATCATGAAGCTCCTCGTTATGTAGTCTTCTCCACTTCCCTGTTTCCTCGTCCCTCTTAGGCCCAAGTATATTTCTAAGCATCCTGTTCTCGAACACGCTCAGCTTATGCTTCTCCCGCAATGTGAGATACGAAGTTTCACACCCATACAAAACAACAGGGAAAATTGTAGTTCTGTACACGTATACCTTAATCTTTATACTCTGGGATAGCAAACTGGAAGAAGGTGTAACCTACGTATGGGTCAATAGTGCAGTAGCGTAAGGGTTGGAAATTCTGTAACCGGTTCGGGATAGAATCGACTTGAAAGCTGTTGGAAGGAATGGAATTGATTCTGAGATGCCTAACATTTGGGGAATTTATTGATAAACTGAGTCACTGTCAGCTTCTCAAAGAAGATTCTGCTGCGTGGAATTAGTTAATTAATAATAACACTTCTTTGGGTAACTCTGGGCGTTGGCGACCTGTCGAGAGCCGCGAACGCTATAATAACTGATTTCTTCGCGTACAGCAAAATAGTGCGGTGTTACGATTCTGCGGCACGCACGAACGGTGACTGACGCCGTGCTGAATCCGTAATTGTGATACGTTCACACCCCGTTACTGATCGCGGTAACCGAAATAATTCATAATTGTGACGAAATTCGGTTCTGTCTGGACGATATCTCGGTCAGGATGACGCTTATGTTTATCGGGGTGTGTTATGCAAGGCGTGACTTTCTTTCCCAAATCATCAGAATTATATGTGTTAAGAATTATGAATATAATTCATGCATGGATATGTGACACGGAACTGGAGCACCGGACACCGATACCTGCTGTGGAGCATTCGAAACGTCCAACTGGACCAGGATGGTAGAGCGGCAAGACTCTACAATGATTTTATTCGGGAAGCACACGATATGAGCCCAGGTGTGGGCACCGACTGTCTTAACAAACATTTATTGCTGTTTTACTTGACATTTGTATTGGAATGTCGAATATATGCAGACCGCTACATTTTCTACTATTTCTAATTTATTATTCAGAATTATTCTACTATTTAGCGGTGTGTGAATTGTGTGATCAAAGTACTGCCTGCGAATAAAAAACATGACGTTGGATTTTGTCGTAGGATTTTAAAAAGACAAGAAATGGTTGTCTGCCAATGTTGCGGGGTTCAAACTAAGTTTCACAAAAATCTGCCCATTGTTCAGAATTATTGCGCTGGACTCACAGGTTTGATCTAGCGTAAGCGCAAGTTTGCTTATGCACACTGACTCTGGGGCCCAACCAGTCTTCTATTCAGTGAGTACTGGTTGCCTCTTTCCCTGTAGGAGGTGGGGAGGAGAGAGACTGGACGTCAGACTGACCACTCACCTCTAGTACAGAGGTAAGAATGAGTGCAGCTATACCTCTGCTTCCCATATATGCCTTCATGGCATGGGCGGGGACAACTTTTACTTTGCTATGGAAGGTGGGCTAGAAAAATTGGTTAATGTCGAATTTATGTATTACACACCAAACGTGAGGCAGAGTCCTTACAGAGTTTTGTAGTGGTTTTTCTCCAGTCGAACTCTTTTACCTGTCATCGTCGTCGTAATCATCATCATCATCATCATCATCATCATCGTCGTCGTCATCATCGCCGCCACCGCCACCACCACCACTACCACCACCACCACCACCACCACCACCACCACCACCACCACCGCCGCCACCATCATCATCATCACTGTGATCGTCAACTGCTTCTGCTGCAGCAAGGGTTGTTTTTTGTATTTAGCGACTTAGCGTCTGCGAATGACAGGTGGAAATCGAAATAGAGCGTACAGTATCTATGAAAACTGGCGAGGAAAACATATATTGGTACGGTTTCTATTAATTTGATTTCCAAGAATAGTGGAATTTAACTTGTTGATGCATAAAATTGATTTTTTTTGTCGTGTTTCAAAACTAGAAGTCTTGGTCCAATCTTGTGTAAAGTCTGAACAAAAAATCACCGGAATCCCTTCACACACGTCGCGATTATAAGACAAGCTGACACGAACGATTTATACTTTTTTCCAAATGCGTTGATAAAGAATGTAGGAATGTGTTTCTGTATTTGTTTCCCAGGAAGTGCAGTTTACGCTAGGATACATATAGAGAAAATTATAAACTGCCAAAATTTGAAACATTAACTAGATTAACCGTGAATCACGTGTTTGTTAGGCATACAGTAGCCTGAGCGTTAATTAAGGATAACACTGATATGAATCTTAAAGGATTTATGTGTAAAAAATATTGACTGTTTTCATCTGGCTTAGGATAAGGATTGAACACAGCGGCGGGCTGTTTTGGATACGTTAAGCAAAACAAGATGCCCTGGAATGAAGAAATTTGTGCGCTATACGACTGACCATCAGCTGGTCAAAAAGGGCTGTGCTCCATGAACTTGGGCCTACTTATATACTTAATGAAGAACTTAATGTTTTGTACCCTGAACGAAATATTTTTAAGACCGTCAAATTAAGGAGGACGGAATAAGGGGATTGCGCCCGCGTGGGAGAGAAGGAGAAAAGCGTATACGTATACGGTTTTGTTTAGAAAACGTGAAATAAAGAGACTTATTGCAAATATATAGGCGCAGACGGGAGAATAATATTAACCCTTTAAAGACGAAGCGTATCTGTTTTATATAAGGACTCAGTGCGTACCGCGCTGTAAACACTCTCCACTTCGGTTATAAAAACGAATCTCTTAATGTTTTATAAGGCAAAAGTTGCTGTTTGTTCTGAGATCCGTACACAACACATAAACGCAATGTGGGCACCACGTAGAATTTTTTAATGTTAAACCTGGTGGTATATAAAGTTACCGCTAGGCTTTAAAAGGTTAAGATGTGTCTCGAAGAAATACTTTGGAAGTTCTGAACTGGACTTCACTGGCTCGAGATAAGGACCAGTTGGCGGGTTCATATGCTTGTCGTAATGAATATTCTCATTTTGTGAAATGCACGGAGTTGTTCACTAACGGCGGTTCTATTCCAGCTTTCGACAAACTAACGTGCTGTAGCCTTCAGCTGACTTTCAGATAACAAAATGTAGAGCCAGTCGCATTTGTATGGGTAACTGTATTACTTTTATTTTGTTGAAATATTTTACTGCTCAATTGCTGAGTAAACCAGATTCCAAGGGTGAGGCAGTCTTCCAGCCCACAGTACAACTGCAGCATATTTGCTGTGGTGACGGCCCACATTACAAGTTTTTCCTTCTGGTCTATATAATAATGTCAGTGACCGGAGTCACGTTTAATTTGACCTTCTGTGGCTGACCCTGTACGCTTGTGGCTTGAAGGACATTGTAGACAGTCAAGCTATCCAGCGGATGTTGAAGAGGTCAGAAAAACTGGCAGGTTGCTCTTTGCTGCTTCTCGCTTTGAAAAGTTGTCGAACGTTCTTTCAGGTTGCCACATATTGACCTGAAGCAACCAGAAATGAGTACGAACTAATGCTCTATCTCGGCTTTAATACTGCTGCTGACTGAAGTTGCTCCATTGCATTATACTGGCTGTCACAATGCTAATATACAGACTTCGGCAAACTTCTTGATATGTACCACAAACACAGACGTCACAGATGTATAAATAATAATAAGGATGCTATTGTTTTTTACATTTTTCTTTGTCTGAGGTTTTCCAAACACAGTGTTTTGAAAACTAGATCGGTTTTTTACTCAGATTAGGAACGTTCACGTCTCGTGATGGGGGGAAAAAATCCATTTCCGTATGTTATCGAACACGAGACAAAATTTTCGGAATGGTAGTAGCCTTGTGTACTGAAACACGCCGTCATCATAAAGGTTTCGACTTAGAATGAACAGTAGTTTGAAGTTCCAGTTCTACTGCAAGTTTTTTTAAAATTATACTTTATTTCTCACTCAGAGAAACTGTACCACCTGACTTTGTTAGAGCTGAATACAATATTCTTTTTACAATCATCGGCTGAGAGATAAAGGTTTGCTGCTGCCCTCTAAAATCTGTCGTCTTCAGGTTTTCCTAAAACTTTGTACAGTAAGCAGTTTCTTCTTCAGCGTCAAGTTGTTTGCGTGGCACATGTCGAAATTGTCCAGTACAGCAATGACTTGTACACAGACAACGAGATGATGCCCTTTAAGGGTGTCTGGTGCGGTGCGGGGGCCACTGGCTACAGCGGGACCTGGTGGATGCTCCTGGTAGGAGAGACAGACTGTTTTGCTGCTACACACAGACTAAAAACATTACCACTAAATGCTGCGCATGCGCAATCCTAGCAGGAATCATCTCCTGATCTGTGGACAGTACTTTGAATGGATCAGTCTTTTTCCTGTCTTATCCTCTGGATTATCCTCGAAACAGCAAAAGCTACAGACGCCCCATTAACACATTTCTGACCTGAAATACGAGGTAAAAAACCTGTCTATCAGATCCGCCTTATTCACGTCTTGGCTTCTCATGACGCCAGATAAGTATGAAATTGTACCTCATGCCTTTCAGTCGTTCTTTTCTTTAGCGTCTTTATTGTAGCTCCAAATCCTTTGATTCCCATTCATTAAATGCAACTAAAACCGACAAATAAAATAAGGGAAAATGAAATTCCGCAGTGTCGTGAGCAGAGTCGGCATGCAGAACGACTTCATGAGGTCAGTGTGTTACATTCAGCACTGAACTGATGGTGTCTGATGGGGGGATTTACCGCAGAGCTGAGTAGGTTCAGCGAATAGAGGGCAATTTGTAACAGAGATCACTGTGGTTTAACGTACCGTAAAGTGGATCTTAACGAAATAAGTTGTAAGGTTGAGAATTAGAGTTAACGGGCACAGAAAATGTTCTCCTGGCAGGCCCTCATGAACTCTGTAATGAACCTGCTGGTTCCGTAGAAGATCGTTTCTTGAGGGCTCTTTAAATCCTCCGTCATTCTATCGCTCTCACATTAGGCGGCGAACAGTAAAGTCATGAAATCCTCATTGTGGAGTCCCGCAACCTCCTGTTATGTCCTCCCTTTTAATTCCAAAGATTCTTCTCAGCACCTTGACAAATACTTAAATCTTTATTCTTACATAATGTGAGAGAACGAATTTCACAACCGTGCAAAACAGCAGGTAAAAATATTTTTTTGTGTACTTTAATCTGCGATACACAGTATGTTAGGTCGTAGACGGGAAGTTGGGTTCTTAGGCTGCTAGCTGAGCCGTAGCAAGAATTTCCAAAACTAAGTGCACGTGAAATGTTTTCTTGAATCAAGTTTTCATTTCTTATTGGCTTTCGAAAAGATTTCAACTTTACCTTATTTTCTGATTTGTCAGGTGTGGTTAACTAACTAATCTGTTACTCGTCTCTTTACCATACTGCTAAAGGAGCAATCTAAGAAGTGTAGGTCCCCGTGGGTGTAATGGATCAGTGCAACTGTAGCAGCTACCTTTTCCCTTCTCAGCTTGGTTTGTTGCTATTTATAACACGGAGCTGCTGCTAAGATTCCAAGGAGCTTGATTTAGTCACGACAAGCAGGTTTATAGTGAAGCTGGAATGAGACGGAAATTTTTACAAGCGAACCTGATGTCACGGAGCGGGAACTTTGGCCTTTCTCACTGTCCCAACAGACGGGAAAGTTCTTTGTGTTACATAAAAATGAAATACTGCATTCCTTTTCTTTACATTTTGAATGGATTTCACAGTCCTTAAGGCATGTAAGCTAAAATCACGCCTGTCTGCCAAGCTGCAACATATATGATTTCCTTCATGTTAAAGAAGCTGGTAATTGGACGTCTGCATGTCGGCTCAGCGTATTTGGATCTGAAAGTTAGGCAGTAACAGAAGGATGGGGAAACCGCCGTGTGAAGGGCTTCGTAACTGTAATCTTAGGCGGTATTTAATTGCTTAATCCATTTAAGAAGTTTGATATTGGTGGAACATGCAGCGTGCCTAGAGGAGGTGAGAAACTGGCCGGGATATAGAAATTTATTTGGAAAATCTGAAGGATTGTGGCTACGTGGGACATGCAGGTAGAGATTAAATGGAAGGATAATGATAACACCGTTGTCATAGAAATATGATGTGAGGTTGTCCGGATTCAGCTGGCTCAGGATATGATTTTATGGCAGGCTGTTACGAACGCGGTAATGAATCTTCGAGGTTTTTTCCTACTCTGAGTGACAGCGGGTTAAGTAGACTACTAAATCCTAGTTCATTAGTTGAACGTTTAAGTTATTGACCAGCTGAGCAACTATTAGCTTCCGAAATATGGTTGCTATATAAAATTAATAAATATTTATTATAATGTACTTTATAAATGTTGTTCCATCAACCAGGCATGTTTGCAATGAAGAATTACGGCCGTGATGTAACGAAATACTAGGAGATATACTTCTGTTGTCGCGAGGTAGGCCTACAAAGGAGACGCTTTTAAAAAGTATTGTGATTTTCATAGGAATAGTAATAAATCATTGCCGGTGCTGATATTAGTGATAATACGAGGTAGATACACATTTTGCGCCTAGTACCGTGATACTACCTGCGAAACTTCGTGGGACTGAATTTTGAATTTTGTGTAGAGATATGGAAGCTGGTTCTCGTAACACAAGCATATGAAGCAAGGTAGCTGACAAGGTCACCAGTCTTTATGCATAAAACAGTAGAAGTGACCTTCACCAAGTCACGACCATTTACTGGCATATCAAAGCTACCTTTTCACACAAGTGACTGACGGGTTGCCAGCTGCCGTATAGTTGCTATCGAGCTGCACGTGGATTAGTCAGCGTCTGCAGCCTGAGATTTGTAATCAGGTTTTCCAGGTTTTACTACTGAATTACGACTCTTCCAGACCTTGTGACAGATGATGTTTCGCTCTATTGAAATGTAGAGCATAAATAGAAAGTCACTTTATATAGGCATGTCCGTCCTGTCCGCAAGTAACAGGGCCCACACTGCGGAACAAATTTGGATTAAAAAACTGTGTAAAATTACACTACAGATCGTAGCTGTATTTTGGGGGTAAAATTGTACGTAAGTAACTTTATGGAACAGAATTCTTTTTGAAAGATGAGCGTTCACCACCTATTCAATAAATTCACCGCATTTTGTGCAAGCCAAAGATTCATCACATTCCGCCGATTGTCCCTTTCCTCAGCCAGATTAATGAAATTCATTCCTTAACACCCTCTTTCTTGAAGAACCATTTTAGTGATACCCTCACATCTATACCTAGGTGTTCCAAGCTGTTATTTCCTTCGGCTTTACTGACTGAAACTTTGCATGCATTTCTCTTCTCACCCATGCTTCCCACTTCCCCACTCCCCTCATTCCCCTTGCTTTTGTCACCCGAATCACGGGTATTTGTTGAGGGGTGAAAATCACGAAAGAAGGACAAAGTTTCACACTTCTGCGAAACAACAGACACAATTATAGTTATATATATTTTAATATTTATTTCTTGGACAGCGGGAAGACAAAATATTCTGGGCCTAATTGTAGTAGCATCCTTCGAATCTAACTGGGTTTGATTTCTTAATGCGTGCAATTTTGATTGGATACTGTCGATGCCAAATACATGAACTTTGCCGTATTTTCAAGCGATTTATTAGGTGAAGGGCCTGCATAAACGTCTGCTTATACTTGGTTGATTTTAAATCGTTTGTTCTTTCGTTTTTACATATAACTCCTGGTGAAAAGTAGCCTAGATATGCACTGAAAGCTAAGGGACGTAGAAAAGTTTTTGCTACTCTCTGAATAGAATACATCTGTCACGTCCAGTTTATTTAATTTTATACCCGCTTAAAATTTTTGGCAATTTGTCATCCTGATATTTTTTATGATCGCGGTTTGCGTTCATACACGGTGAGCTACAGACAGTCTCATTATAGATATATCGATTTTTATGACTTTTGCGTAGGTGAAGAACGTTAGACAAGTAAATGATCTGCGTGTTAGACATTTCCAAGTAAAAAAAAAAAAAAAACGAGGTGTAAAACTGCCCATTTCGGCAGAACATAGAATAATACAATTTCATGATTGTCCACTTGTTTCCGAGAAACACAACTACAAATTCGTCCAGGATTAAATGCGGTCTTCACGCCATACAGTAACATCTGTTTCTTCTCAATTCTCCCCGCATGTAAGGATAAGCCTTTCAATCCAGAGGACCAGTTTCCTCAGACTGGAGTCAAGACGTGGGAAGTCAAAGTACGAAAACAAATAAATACCAAACACAGGACAAAAGGCGTCTGAACTCAGTTTTCAGCTAGACACTTTTGTACTTATCTTTGTGTCTGGTGTGTAAATCTTTAGGTGTTTCACAGTTTGTCCTAACTGCTGTGTGTACTTGCCGGGTAGATTTCGGTTCATTGAATCTGACAGGCGTGCTTTCGTAGTTCTTGGATGCACCTATCATTTTAGACAGTCGAAGATTCTCTACCTTTGCAATGTTTGACATGCGCCTAAAAGTCAAAATGTGTACCTTGGATTTGATACGTCAGTCCCGGTGTTCGAACTCCCTTGGCCGTACTTTCTTACCTTACAATCAGACATAGCTGACGCAACTCGTTCGCGTTTAAAATTACATATTTTATAAAAAAATAAATTTAGGCAACAAAATCACAAGGAATTTTTGCTGATTAATTTACTTATTTATGAAATTCTATCAATAGATAAGATAATGTAACTTACGGTTAGCTGTGTAACTTATTTTTATTATTATTTTGATTGCAGTGGTTTGAAATGAGCTAAGTCTTAGCTTCTTGTTCATCAAACATGTAAGTCAGCTGTTATTATGTGTGCTCCAGAATTCTCACGTAACTGCAGCTCTAGCTGCCGATGCTCAGACGTAGCAACTTTCCGAATATATGTGCATAAAATTAACTGTAGACATTGTGGTTCAGCCAGCTAGAACATGAAGGTGCCCCTGCAGTGAATGCCGTGTTTCCGACCAGTAGGTACAGAAGCGATATGTCCATTTTGCTTCTCAAGAAAAGAAAAAATATTAGGCCCAATATGTAATATCGGACGTACTAGATAATTACGCTTCTTTACATCTCGTAAGACGTGTCAAAATCGCATCCTAGCGAGACGGCACGTTTCGGAGTTTCGGTAACGACGTGCGGTAATCTTGTCTTCATTTATCCTTTCGTTTATTTGTCGCTTGTAAACGGCGCTGGCAGTAACTCAGACCTCATAACATCGAACGTTGGGATGATTCTTAAGTAATGAACTGGAAAGCGGTTGTAACAGAATTTCCGGTTCCTTCCCCGTATTTTTCTGGAGGAGCAAAGTAACACAGCAGCCTGAATCGAAGTAGCCAGTTCTGAGATCGAGATTTGATCACTGTATTTCCCAGATACTAAGCAGGGGTGCTGTCCAGTCGGTCGCAACATTCCATGGAATTACTTCTGAAGTGAATGTATGTGTAAAGATCGATCTGTTGTCTCCCGTTTGCCTGCTCTCATTTCATTAATTTCATGGGAGCGTGATAGCCTAATGGAAAATGGACAGTTAAAAAATTATTGTAAGCTGTAGGTACAGGTGCAACTACCAGAATGCTTTTGGGTTGAGGTAATATAACCCACGGAGCTAATGGAGGTCACTGTGCGTGTTAGAAGTCATAAAGTAATTCCATTTATCAGTACATGCAGCATAATTTTGGTATCAGCAGCGGAATTTGCTAGTTCTTTTATGGTTTCTGTCATGGATGACGACACAGCTGCACTAGAGTTTCGATAATCCTATTTTTAAAAAAAGAACTCGTGAGTACTTGCAGATTTTGGATTATGCTGAATTTGATGGCACAGGCGATTTTGGGGCCAGTGTGAAAGTACAACTCCTGAGTCAAGCGTTAAGGTACAGTACGGTATTACATGCGGTGCACCACATTTTCGAGGCGGCAAATTGTCCGTGTGTTGCTCCTCATGATTCTGCTCGCCGACCACTGTCAGCGTCATAATAAACACATGCAAATTTGCTGTGTGTAACATTGAAGTTACTGGCTTTCCTTACCAAAGCACTGTTTTGCTTTACAGTATGGCCAGTGTTATAGCAACAAGCAGTACTACACACCGTCAACACGACTTTTGATTTAGTAGCACAATCTCATATCAATATCTTTTGACTGTAGTGTGTCATGTTCAGGCTGAATCGATAAGCATAAAAATGTAAACCTACTAAAAATGTATAAAACTTAAGAAGTTACGTCTGAATTTGGAACGAGATCTAATCCTTACAAAACCATTACAGCAAGTTTCCTTGGTCTTCTTTCTGTATTAATTTGCTCAAAGATTGTTAAAGCGTAAAATTTACCATTTTCTTTTTATTTATAGGATATATTTAAATCTGTATTTTATTTCAAATATAAAATCTTCCTGATGGTTATCGAAATCAGTGTGAGTCTTTAATTTAAAGACCTTGTATTAATTCATTAGATCTAAAACGTGTTTGACACACACGTTATACGCTGAAGGATTCATATGTAGATATTTGTTCAGTTCACAAGTTTTAACACTTCCGATAGATCGCCACATCTTATGACCCTATCCAGAGGCTCTGATCCAAGGCATTGAGACGGAGGTAGGATGGTGCAAGTTTACGTCGAGTATCCCTAGTGATTTAAATACAATCTGCACTCATATGTTAGTTCTTTAGTAGTCACTCAAACAATATACTACCCATGTAGTTTTAGGTCTCCCACGTTGTTCTCTTGCCTTTGAGTTTTCCAGCTAAAAGTTATATGCATTTTTATCCCTTCCCGCCATTTCTGCTATGTGTTTTGCCCATCTTATGCTGTCTGATTTTATCGCTGTAATACTTTTTGATCAATGGTGAAAATCGTATGAAGTTCTTCGTACGATTTTGTTCACCATTCCTTCCGCCTTCCGCACTTCATTCCGGAACGCCTGAGTGTCGCTGAACATTTGAACTCATAGTTCCTTACGGAAAGCAAGCTTAATGTGAGGAGCGAGAAACATGTCTTCCCGCAGCTAGTTAATTCCCCCTGCTTTGGCGCATGCTGTCGTTTTATACTACTGCATAATGGTTCGCACTTGAATGGAAGTATAAATAAACTTGGGTGGATTTTTATGTCCATTTTCCTAGACAGAGAACAAGAAGTGTGGCAATCGAACGTCTATTTATTACCATACAATATATTTCCACGGGTAGAAAACACAGGTTTCCTGGGCAGCAACAAAAGAAAACACGATTGTAATATCGATGAACGTGCTTCTTAACCGTCCTCGTGAATATAGCAATACCACTGCCTGGTGTCACTCGCTTGCACTTGACTAGTCGCGTCTCTTATAGCTGCTAGTGCATGTTGTAATTCCATGTTAAAGATCCCTTATCGAGCTACCGATGTTGTCGGTGACTCTACATGCCGTACGGTGCTGGAAAATCACCCACATCGTGCTAGAGCGATCCAAGGGTCGCGTTAATACTGATAATGAGTGGGAAGCACAAGAACGAAAGAGTCGTGATGTTAATTAATCTTACGAGAGGCCAGAATCACACTTTCATTAGATATTATAGTGATATTAACTACTTAAAGTCTACTGGTAACTACATGTGCTGCTATATCATGTAAAACGTTTGAAGGTATCACGTTACATAACGCATGAATGCACATAAAGTTTGCGACCGCCCAACTGGATTATTTCCGTGGTTTGTATCCGGTCCTGGAACAAATGTTAATATTAAAATCCCGTATTGTGCTAGTTTTTTCTCATGCATGGGGTTTCTACTGTATAGAAACCAAAACCTAGGCCACTTAGTAAAATTTAGTTTGGGGGTGGGGGGGGGGTGGGTGGGGTAGAAGAAAAATTTTTAACCCTTAGTACAATGGGGGGAAAAAGAGTAATTGAGGTAAAGGATTGTTATGTGGAGATACAAAAACTGAATAATAAGGAAAATACTGCACAAACTCAGACTCTTAGGTCACCTACTGATTTTTCTTTACACACCCGTTCCTCACCCTTCGCAGTCTCAGTGCAGTCTGCAATCACTAACCTACACATCTTCCTGTTCCTCTCCTATTCCTTCCTGCTAGTGGCTGGTTGATGGCTGCCCTACTGCTTTAGATGTTTTCACTCGCCACAGGAAATTCTAAATTTTCGTGAGCGTTGAGAGAAATGTCGTGTTTTTGGCTTGGAAAACCCCGGGATATTTTGGCGGTCCGAACCGAATTTTGCTGAATACTGGGGTAGAGCTCGTCAAAACCCATAAAACCGGGATCATCCCTGGAGAACCGGGACGACTGAACTCCCTACTTATGAAAACTTCTAATATTCACTTCAAAATTTCCGCCCAAATGCACCCCTCCAACCTTCATAAGACTTTTCTCATAATGGAGGCCCCCCCCCCCGCCCCACAAAGTACATAATTCAGCAAAATTAAAAATGCAGTCCAAATTCACAGCTTTTTCCTGTGCTGCCTAGTCATACAGCGCACTTTCCATCACCGTTCTTTTGCTCTAATTCCCAATATTCTGCCTTGCGTGCCTGTTACCTTTACTAGAAGGACGAATGGGCACAATCTGGAAGCTATCAGAGAAATAAACTTCCTCTTTCCTTCCTTATAATAAGTGTAGTGCCTCTCACTACACCGCTTTTTGTTTAATGTTTTCAGAGGGCTAATAATAATGATTTTGATGGTATAAATTTACGTACGAATATTCTTATATCGTGTTGTTATGCGTTCTTTGCAACTTGATCTCAAAGAAATTCGGAAGGACAGTTCGTAGTGGTTGTAAAGTCGCTCGTCTTTTGCGTCAACGGCAGGCTGTTGTGAGCAGTGAGGGACGGGCGGGTTCCGCAAAAGCTGAGCCGTTGCATTGTAACTTCTCAAGAAAGGCTTCGCTATATGGAGTTTGTTACGTATTCCTTGCACAGCCTTTTTAAATAAACGCTTAACGTAAGGTCGTATTTGCCGGTTCGTCTGCATATTTCAGTTATGAAAACTTCAGCCGATTTCGACTAACAATTTTCATTGGGAGTCAGTATTATAACAGAGATATAATAAGTTAGGAGTAAAATGTGCACTCAATATTGATTCTATTTTTCGGATAATTAGAATGTTATTTAACTGACGTGGCCCAGAGCAGTATTAACGTCACTGCAATAAGTGAGCGTCCAGGAGCACAGATCCATATTTGAAGCAGCGATCTTTGAAGTAAAAATTTTTAAAGTTAAGCGGTTTTGCATTGTGCGACTTTTCTAAGAAGAAGGCCACTGTACAGTTTCGCTGTGTGCATATATTGTTATTCATTGATAATAGTATGTAAGCAGCCTAGAGATCACGGCGAATTATAAAACTTGGGGGGAAGGTAACGCGAGATGATATTCCTAAATAGATGTGACATGCAAATGTACTTTACCTTAAGTGTGACCTCGGTCTCTATATGTCGCTGATTATTTATGGCATCGCCATATACTTCTTAACAGTTAGTGTCAGTATCAGCCCAGCGCACGCAGAACTTTTCTAATTTCTTAAACGCCTCTAAGATTAATCTAGGGGAGTACTTGCTAATATTAGTTCAGAATGTTTTCTTCCCGTAAGCTATAATTTTGCCTGTTGTTTTATGTGGCTGTGAAACTTGATCTCTCACATTAAGGGAAAGGCATCGACATAGGGCTTTCGACAAGAGGGTTCTCATGTGAATATTTGGACCTCGAAGGGAGAAAGTAGCAGGAAGTTGGAAAGATTTGTCCTCCCCTTCAAGTAGTATTAGTGTAACGAAATGAAGAACGAAGGGACTGGGACGTGTAGCAACTGTGGGAGAGAAGAAAGAAGTGCGTACAAAGTTTTGTTAGGGAAATCAGAAGGATAGCAACCACTCGGGAGCTCTAGGCATAAATTAGGTGGCGATAATAAAATTAATTCTGAAAGGTTTTGACGGTGGTTTGTAACATCGTGTGATGATAGGTTTGTGGACTTCATCCGTCCTGTGGACAATAATATTAAAATGTTAAAAATATTACAATATTAAAATCACAACGTTTCGGAAGCTGGCTGTGCTTCTGAAACGTTGTGATTTTAATATTGTAATATTTTTAATGTTTTAATATTATTGTCCAGACGATGGATAAAGTCCAGAAACCTATCATCACACAATAAAATTAATGTTAAAGAAATAGAGTGGGAGGTTATGGACTAAATTCTTGCGGCTCAGAAAAGAAACCAGTAGCGGGATCTTTACTAGCTGAGCAACTATTAGCTTGTCAAGACGGAATGTGCTCTACGGAGTCGGTTATTTATTTTAATTACGAGTAGTTAGTTCCACTAACATTGCTTACTGATCTCGATGCAGACGTGTTGTTCTTCTCACCTGTCAGTACTGATAGAGAATAAAATGGAAATTAAGACCGACACAAGTCCATTCACTGCTGAAGAACGTTATTTCAAACTGCGTGAAAGACGTTTCGGGATATCAGGTTACATGTTTAATACATTTCTGTAAGGTTCCGCCAGCAGAGGCAGATATGCTCTTTCTTCAAAGTAAGAACATTTCAGATTCTTTCGCTGTTGGGTTCAAGATCTCCGCAGACGGAAGACGCTTAAGTTGAGCACGTGCGTAGGAACATTCCAAAAGCCACTCTTCTCCGCAGTATAAACAGTGTTACAACTAGGAGGTCGCGCGTGTTGTACTTCAAATTTGCATGTGCCTACTTTTCGAGCTATACTTCTTCGGCATCCCCATACTTTACTGCAGCTGATATCATTGATTGTGCGAGGGCGTTGTTTAAATTACCGTTATTATCGTTTGTAGAGAGTCAGTTGAACTCGGACTTTATAAACGTATCCTACATCAGGAAGAACACACTGCAGTTGCCCGATGAATTGTCTAAGATAATTAATCGACTGGTTTCATTGTAGGAGAAGTTCTGCTGGAACTAAGCATTGCACTTGTCAGTCATGTTAGATGTGATGAAAATAGCCTTAATGTATGTTGGATGCTTCCATAGGCTGTGCACAGTGCATAGCAGAATGTGTGTAATGAGAGGCAGCAGGTAACATGAGGTTGTGGAAAATTACGCAGACAGGAGCTTTACGATTACAGGGGCGTTGATGAAAGCAATGAGGGTGAAACTGGAAGGGTTTGTTAACACTCGTGGGATAGGTTACAAGCGCACACAAAATTTTTATCGAACAGTCTAAGAGTAAGAATGAATTTGCCGATGCTGGTCACCGTGCGGTCAGAAGCGTGGGTTTGCAGCCGCTTGATTGCTGGTATAGCGGGTTCGGGTCCCGTTTGTTTGTGTTGTATAGGTGGGGGCCTTTGCGAAGAGCCGATCATGCATGAATGCTTGTTTTCTCTTGTACTTGGTTTTTTTACTGATGGTGGCTTAGATGAGCCGAAACATGTAGGAGAAAATAGTGTGTCATAATGAAATACGCAGATTTTACAGAAATTGCATTTCGTTGGGCTTGTATATGAAAGTAGTTAATTTTTTTTTAAATACTGTGTATGTCCGGGGTTTTTACAGGTGGTCCCTTCATTAAGTTTGTTAGGACCGAACACGTGTCGGGCTGATACAAGAAATGTATCTAATGAAAAGTGATTTGTAATCTAGAAAACAGTGGCGGTGGGTAAAGGAATTTTGACAAAGGATGGCAAGTTTCATTGCGTTTTCGACACTTGGCTGCGAATGACAGTAAAATGTTTTGTTTCTCGAACATACACGTATTTGAGTTCTTAATTTTAAGCTCTAATAAAAACAGTTCAGATTTAATTGTATTGCCATCACTCTACTTTACCACGTAGTCACCTCCACAGGTGAGGCATTGGCCATACGATGGGCGAGCTTTTTCATTCCTTGTTGAAGGGTGTGCGTGCCCAATGTTCTGACCCATCGTGTCACAAATGTTTGCACCTTTCGACCATCTTTAAATTTGTGACCGCCGAAATTTTGTTTCAGTTCCGGAAAGAGTTGACAATCGCTTGGCGACAAATTCTCCTGCTATAATCACAATTAGCTAAGATCTTTTTCGCTAAATTATACAACCACGTAAATATATTTTCTGACTGACACGTTTCAAAAGATATAACCCGTCGTTGGCATTGAAAATATTTATAACAAAGAGTTTTTATAGGCGTAATTAGTCTCTGAATCTCGTATTTAATGCTCAGAACCCTTATACCTTCTTCTCAAATGGAGGTAATGATAATTACCGTGAAGCAAAATGTGTTATAATCCACAGACATTTTGAACTGGGCAGCTTATGATTAATATTCTAATTTTATTTTGCACTTTCTAATTTAAGCTGAATACTGCTTTTTATATTAGTAGGTGTAATCCAAGCAGAAGGTTCTGACACGTCAAGGCGCAGGTGTGAAATTTATTCGAGGTGTAATTTTGCCAGTGTATTGCAAACTGCCCTCATGCTTCTTAAGCTTTCCTCAGTGTGGATTAAAACAAGAATACGTTGATCAGTATTTACGAAATGATTTATTATAATTTCAGATGCAGATGTTCAGTAGACTGTATTCGCAGAGTTCAGGTGAAACCTTCAAGTCTCTCCATTTAACGTTTTATATATATGGTGCTGGAAGTTCCTATATCTCGAATGTTGCCTATGTTCTTCACCTGCTAAGAGGAGTTCTTCATGGAAGATATGACTGTTATTTTTTGCATAACAAGAAGGAAAACATCTAGACCTGAAGTATAAGAGACGGTCAAAACTAGAATCCTACAGGAGATTTACATACGAAACGAATCTATTAATTTAAAATTGAAATTTTCATCACAAGTGATACTTTTTTATGATAAAGAATATCTCAACACGTCATGGAATACTCACATCTCACAGTTCACTCCACTAATAAGCATTACACAGTATAAGTAACGCTTAATGTTCAACGTAGCCTGAAAAATTTATATATCTCTAATTATTTCGCCATTAGGATTCTGAATATTCACACGCCGCATCTACGAGTTCAACTAGTTATGTTATCTACAAGCTTACTTCCTACGACTGACATGATTTCGGCATATCATATACACAGTTACCCTCCAAATGCTATTATGGATATGTATATGCATACCTGTGTGTGTGTGTGTGTGTGTGTGTGTGTGTGTGTTTATAGCTCTAAGCTTTTATATTTTTTCTCATTTTTCGTAGAATTAAAGTGAGACCTCAAACTAACAGCATTGCAACTTTTATGTTATTCATGTCCGTGCATTAATTGATAATTACGTAAGACAACACCAACAAAGTATACAGTACTATTATATATTATTTAAAATTAAAATATTACAACTCCAAAATGTTTCAACCCTTTTTGGGTCATCTTCAGGGGCTACACATCAAATGTATGTATAAAACAGATTTTGTGTAAATAAATTAGGCTAAAATTAGCTTTTGATTTTCTTAGGTAGCTTGAAGCACTCCTTGGAGATGACTCTAAGAGGGTAGAAACATGCTGAATTCGCAATATTTTAATTATAAATTATATATAATAATGTGCGTTTTGTTTGTGTTATATAATATTACAACTGTAAACTTTGCTTTTTATCTTCTAATGTGTACAGCCTGATGATGATAAGTCTCTGATTAGCCGAAACATGTAGCTGTTTCTACCTGTAAAGGATATGTGTTGTGTTTGACGGATTGTAAGCCGGTTCTTACCTTACAAAGTGGGATATTTGATTTTCTGATTTCGGGGTTGATGAACATTCGAACATGTTGGAATGTTACATTTTTGTCCACCATTAAATACATACTGACGTTTCGGAGAAGCGTGTTGCTTTCATTTCCAGTCGACACGACAAAACATTCCACAAGACTTGAATCTTCAAAAATGATGATGGTGCAGTTAAAACATTCTTCGGGGGTTTATTAACAAGACGGGTTCTACTGCAGCCTTTGGACTGCGTGTATAGTGTAGCTTCGAATTAAGTCAGAAAATGGTTACATATGATCAACTGGCAATGTGACTGAAGGAGAGGGCTCATGGTATATTCCAATACACTAAGGTGTCGACTAAGGCGTGGGTCTGCGGCGGCTCGCTTGCTTGGATTGTGGGTTCGAATTCCGCCGGGGGCATGGCTGTCTGTCTCTTGTGATTGTTGTGTTTTGTCGGGTAGAGGTCTCTGATACTAGCTGATCACTCGTTCAGAGGAGTCCTACTGGCTGTGTGTGTGTCTAATTGTGTGTGATGTAGAAACCTCTACAGTGAGGCGGCCTAGGCCCGAGTTGGGCTGTTGTGCCACAGGAAAGGACAGGAAAGATGTCGACTAGACGGTCTGAGTTAATCTGACGGGCCAATAAATTTCTGACAACTTAAAACCCAGCATACCAGCTAGTCTTAATACGAAAAATCTCTGTATTTTATCACACAGTGTATTTATGTATTTCGTATGATTCTTGTAATAAGTACTGTTTATTTCCCTATACAGCATTAACTGAGAGGTCTTTGTAATGGAAGCTCACTGTGTTCTCTGTGAAGTAGGAACTGAAGCCTTAATTAAATGTAGATTATTACTTCTGGTTTCCCCTGTAAGTTTCATTCCACCAATGCCCCACACGCATCTTTATCTTAATACTACGGTTATCAGAAGGACAAGCGGCCGAAACCTGAGAAATTTCAAAGTAACAATCTTTCAAAAAGAAAACAAATTTTTTTCAGTGTTTAAGACTTTAAAGCATATAGGCCTACGTACTTATAAAAACACATTTTCAAAAAGAAAGCTGCTCCTTTATGCAAAAACCATGACATGAAGACGTATGATGGAATGGCGTTAACGTCCCATGCTTTCTTAACGTTGGAAGTGAAATTAGTAAGCTCAAGGCTTCTACCGCTTTATCCCCAGAGAATAGGCCCCTGCAGCCTTTTGGTACGAGGTTACATGGAATATAGATCTCGTATGGACGTGCTTTCAAAGAAACAAATCCTTACGGAATTTTAAATCGTTGCGTCCGTGACTATGAAAATGACTGTCTTCCAAACTGAGACGCTATATAGCTTTCTACATCTTTACCAAGTTACACGGCAACACAATCCAGAAGGCAGTCGTCTTCAGGGGAATTCTTGCCCATGCCGAGATAGAGCCCTCGCTTCTCCAACCTGCGTGTAGTCACATAATGGGCTGTCTGCATCTGTTTGTGTGCTTCTCCTTCTTTGCAAAATGTGCACGTTTCAAGACATATGAGTACTATACTCGTATCTTTCTGAACGAAGTAAACTATGCAATTTATAGTCCACAGGCTATGACATGATTCGCGTGGAGGGTGTGGGGTGTCTGGCGGTGTGCGGGGGGGACTGCTAGACTGCTATTGGTAAGAGCGACAGACTGTTCTGCTACTACATAGATTGAAAGCATCAAGCATTTCGAGTAGCGTACAGTGAGAGTGTGCACTATGCGAATGTTTTCAAGACGGGTAGTAACAACTCATTAGCCACGAAATCTTGCGCATGCGCATATGTCGCATTCCTGGTAGAGATCATGTCCTGGTTTGTCGAAAATATATGAAGATGTATGATGAGCCTGTATTTACATAATTATGTTAAGCGAATGCTGGAAAACAACGCCGGTATCCGACGTCAATATTTCAGATATGTCTCGAGCAAAGACAGTAAATATGATGAAAATTATCCCATTAGGTGGTATAGTGGTGCAGATTGGGCTCGAAATGGGTACAGTACTGCCGCATACTAGTTACGTTCTTTAGTGCTCAACCAAAATGCTCGGTGCAATTTGAATAATCTTACTATCGCAAAAGCATTTTTTCTTAATTGGACATATCATTTATTTGTAAGATGCACATAAGCTTTCACATCTCAGTAAGCCTCTAACACTTTATCTGTTTTGAGAACTGCACTCTTCTGGGGTATAACGCAGCGTCGAGTGGTAATCCTTTACAGACGTTTCGAGAAAACCTATCGGTCCCATCTTCAAGGATCAAGAAGTCGTGGACTTCTTGATCCTTGACGATGGGACCGATACGTTGTCCCGAAACGTCGGTAAAGGATTACCACTCGATGCTGCATTATACCCCAGGCGAGCGCAGTTCTCATCAGCATCGCGGCGGAAGCCTGAAGTCTTTGCCTGCTTTGTTCATTATCAGCTTCACTGCAGCCTGGACACTGCCCTCCCATTCTTGTGGCTATAGAAGGTGCTGTTCTACCATTTGCTTTTGTTTTTGCAAACAGTGGAAGCTGATGGGTGAAGAACAAGTAGTTTCTCTTTGTCTTGGAACGTGTCGGAATTTTTCTGAGTACAGTATTGGGAAGGATAACTTACCTTTACAATTCCTTTAACTTCTGAAACATAAGGCATCCTAGCATGCCCTCACATTGTAAACCAATTGAAGTGTCGGTAATGAAGGGTCACCGTTTTTAAAAATAGTTTCCTTGAGCTCTGACACATCATCGTTTCTAGGCAGTGCGTTTGATTGTTCCTACGTATATGCGATAATCAACGTCATGTCCATGTTTATATCTCTAAACCAGTTTTTCTTAACGTTTCTTCATGTCAGGCGTTTTGCTTTATTTACTGTGCGCAGATCGTACTATGTATTCAACATAAAACGTATCGCTAGCGGCTCTTCTCATCTTCTAACGGCTGTGTTCAGCGGAATGCCTAATACTTACTCCTCTGACACTTTGACTGAAGGGAGCAAGTATACAGCGCAGCTATAAACTGGAAACTCCATGCAGCTGAATGCCTCTTCAGGTGCCTGTTTTACTGTGCTAGTCGACAAAATTCCCGCATTTTATGGAAACTGAAGAGTTGATGTCGAGAATATGCCGCCACTGGTCCCTGTCCTGAGCCAGATAAATCCCTTCCACACTCCTGCATCGTGTTGCTATAAGTTGCTTTTTAGGTGCGTTCGCAAGATTGCGAAAAGCGACTGTTAGCTTCGTCATGTCTGTCCGTCCGTTCGTATGGAACAACTCGGCTCCCACAGGACAGATTTTTATGAAATTTGGTGTTTGAGTGTTTTTCGAAAATCTTAAATTTTGTTAAAATCCAATAAGAATAAGGGTACTTTACATACAGACCTACGTACGTTTATGATAGTATCTCGCTGAATTCTGCTCAGAATGAGTGTGAAGGATACTTCCACAGTACGTACAGAAGACCGGCCGTGTCATATGGATATAAATTCCTGTGGATTGGCTCTGACGATGTGTGCATAACACGGACTGTATCTCACCAGTGGCGCCCCAGCTTTTGGTGTGAATTCTCTCTCTCCCTGGTGATGATGGTATATATGTATATATGCCACCGAAATATATCGGAGTGAAGGTGGCCGTCTACGGAATTTGGGTCACATAGATTAAATTCGTGCGTTGTTGTTGGTGCTCTTCAGTGAATAATTCAATAAAAATTCATGGTGAACACAACGAGTGAAATTTGCGAGAATCCAAGTTTCACATTCATATAAACACAGAACATATAAACACGTTTGCAGTTGTAGGTTTTAGGAAACTAACTTCAAAATCCATAGAATAAATTCGTTCTTTAAAAGATGATACTCATTCAACTGGTTAAAAAAATTCTCGCCTTCTTTAGCGTATGCACAAGAGCCTGCTACTTTATCATACTCTGAGCCAGCTTAGGCCAGTCCCTCCAGCGCATCCAAATGATCCTTAATTTATTTGATTGAGAATTTCAAGCGTGAACCTGCTACGTGTGGCTTCCTATATTCCGGTAGCAATTCGAACCCATGTCCTTTCTACTACGTGTCAGCAACCTAACCGTTTCCGGTACTTTGCTCTATTAATTTTATAATCATCCAGGAGGAAGCGGAGTTGACGTATTGTAGGAGACATTTTCCTCGCTGTAGTTAGAAAAGCAGCCAAAAATGTGATCTGGAATACCTCAATCAGACGTTATTGTAGGACGGCTGAGACGTGAGCTTTGCTTTCAGTGTACAGCAGTTCTCTCAACCTAGGGCTACGGTATGCGACGGGAAGTAGTTCGTCTTTCATTAATGGCTGCGTTTCATGGCTGTCCATAGAAAAACTGCTCTGTTCAAGACTCACAGTCAGTCTGTTGATGGAGTGGTAAGTTCTTCAGTTATTTGATGACACTGGAACACTTGACGAGATCATTATCTTCGAAAGTGACTGAGTGATGAAAATATAAAGAGCTAAGAGATGCAGCCAGAGAACTATCCGTGCATTCCCGTCACACTGAGGCAGCCCACCAAAAAAGTCCCAACAGAGCCGCAGACCACAATGTGGAATTGTACCGCTTTGTCAGACTGACTGCAGACTGCGGATGCATGTGTAAGATAGATCAGTGACCTACAATGCCAAGTGACTGTGAACTCGCTTTTACACCGCGGCTCGCTAAGGGGTTTATCTGAGGGCGGAGGTTGTAATTTGTCAGGGCACCCATGTCGCAATCGGAGGGGAGCACCCCTCATTCCGCAAGAGACCATATATATATATATATATATATATATATATATATATATACTGGAAAACAAGTTAAAGCTAATTAATTGTTGTGTTTCCTTTGCTTCGCTGTGTATCTTCTACATGATATGAAAAATGATATGCAGTCAGAAGGAGGAAGAGGGAGGTTCCTGTCTCTGCTCCAAAGCATTTTATGTGTACCGAGTGCAACTTCGCGACTTAATTTATGGTTTGTGTTTCTGTGCGTATATATGTATGGGTGCAAAAGACTGTAAATATAAGAATATCACGAAGGGAGTTTCTTACGAAAACTGAGAATATTATATAAAATGCCAAGACAACAATCCCAGCAATTGTCAGAAGCTCTGAGTCAGTATTTAGAGAGAGAGAGAGAGAGAAAGAGAGTGTGTGTGTGTGTATGTGCGTGTGTATGTGTCTGTGTGTGTGCGTATGTGTGTGTGTATGTGTATGTATGTGTGTGTGTATGTATGTATGTATGTATGTATGTATGTACAGTAAAGCAGTCCCATTACAGGCCTGGACAGGCCCTGAGGGTTCCAGGAGGTTAAGGCTTCCGGATTTCAAGACAGTCGGCACATGAAGGTAGTAAGGTTGTCAGCCCTATGCACCGGCCGCCTTTGCCTCCCAGGAAATATTCCTGATACTCATTTCTGTTAGAGGCTGAGTCGATCCCAGGGCCACAGTGCGGCCGGAATGATTATGTCAATGAAAAATCCCGCATGACACCATCGGGAATCGAACCCGCGACCTTGCGGCTTGTAACGCAGTGCCTCAACCAACTGCGCTATCGCGTGCTCCATGTATGTATAGTAGTACGTATAAAGTCTGGACAGTACTTTATAAAACCGTGTTACAAGTAGTAGGAACGCAATGGAGAACGTCTCTTACCCACTTGTTACTCTTCTTAACACTTGTCACACAAGCAGGCAGTTCGGGGCCACGTGTTGTATAGCCTGTCGTCTTCCAGGTGCTTTACAATCTTCAAACAAACCAAACGTTCTAAATATAAGGAATTAAATATTGGAATATCCATCCGCTAGAACGGTTTGTTTCCCCATGTTCTTTTACCAAAAAATTGAAACCCCTCACCAGTGCACCCGATCTAACTGAACAGGTTTGTCTAATAGATGTCAGTTCTAGGCTTTCACAGTAGGCGGTACTCAGGGTTAGTCTCCTGGGTCCTTACACAGTGAAGGGTAAGTTCGAATGTTTCGGAGGCACTTGCTGCTTCCACAGTAAGGGCGATTGAATTCGATTCAGGTGGATGCTGAAGTGCCTTGGGAAGAAACTGTGTCAAAATCTTCATTTACGGTTTATATCAGAAGCAAATGAATGTTAGGACCAGCGATAGTCGCAGTGTTCGATGAGGACAGACGGAAAGGCGGACAGACAGACGGGAAGAGGTTACCAGTTCATATTCGTTCCGCGAACGAGCCTTATTATCATACAGCATGATCGCCATTGTTGGGCATCTTCATAATTTGCGTGGTACTTGTAAATCGTACATCCAACTGCGATAAGTGTCTCTGTTGTGTGTTCTAGCATCGTGCGTGTGTGGTCATCCACCGCAGTAGCGATAACACCACCGCCCAGTGTAAATTAAAATGGCCTCCACTTTTTACAGCGACAAATGGAGACAATGTTACAGCCAACCACCCAATCTCCAGAGAAAATTTATCTTGCAGTGCAGTTTAATGTTAAGGGAGTAGAATTATTTCCTTTATCTTTTATCGTAAATTTAAAATTTTAACGTCGTTATTTTTCTCCGTGTAATTTTTATCAGAAACACGTGTACATTTATTTTGGAGTTATCAGTCGTCCTCATTCAGGTATACATAACAATTTCAGAAAGAATTTAGGGGGGATAACAGAAATTTACGTAAGGATTTATGTCCCCTGACGCCTATTTTTTCCCATGTGTTGTTCACGATAAGGTGTGTAGCAGCTTCAAGGATATAGACTGCGAACAAATGGCAATGAAATTGTATCAGAGAGAAGAACGTTATGAATGCAATATTATGTTTCAATAAGTCAGGGGCCGAGCAGGTGGACTCAAGCGACAGCACGTCTGGCTTGTATAAGGGATGTCCCTGATTCGAGCCTTGGTTGGACACCACCATTTAACAAAGGTTTTTCGTGGTTTTCTTATATCACTCCCGTTAAATTCGGGGTGTACCTGCATTTAGGCCACGACCGCTTCCTTCCATGTCATTTCCAGTTTGTAACTGGCTATTATACAGTCACTCGACGCACTGATCTTAAAGTTTTGACAGTGTCATCAAATGACATAAAAATGGAGTGAAAACAATAAGCAAGGAGCCGAGATCATCAGTTATATGAACTTTAATACAAATACAGAGGGTTCAGACGTATGTCCTTTAGAATGTGACGACATATGTTGCGGTTTATATGCAGTTAAAGGTTTCGACAGAATTTTTTGCCTGTTTCTTCAGGGTTAATTTTTCTACCTTGAAATTAAAGACAAAATTTTCTTCCGACACGTTTGTGCTTCCTGTCAGACTGACGGACTGACAGTCCAGAAGATCACAAGATTAACGTTCACTTCAAACCTCATAAGTAGAGTGAAATGTGTCTTATTTCCCTGAATCGTCTTTCTTTGTTCCAATTCAGTAAACGGAACAGAGGAGCTGCTACATACAGTGTATGTCGGCTTTGCATCGAGTCATTATCCCTATAGGTCTCTAACATCTGAAACTAGGGCCTAGGTTAAGGATGAGTGAAACTATACCTCCACTTCCCTATACGCCTCCATGTCGTGCATAGGAAGAAATTTATAGGTCTGTAAAGAATTGAAGATTTAACGCCGCTTGTACCATAACTCACCTTCGGACGCTGCCCTGAGCTAGTTCCAACCACATTCGGTCTTCATAACTCCTGTCCTTATGATGCATGTTAACAGTGTCGTTCTCACCTTTTCTGCCGTTCCACAAGTGGAAGTTTTCCAGCACGTTTGCCTTCCAAAAGGACCATACGTGTTTCTTGTTTCCCGCATCTATTTCTCCGTGGCTTCAAGTTTTCACTATTCCAAAAAATTTTGTTTCCTGTAAGAATCAAGAAGCATCGTATTGTTTATTGTCCTGAAGTGTTTGTGTCAGTCTTCACAAGTCAGAGTTTCTTCCTGCAGACATCACTGTCAGAAATTGCAAATTATATTCTTCCTTCAAAGGAAGATAACACTTTGCAGAGCTGTACAAAGTAAGTGGTAACCTTCATTGCTAGGTTATGGCACCTCGTAGACTGGTATGTGCATGTGGATGTTGTGGAGAAATGTTATACAACTCCTACCTGAAATGGAAGCAAATTCTTCGTTCTGAAATTTTACACCCTCTTGCCATGCACAGAATGTTATAATACTGAAGGCGTGGCCTTCAATGGCATCAAACCTCAAAGACGTTTTATGTAACATATCTGCATCTAATGCTATTGAATATTGTGAACTCAGTGAAAGGGGCTTGATGAAATCCGTTATATTCTTACCCGCCTAAATGCGTGTACCGTGACACCATATGATATTCTTAAAGTAAAAAACTCCTTCATATGTAGTCTATGAACTGGATCATGGCGTACACAATGTGCAGTCCTGTTTCTTGTACTAATAAACAAACGCCACGTACAGGAATGTCGCGAATTTTGCCTCTTGAAGGCGAGCAGTATCTGATCGATGACTGAACGGTACTGAACGCTTGCCTCAGTTTACTGACACGTGTTCAGAAGTGTCTGATTTGGCCTTCCCGATGTTCGCCCCAAGTACTTTACTCTCAGCCCAACTAGCAGAGGTTTATTCGCACGAGTAAAAGAGAAGACTGTTCCGAGAGTTCTCGCCGGTCGGCTGCTCTCAGAGCACTCGCTGCGAGCCATCTCGCCAGGAATTGCTTTTACGTCTAAACATTATTGCTGTGTACTCTCGGTAGCACTCGCGACAGTTCACTGCCACATGTAAACCCATGAGGAAGTTGAGGAGATCGAAGGAACAGCATTTTCCTGGCTCGAGTAATAAATTCCAAAGACAGGATCTCAGATTCCTTCTAAGAGTCACAGGATTAAACACAGTTCTCAGTTCAGCTGCACTTAATCTGCAGTCTTGAACCAAGTGGGTTCAATGTGGAAGCGAATCTTGTTATGAAATGAATTAGTATATCAGAAATGGAAGAGCAGAGAAAGTAGAAAATTTTAACAAACACCCCAGAAAGTAGAATTATTGAAGCGGGAAAGCGATGCAGTTCAAGGAGAAAAAAAGGAAAACCGTTAAACATATGAAAAGAAATGCCTGTCAGAAAGTAATAGTGATAAGAAACGTTAAAATAAGTCAACAGTAAACTAAATTAGAGAGCGAAAGCTGTTTACGTAAGACTTTTATAAGAAAGACTTGCTTATACAGATCTTCCATAAACCCTTTGAATGAGGTGTCCTTAGTGCAGACTGTTAGATTTCAGTCCTAATTCAATTTTGAATGTCAAGATAAAGTTTTTCCTGTGATTAAACAGATATTATTAAGAAGTAGGGGAAAGTGGAGATGAAGCTGAACGTTTTCTTGACATCCTCACTAGGTGGCTGTAAACTGTTCACCGTCACTGTCTGGTCCCTTGTATCCGTTGGATAGTGGAGAGGGGTGCGTCCTAGTGTCGGAACAGGACGCCATGCAGAAGAGAAACACCCGTAGTCGTGAAGAGAATCGAAACCCCGCCTTCCAGTCTGTAGCCGCTTGCAAATTATCCCAGTTTATGTTGAAAAATACCAGTGCATCAAAATTATCTGTCCCTTTTCGATACATATTGTGATATTCTTCGGTGGATACTTAAGATACATAGTTGGGTAGTGTTTTCATCATGAACGCATTCTTGCTTCACGGAAAGATGAGAAAATTTTGAATAGTTGATATTGAATCCACAGCTTAAAGTTAATGATCTCAGAACACAAATTTTAATCATGTCAACTTTGATCATTTTAATTGCTCTGTGTGTGTGTGTGTGTGTGTGTGTGTGTGTGTGTGTGTGTGTGTGTGTGTATTTTACTAACATGTTATTGTAAGAACGGGAATACGCTTGTAGCCTTTGCTGGCTTGCTGCTGTGCCCGCAACCTGGAGGGTCACTGCAAGTGGTGACCCGTAACTGACGTCCAGTTGGCGAAGCTGTGGTCTCGACAGAGCAAGATTATTGTTACATTTATTTGTTTATTTTTGCTTCTCCACGGGTTTTAGATTATTCCTTTTTCTTATTTTAGACTGCATGTGTGTATGTAAGTCATAGTTGGCGGTTTTCAGGTGGGCGAGAAACGAGTTCAAGACTTGTTCCTCTATTTCTAATTATCTCTGTCCCTCTCATTTCTTTTTTTCTCGCATGTTTTCACATTCTTTATTTTTCGCTTATGTCGGGTCTGCCTTTTGCCACTACGTTAGCTCTCAGTAACAATTTGCAACGGATTCCAGATTTTCCCTTTAAACAGTGGGGATCATCACATATAGTAACGGAAAATGTCTTATAACTCGAACGTAGTGAAGATTACAAAAATCAGGTGTTGTAGGTTACAGTTGTGCCTATCTCGGTATTGACGTCGGCAGAGCAGGTGCAGGAATGAAAAGCATCAATTAGGGACATGATTCTTTGTACACCAGAGAAGAGTATCAGCAGTTAAGACAGTAGAGATCTGTTAGTGGTGGAATGTCGTATATACTGCTGAGAGGTCGCTGGTGTGGTATTATTATTCTGAATGCGCAAGAGGTGGGATGCGGAGGCATGGACTGAGTTGTTGACGCTCAGGACAGGGACAGGTGGCGGGCGCTTCTGAATGCGGTGAAGAACCTTCGGGTTCCATAAAATGTGGGGAATTCCTTGACTAGCTGATGAACTGCTAACTTTTCAGGAAGGATTGTGCTCCATGGATTTAGTTAGAGCAGACACAGGAGACTGTCAAGGGAGGAACTCAAAAGCAAACAAAATTTTAACCCTCGGTAAACTTTTCCCTGTGCACAGTATGAAGCCATTTGGGGGTGTGAATATATTGGTCCACTGGCTCTGAAACCTCGGCGCTAGATGGAAGAGAGTGGTCATATTTATTTATTTATTTATTTATTTATTTATTTATTTACTTATTTACTTACTTGCTTGCTTGCTTGCTTACATACTTACTTACTTACTTACTTACTTACTTACTTACTTACTTACTTACGGACATGAAGTTAACCACTCACCTCCATCTAGGGCCGAGGTTAAGAATAAATGGCTGTAATGCGCTGCTCCCCCTACATGCCCTTGCGGTGTGGACAGGGACAACTTTCCTTTACCTGTAATTTTATGGCACCCTATCTCACGATTATAGGCATACGGCATCGAATGTAAGATCCGTGCTGAATGTTGAATTGGAAAGGATTTGGAAGGAAGCGGTTGTGGACTAATTGATGTATGTTTCGGCATTCTCCTGGAGAGACTGAAGAAAACCACGAAAAATCTGACAGTAGTCTTTGCGACGGAAATTCGAACCTGGAACCTCCAGAATACAAGTTAGGAGTGCCCAAAGACAGTGCAACAACTGTAGAAGTTATTTATATTAGAATAAAAGTGTAAAGTAATGCACGGTGAAATTTGCAAAGCTGGTTAGAAACAGCGCACTTAAGCTACTAGCTTGGCATCCAATTGGGTGGCGGAGGAAAGCGGTTATAAACCCTGCTGGGTACCTCCCCCTCACTGCGGATGGCCAAGTCATCGCTGTTCCAGCAAGTTTTCCTCCCCTTTCTCTGCAAGCATTCCTGCTACCTAGAAAGACGAAACATAATCCACTCTGAATAGCTTCTCCAGGAGGTACCACTATGCGAGCTGAAGTATCAGGAAATGAAGCATGCCGTTGGTTTAATTACTAACAAAATCACATAAAGCCACGGTCTTTACGTAACATCACATTATAGAGAGGCACGAAACCTTTCAGAGTCTCAACTATTGTCGACCAATCCGCTACAGAGTTTCTTAAGATAGGAACCAAAAACATTCTTGCCAGTAAAACTAAAGGGGTGACATCCAAGGCTTAAAAATCATTCACAGAGAAGCGTTGCAGACAACTTAGTTCTAAACTGATGAAACACAAAACATGTCTGATACAGCTAATTAAACGAGTCCTCACAGTTTTTCGATAGAAGGCTGTGTAAGCAACGGAGACGTTGTGACTGGTGTCATCATACGTTACTGACAACAGATTTCATGACCGGAGTACCTTTCATAATTAAGGCGGGGACATTTCCCTTCCGCATCGTGTTCTGACCAGCTGTAACACACACAGCGTCCAGTCCGATATACCTGACAAGCTCCGCCTTTCACACATCCTCAAGGTTCATTGCCATGTTCACAGAAGGCCGCCATTTGAACCCCCCTACTAGGTCAGACGAATTCAGTCCACACCATTACAACCTATTTTTTTAAGATCCTATCAATGTTATCCTTCCATCTAAGTATGGGTCTCCAAGTGGCTTGTTCCCTTTCAGATTTTGCAACTAAAATTTCAGTAATAAATCTCACCCTACATTCAAATTCCTCCTGTAGAGTGAGAGTCCAGATTTCTCTCCCTTACAAAGAAGAGGGTGAAATTGTGTTATGTAAATTCTAATCTTCAGATCTGTAGATAGCAGACGGACAGACAAATATTCTGAGCAGTTGTTTGAATGGATTCAGTGGAGAGTCGTGATCGGGAGGTCAGATGTGGCGGAACGATACAACGCAGCATTATGCACCCCTTCGCTAGGCCTGATGTCCGGACCGCCACTCGCCACTGAATGCAATACGTTCAGCTGTTCATTAATGCAAGTTTCATTTGTACTATATTTCTAGCGCTTTCGCAACTGCGTTTGAAAAATGCGCCTATTCTCCTCGCCATTTTTTTTTTCTGCCAGCCTGTCTGTCTGCCCGTCTGTCTGCATGTAATAACCCAAACGCTCACTGTACATGGAAATTTATTGTGGGGAATATTATTAAAAACGTAGAATTTGAACAGTTCGGACTGGCGGTTGAACGTTTACGTGAATTTGACGTAATGTAACAGGGTTCTCACCGTCGTACACATTCTTCCATTGCCCTTGTTAGAATTTTTACAACTAGAAATTTTTATACCCGGAAATTCTTACACTTAGAACGTTTTAAACCCAGAACTCTTCCCCCCCAAAATATTTCTAATGTTTTACCCACAACCTGCGTTTTGAAAGCTACGCTTCACAAAACAGATCTCTTAATCTCTTGCAAATGTCTCTATACCTTTTCTTTCTATTATACTCTGTTCAACTCTCGGTAAACTTATAGCTGATTATTTTTGTACGCGCGGCAGAGAATAATAATCCTAGCTTTATGAAAGCCAACCAAAGAAATTAGCTATGGAGTTCACCCATCCTGCTATCCGCTGGGTACCGGGTATCTTGCTCCATGTTAAAATGGCCGCGCAGTATGAAAGGACTGTTCCCGTATACCTCTAAATCTGCTTCTCTCACCTGTGGCCTCTTCGTGGTGATGACTCTGTGTTCTTGTCAGTACTCTGGGTTCACTCTCACATTCTTTACTTTTTTGTTTTGTTTTTGTTTTTTGTTTTTTTTCTGAAGTTGGTAACTTAGTCTTTCAATTTATTTGTAAAGAAATCCCTCCATTCTATGTCTTCTTCCCTTTCACCTGTTGAAAGGGCTAGCGCCTAGCATAACCGAGTATAGCCTGTTCCCAATCACGTGCCCCTCCTCTCTCGTACTAATAGTGCGCCTAGGTCTGTACCAAAGTATTTGTTATATCTACCGAGCAGCGTAGTGTAGCGGTTTCATTCAAGGCACATGTATTCCGGATCTTTTCGGTTCGAAAACTGACCGCTTTATCGACTGTCTGGTTGAAGTTTTAATGGATTTTGTAACTTACGTCAGTGAAAATTGAAATAATGCTTTAAGTTAATATGCCATGACTGCCGCAAAAAAATCCTTACCTCCTTTCTGTTCGTGGCCATCTTTCCTTTTCATCTAGCAGTATTTGAACACCAAAATTCCAAAGGCGTTGGTTGTGTAAACTAAGAATCCGATAATGTTTCAGGCTTTCGTGGCGGTGAAGATTAAATAGTTTTATCATATAAGATATGACACCGCATAGTTTTGTAGGTGCTTACCAAATTTTCGGAGGAATATGCTCCCTCGATTTAAAACAGAAGAAGAGGGCCGCAGGTTCCATCGAAACACTAACAACCACATTCAAAATCGCACTGCGTCAAAATGTAGACACAATTTTAGGATGCAAATAACTTCGTTATAAGCACCTGAAATGGTGTGATAACCCTATACATTGCGGTATATAAAAGAAAGTGATGGCGTCGCACTTGTTTCCACTGTACGTCCGTCGGTCCCTTGAGACTGTAAAACTGCGTCATGTCAGAACTGTTTAGGTACTTGGATCTCAGATCGCTGACGCAACTCTTGAAACGGGAATTTTGTAAAACAATCGGCAATGGTGGAAAAGTCCCGGGCATATGCACAATTTTCATTTCAATAGAGACACTCGATATAATGACGAAACCACCTTGCTTTAACGGAATTACCACTGCGCAAAAATGTGGTAGATAATTTGGTCTTTATAAAACATGAAGTATTAAAACCTGCAGGCAGTTCTGCGAGATCAGGGCTGTGATCTAGGCGAGGACTGCATCACAGCCCGCCATTTGCATAGATATTGCTTCTCGCATTCCTTCGGTCATCCTGTGCAAACCTACGAACTTACGTGTTTTTTCATGTGGGTGTGAAACTTGGTGTTTCACTTTACGGAAGAAGATACTTGCAAGGTTTGGAAGTAGTTGATTTCCATACTAAGCACTGTTACACATAAAAGAATTTTTCACGTCGTCTTAGTACATAAAAATTTTATTTATCCTATTTATGTACATTAAACTTTTTCCTACGTATTTCAATCACTAGGATTATCTTAGAAGAATTTATATGTTTTATCACGGACAAAAGTACTATTCTGGCCTTCCTAAAGGTGGTCCTTGTAACTGAAACATGTATGAGGAAAGTTTAATATAAATGAATTTGATAGACAAATGTTATACGTACTGAGCTGCTATAAAAATTTCTTATACATTAAGAGTGTTTCAGAACGCAGTACCAAGGAGAATATACGGACGTCAGAGAGCGGGATTAGGTGGATGACAGAAACCTGCGTAGTGAGAAGCTTCGTGGTTAGTACCATTCACCTAGTATTGTTAGGGTGATTATACGGCGGGGGGTGGGGGGGGGTGGTAGGGCAATATTAGAAGGGTCTTGTAAAGCAGATAGTGGAATTAATAGATACAAATAAAATTGCTGTACGGGTATTTCAAGAGGAAGGTAAGTGGCTAATTAAGACATATATAGGAGGATAATAACCCATCAAAATTACCGTACAAAAAAATTGTTTATTGTAATGGAGACTGGTTTTAATTCGGTGTGCATAAAGTTTAATTGTGGCGTCTTGTGAGCATGATTATGAACCTTTGAGTTCGAAAATAGGTGCGGAATTTCGGCGTTAAAGACATACGCAGCTTGACCAGCGTGTTTAAGCTGAATAGCAGCAAGCATTGTTATATAATTCCAACAGAATGCACCGACATTTTACGTATGTTTAAATTATATTTTTGTAAAATATAGTGTCTTACATGTTTCGGCTTGAGATAGCCATTTTCTGGGAGATTTATACACATATATGCATATACCATTATATAAATCCCGCTGAAGATGGTTGTCTGAAGCCTAAGCGTATAAGAGGGTATATTTGGTGATAAAATGATTTGAACATATGAACTGTAAGTGCAGTTTGTTGCAGCTATATAAAAATACCTCTAATACACGGAATGTGAATAATATTAACTTAATATGAATCATTTCCAACATGTATTCTTTTCCTAACTATATTATGAACTTGATTTGTACCTCTTATTTTTGTTTTCATATACTTTCTTAAATTTTCTACAACTATGCATTATGCGTATGTAAGTATTTATATTGCCGATGACACTGGCCGTGCGATCTAAGGCGTGGGTCTGCGGTCGCTTGCTTGCTGGGATTGTGGGCTCAAATCCCGCCGGGTGCATGAATATCTGTCTCTTGTGAGTGTTGTGTGTTGTCAGGTGAAGGTCTCTGCGTCGGGCTGATCACTTGTCCAGAGGAGTCATACCGAGTGTGGTGTGTCTGAGTGTAATCTTAAAGCCCAGATAACGAGGATGCTCCGGCCCCACTAAATGCTGTTGCGCCACGGAGAAAATACGTTTACATTATTTCTGTGCTGATGATTTCGATCTGATGTTAAACTCGTATATTTAGCTCTATCTGGGTGTTTACCGTTACATTAGTTATTTCGACTGAAGTACTAAAACCAAATGAGAAACTGCAGTCTGTCTTATTATAAGAGTTAAGATTAATTCTCTCTTCCGGAAGCACCGACCACGCTGGCTGAAGCGGTAAAGTTTCTCTTGAATCCTGGAGGTGCCTGTTTCGATCCCAATTATTCCGAACGAGAGTTTCAGTCATTTTCCTCAGCCCCTCCAAACAAATGTAGGGATATTACCTTGAAGTACATCAAGACTGCTTCTTGTAACATCACTTATAATTTATTCACTGTACTCGGGCAACTTTACGGTACATAATCAGATTTGCATTAAAAGTTAAATACAGAATAAATCTTACGGATACTTAAGTTATTACACATTTTGTTCGAAGACAAACCTGTAGTTCTAGTAAATGCCATTTATTTTACACTGAATTTTGTTGTGTTACCTTTTCATTGTAACAGTCAAATTTCTGTACATAAATGAAACGACTGTAGGTAAATGTCGGCAGAAACTTGCCAGTGAGCTGTACGTTCAACCTGTCTGGTTTGTGGAGTCATGAAGGTCAGCACAGTCTGCCCTCATTGTGTTTCCAATAGATGACCAAGCTTCCAGATCAAGTCTTGTGTTAAACGTAGCCAGTCTCATGACAACCAGCGGACAGTCCGTCAGGCAGGCAGGCAGGCTCCTTGCCACCTGCTTGATTCTGTCTGTAAGCAATCACGTAGCTTATTATACGCTTGACCAGCTCCAGAGTCCAACTGCACACAGTTCAAGTAGGTCTTCCTTAACAATTGTTTGTATTCATTCGTATATTCTACGTGAGACTGTTCGCAGGTTCTGTTTTACGTGACTAAATTAGTGGTTCTCGTCCTATGCATTATGTGCACAGAGCTTACAAAATGCACGCATAATCTGGAAATGTCTGGTTGTTCGCTTCAGTCTTTCGGCTGTGATACTACTCGAAGGAATTCTATAAAATTTGGTGTTTGTGGTACACTTCGGAAGTTGTCATACGAATTGAACTGTATCGCGTATCGGTCAGTTATGACCAAGTACATTTGAAGGAAATCGATAAAATAATAATAAATGTAAATATATTTATGAATTTGTTTATATAACGATTTATTTACTTCTACATAAATATAAATCTTATCATTTATCACAATTTTATAAACATAAACCTTATCATTTATCACAATTTTTGTGTAAATGATTCCGCAGGCTTTGTGAAACTATTTATTTTAAATTTTGTATTATTCGTTCCGTGCATTGATAATTGCCAATTTATAATAATTCACCAATAAATGCACAGTCTTTGTTTACGCAGTTATTTAATGTTTCATACAGGATAATCTAATGTAGGGACCCCCTGATAAAGATCCGACAGCGATCGTGACAGGTACGGGTTTTTAATTTTTTGATGTAATATAAGTGTGTAAATACAGGATTGTGCATTTGTCGGTGAATTGTTATAAATTAGTACGTATTTTAAATCAATTTCCCTCTTGATAATAATTTTGAAAAGTGTGTTGAAGATATTGATGTAATACGTAAATGACGAAGCTAAAATTTCTAGCTGGGTATACGAAGTGCAGATTTGTACATTTTTCCAAACTTCTCAAAGATAGCTCGTTTTCAGGAACATTTTTACGTAATGTAAAATGTAGAACTCGTGTAGATGCATGTTTTGTACTGTAAGAGTGCACATTTTTACACTTGGTAAATATTTAACCAAACACAGAATACCTATAAGCTATATACGTTTTCCTGACGCTGTGAATTCTGTGGTGTTTTTGAAATGTGGGTGAAAAGTATTACAGGAAATGAACATCTAGGCGACTGAGGCACTCAAACGTCAAAGAAGCCGATCGAAAAATAAGTGAATAAATAAATAAGTAAATAAATAAATAAATAAAAGATGACCTGTAACTTTTATACCCCGGTGGAGTACGCTTGCTTTTCCATTTCTGTTGATTTGAAATTAACGCACGCTTTTGAACCTCCAAAGAAATATCCTGCTCAGAAGAAATCATTGGCTGCTCTTGTGCAAATGGATATAATGATGATGTTTCGATACGCTGTTTGTCAGCACTGAAATGACTGTGCTGTTACGCAGAGATGAATGACGTGATGCTTACTATGCGTTGAAACCGTAAAACCTGGGAAGGAAATTTACGTGACACTTTAACAATGTAATCCATTTCTGTACGATTTTGACAGTGACACAAAATACTTCTTGTCATTCCCTGTTTGGACATTGTATATCTTTCGTGTTTAAAATAAAATTAAGTAACACTACGTTTCCGGGACAGGCTGTCCCGAAAACTTAGTGTCTTGAATTTTATTGTAAAAAACGGGCGATGGACAATGTCGAAACTGAGCATGCATCCAAATAATATCCCCTTTACGAATAGGGAGAATGTCTATGAAGGGTTCAGGATAGTTAATATTACATGTACCCGTCATTCATAGCTACCTGCCAAGTAAAAGCCGTAACTTCTACATGGTGTAGAGAGGCAAAGAATATTATAGATGCATGTGTGTGAGTATATCTGTGTCGTGTGCCCAGACCAGCTCTGAGACCCACATAGTCTCCTTCCAGTAGGTACCGGAGATTAAACGGCCAGAGTATAAATCTTACCATTCGCCCTCATCTTGTACCGAGGTTATAATACGTGGAGCCTTACCTCCATTCAGCCATACGTATTCAGCCTTTTGCGTGTTACAGACATATACATACGACCCTTGGCCTGCTAGTTTAGGGTTAGTTAAAGCAGGAGGCCAACATCACCTGCTCATCCTCTCCACCTTCTTTGTGAAGGCAGTGATACAAATAAATATTGAACCTTCAATCTGTATATTTTAATGGCCTAACACTGTGCAGGCATTAGGCTACGTTGCAGTTCGAAAGTCACTTTCTCCAGCCTCAGCAGAGGCCTCTCTACCTGGATGACAATGACTGCCAATTCTGGCCGTTCTGTCCTCCTGGCTCTACTCAGACCCGGAGGCTGATGCTGGGGTATTGGCGGCCCTGCCTGTGTACCTCCCGCTGTGATTGCTCAATGTAGGTCCCTGTTTTGTGGTAGCAGATGGCGATAAGCCTGTTCGGTGTGGATCAAAGCAGTGATCGTGGATTCGTCTTAAAACCTCAGCAGTATTACGTCTGTTAACAGAGCGTTGCCCAAGTCATTCAGTGTGTGCGTATTAGGTAACAGACACCGACCTAGTAATGCACTAAGTGATTAACCAACTTGGCAGCTAGCTTATTTGTTAGGGTCACCCTCGCCAGCAGCAGCGCCAATGTAGGCCTCTGAAGCTGTTCCGTATGGCCCGTCAGACGTCTTTAGGTGCCATCGGCTTGTAAGTTGTAGCTTGTGGAGTTGAACGGCAAGGGTTCATTCCCGAAACGTGTTCGCGCCAATTCTTATTTAGGACATGCAATCTTCCGCCCTGTGTTGGGTATCTGTTGCTCATTTCGCATAGTTTTATTGCTTATTTCTTCTCATAACATGCGACTAGCATCTCCCCTCAAACATTTCGTTTCAGCCGTTTCATTTCTCTGTCGAGAGACCATTTGGTATGACGGCTGAATCGACCGCCATCTTGTCGCAGTTCTTGAGGAAGACAATGGATGATAGGAGTGAACAGTGATAATAGAAGTGAAAGGAAAATCTGCTAAGTTGATGTTAGTTAATTTTGTGTTAAGATACTATCACTCAATTTGCCTGGGGATATTAAAAGTAAATACCTCCAAAACAATGCCTGATGTCATACCACTTACTTCGCCTCTTTCTTAATACAAGATCGCGTCATGCCATTAATGACCACCTTGTTAATATTTCTTTGCTACCAGTGATACCAACATAGCCGTTTGGGTTTCTGACGAGAAAGTGACATTATTCTCGAAATCTTAAAGTGACAAAATTTTCTTACAGTAGAATGTAAAATGAACACCGGGACTTCTTAAAATATTATTATTACTCACACTGTGGAGAGACGTCGAGCCGTACATAAATTTCACTGCGATGTTTTATTGTAGGCATATCTGCAAGGTATACATGCAAATCTTGTTTCGCAAATAAAAGTAAGAATGAATGTACGTCTACATCATGCTTGATCTAGCCAGTACGGATATTGAGGTGAGTATGCAGCATCACGCTTCGGCCACTTTATACCTGTGGTCTGAGGGTTTCCTACACTACGTAAGGGGCACTTCGGGTCTCGGTTTTGTTACAGTCGTGTTGAGAGGACACGTCGACGCTCCTACTGCAATTTGATATGTAACAGTTGGCCAGTCAACACCCTGCGCATTAATTCGCTGAAAATGAAAATTTGAGAATAATCATTAAAGTCCAGTAAAATACGTTTACGGTAGCCTACCTGTTTGCCAAGAGAATCAGTACAGACGGCCCGCGGCTTACGTAAGCCCTGACTTCAAGTAAAATCGATCTTACAAATGCTTTGCAATGAACAATTTTTAATTTTTTTCGCTTCCAATGGCTTGCTTTTACATTTGCTGTACACACAGTTATTTTTAGGCACGTTCACATGCTTGCGAAAAGCACCTATTCTCTTCGTCTTATCTGTCAGTCCGTCCATCCCTTCATTAGCTTGTCTGCGTGTAACAGTTCGGCTCTTACCGGACGGATTTTCATGAAATTTTTTATTGGGAAATTTTTTACCTGGCATTGTTGACAGCAACATGTAGAGTAACAATGCACAAGTATTACATTGTTGCGTTTCCTTTGTTTACAACGACATACAAGTTAAAAATTCTATGACACATTCTTGTCGCAGACATTATAACAGGACAACCCTACAGTGAAGCTATAGCCTGTGTTTGCGCATCAAACTTACGCGAACACGCCACACTGTTACGTTATAAAGTAACCTGCACGGCCTGTCTTTTTTCGGTTTTGACACAGTTACACTTTACTTAGTCTCTCAGGATACAATTACACGATTTACAGTACACACACAAGGGTGCATATTATACGAGCAAATATTATACATATACATAAGCGTAACTTGGTTAATAACACTGGGGAAGGGGGGGGGGGGGCCTGAACTGACCATGGGTGTTACGAACTTTCTTTTACAAAGGAGTCAAATTTGAAAAAAGGGAAAATTGGTCCCATAAAACGCAAGCTTTCATTTTCTTTTTCTGTCTATTTTGTATCTAATTTATTATTCAATTCAGTAACCAAATAAATTGCTAGGTTGAAAAAATATTGGGTGGGGGCATTTGCCCCCCCCCAAGTTACGCCTGTCTATCCGTCTGTCTGTCTGTCTGTCTATCTATCTATCTATCTATCTATCTATCTATCTATCTATCTATCTATCTATCTATCTATCTATCTATGTACACACACACAATATATGTGAGTGCGTTTGCTGGGTAGCCCGTCGAAATCTGACACACGCAGACGTCGAGCTACGTAAACGTTTTGCAGAATGGAATCTTTAAGTAAGATGAGTGTCTGTATCTTAAACTAGATTAAAATAACCCATCATTTGACAACTGACACTTTTTGTCGGTACCTATTATTCACAACACGTTGCGGCCGACTTCGCCATCTTCAGGAAAAGTGTGATATATAATAAGTACTGACAATAAATTTTATTTGTAGATGGACGGGTTATTTTAATATAGTTCACATCTGATCACAAAGGCATATATAGAATAAAGGTTCTCTCTATCTTGTTCATTGCCTAGCTGTCAGTATATGCAGGAGCAGTTTAGAATACCTGACAGTCGGAATGTGTATGTGCTCTCCTGTTACCATGTGACAGATCATGTACAACTAAGAGCAGGATGAGAATGAAAAAACGTTCTTATATCAATGGGTTAAGGTGTACGTACAGTGCAAACTACTGTTTCAGGAGTGAATATGGAATATTGCTGTTCAGAAATTTGTACACCTTCGCCTTACGGACTGCTTTGGGTACCTCAGTTTGTTTAGTATCTGGGCGTCGTTCTGGGCGGCGGTGAAATTGGCATTCATTTGCCCACTGGGGCGAAGACTATTTTTTACTCTGCCACTTTGTCGAGACCGGCTGTTGGGCGCACCGAGACTCCTGTTCATTGGTTATGGGGGGGGGGGGATTTTTGTCCGGGAGTAAAGCTGTCAGGTACTGCGGCCAACCATTTACGCCGTTCTAGTGCAGAAGGTAAAGAAAGACTGGGATTATACCTCTGCTCCCGTAGACAGTGTTACTGGTGTGGTGTTAAGTTAGTTAAACAAAGGTTACACTCACCTGCGTCGTATTATGGAGATGGAGAATTTGAATTTCGGCTCCGAGCTTTCAGTATTTTCCTCAGTTCCTCCTGACAGTAAATGTGATAATGTTTCGAAACATGGCTTGACAATTCCCCTCCAAATCCTTCCCAATTCAACGTTTAGTATAATCATGATAACCAACTCCAGGGAGAAGTCTTCCTTGAGAAGCTAACGGGTTCTCAGCTAGTCAAGAAATTTCCCTCATTTTATGGAGTCCGGAGGTTCAGTACCGCATTCACAAGAGCCCGCCACCTGTCTCTATTCTGAGCCAGATCAAGCCCGTTCATGCCCCCCCACCCCTCATTCCACTTTTTGAAGATCATATATCATCTACGCCTAGTCCTTCCAAGTTGTTCCTTCCCTCAGGTTTCCCCACTAAAACCCTTCGTGCACCTCTGTTGTTCCCCAGTAATTATGATATGTAATCATACATAATATAATAGTGTAAAATGTTATAAAACAATGCGATGTGTTATTACGATATATAACATGTGCGAATGACCTATCGTAATTGACTAACAACCTAAGTTTATTCAAAATAATTAAATTATCTGTAAACGAAGAAATCGGATATCATCATTAAGAGATGATTTCAGTGCTGATGTTGTTACGTAGAACCTACTTTCACACTGCGATATTGTACTTCAAATCATAATGAAGTGAGTTCATTTTTATCCACGCTTGCACTTTCATATAAATTGAATCAGCATTGTTATTTGGTTTGGTGTGGCGAAAGGCGGAACAATTTTTGTAAGAGAGTACTACATACCTTGCTCCGTATTCTGGCGTGTATTGAAAGGCTGTAATTATACATATAATAAGCTTCTCTAGACGAGAGCAACATTCTTCTTGCTTGCTAATTACAGTGCAGCACAATGAAGAGGACTGGCGTCCCGTGACGGCTTGCTTACCGAGCAGTGAATGTTTCATCGCAGTGGCAAATAGGCCTACTATCTTGTTCATATTCTCCCCGTCTGGAATGCGGCAATACGCTGCTAAAATGTCCAAATTGCGCGTGTCTTTTAAGAAGGGAAACTAAAGAGTTTGTCGTCAGATTTTACTCGAGACGCTGAGTTTGGGGTTATTTATTTTTTATTTACTTATTTATTAAAATTTAAAGTTAAAGTTGTCCCCGCGCAAGCCGTGAAGGCTTACATGGTAGTGTGGGTATACTGCATTCATTTTTAACTTCTTAGTAGATGGAGGTGATTGGTCAACTGCAAGCCCCAGCGCCTGTCTGGACGTATTGGAGCAGAACAAAATCTCCTGCCCTTACGGGAAATCGAAGCACTATTCCTTGATCATCCAGCCCGCAGCCTAGTTGCTTTACTGACTAAACAGTACTGACTAGAGCCTACTATGTACCTAGTTAAAATCAGAGCGAAAGAATAGAGAACTGAGCGCTGTGTTGCCTAGTCGCAAGGCTGAACTGCTGAGCTATTTATGATGGGGAACTTAGGGACAGCCAGTTACAAACGGCGCCTAACGGCGGTTAAGTATTATCGGAAGATCTCGCAACGTCCTGCGCTAGTCGCTGTATCTCACATCGTACGCTAGTAGTTTTATGTCACAACCTCGCACTCTAGTACCTTTATCTCACAAGATCTTACGGTACGCTAGTAGCTTTATCTCACAAGATCTTACGGTACGCTAGTAGCTTTATCTGGCGCCATCTTACGATAGTAGCTCTATCTCATGTCATCGCACGCCAGTAGCTCTATCTCATGCCATCGCACGCCAGTACCTCTATCTCACGCCAGTAGCTCTATCTCACGTCATCGTACGCCAGTA